>OZ007592.1:3665003-4265003 GCA_963931845.1 Maratus michaelseni | reverse complement strand
GATTTGACTTTATACAACCAACATTTTAAAAAAAGGGAATGGAATCTAGTTTTTATAAATTAACGTATTTCAATTTCACAAATACTTCACCCCCCCCCCCCTCTTTTTCCCCTATTTTGGTAAACTTTATACACATAAGACATAACAGGCGTTTTAAAATACATCATTTAGAAATTAAGCAACTTGATAAGTAAAATATTATTTATAAAAGCAATAAATAAGAAAGTAATAAGGATTTTTACTTACAAATGTACGAACTTCTGATAGTTAAGACTTTCTCAATCATTGTGCAAGAATTAACTGATTATTGAACTCATAACATTGTATGATAAAATAATCATGTGTCATTTTAAACCAATAAAATGTTAGTATTTTTAAACCAATAAAATGTCAGTATTTTTAAACCAATAAAATGTTAGTACTTTTTACACGAGCGCCCTCTATCATTATATAAATTTGACTGAAACGAGTTCATAACATTATACTGTACCCTGAAATCGTTGTAATAGCTTGTTTTTTTTTTTTTTTTTTTTTTTTTTTAAGTTAGTTTTCATTTAAGTTATTATGGAACGAATTTTAGATTCTTGCGTTGGTGATGTAACTACCTTGGAGTGTCAACACTCATCCCCAAATTTAAATAATCAAGAGATGGATTTTATCCAAACTTTATCCACTTTTATCCAAAGAAGGACTCGTTTCGAATTATGAAGTGAAACCCACCTCATCAGGACTAAAGAAACAGAAGTTACCACATATGTGTAAGATGTGTAACAAAGCATTTCCTCAAAAAGTTAACTGAGTGTTTCATATGAAAAGTCATCTAAAGGAAAAATCTTTTTGCTGTGAGGTGTGTGCTGAAGTTTTTTCACAAAAGAGTTATTTACGTAATCATCAAAAGATTCACAAATCGCCCAAACAATACAAGTGTAGTGATTGCAACGAGATATTTTCAAGAATGTATGATTTACTAATACACAAGAAGAACCATAAGATTCGTAAACAACATTCATGTACAAAGTGTTGTGAAATATTTAATTGTGAATCGGATTTATTACAACATTGTAATACTTATCATAAATTTGTGAAATCACCCTATTCAAAAGATTTGTTATTTGAAAAAGTGAAACATTTTAAAAGACAAAATGATGTGCGAAATATTTGTACTAAAACTATAATTGTGTCCAACGAGATGAATCAAAAAGACTTTCGTTCGTTTTTTAACAGTGTTCGATCGAATGTTTTAAACGAATTAAATTACCAATTACAAATGAAAAAGTCAATAAAATGGTATGCAGCCGTTAAAGTGGATGTCTATCGTGAAACACAGGATGAATGAAATGAAAAGTCGCCTTTGAATGGAATCGAACCATTATCCTTTCACTTAACAGCTGAATGCGTTGGCAATTACATCACAAAGGCACTGATAACAACTGGTTGAATAATTTGGGTTTCTTTTTTAAGATTAAATTGATTTAATATTCAAGTTATTTCGTAATGATACACTTAAAAACAATAAATTTAATTAGCATTCAAAAAACAAATGATCACATTATTGTGTAAAACAATAAAATGTTTTGAAAGTCACGAGTTAAAATTTTGGAGGGTGCGATAACTTGGAAGTGCACTGCAGTAGGGGAGTTAAATTTTTGAAGAAGTTTAATCTTAGAAGACTAGGGTAAAATTTGAAATGACTTAGAGTTTAATTAGAATTTAGATGTGAACCTTTTAAAATGAAATAACAGTTTTTTTGTCTCGCCCTCTATCGGTGGGCAATGGAATTAAGAGATAATTAAAAGTCCATAATAACTTAAATGAAAACTAACTTAAAAAAAAAAAAAAAAAAAAAAAAAAAACACAAGCTATTACAACGATTTCAGGGTACAGTATAATGTTATGAACTCGTTTCAGTCAAATCTATATAATGATACTAACATTTTAATACAAAAATACTAACATTTTATTGGTTTAAAAATACTGTCATTTTATTGGTTTAAAAATACTAACATTTTATTGGTTTAAAATGACACATGATTATTTTATCATACAATGTTATGAGTTCAATAATCATTTAATTCTTGCACAATGATTGAGAAAGTCTTAACTATCAGAAGTTCGTACATTTGTAAGTATAAATCCTTATTACTTTCTTATTTATTGCTTTTATAAATAATATTTTACTTATCAAGTTGCTTAATTTCTAAATGATGTATTTTAAAACGCCTGTTATGTCTTATGTG
The DNA here is from genome assembly GCA_963931845.1 of Maratus michaelseni. Taxonomy (NCBI): domain Eukaryota; kingdom Metazoa; phylum Arthropoda; class Arachnida; order Araneae; family Salticidae; genus Maratus; species Maratus michaelseni. The sequence goes on along the minus strand of OZ007592.1, from coordinate 4,262,766 downwards.
TATAAAGTTTACCAAAATAGGGGAAAAAGAGGGGGGGGGGTGAAGTATTTGTGAAATTGAAATACGTTAATTTATAAAAACTAGATTCCATTCCCTTTTTTTAAAATGTTGGTTGTATAAAGTCAAATCTATTGAAAATTTATTTTAATCGTATAACTCTAAACAAAATACCCGCTCTCTTTAATAAGTTAAATAGTCACTAAAAATTGTTCATTTAAAAGGAAAAAAATCTTTGAAATTCTCTTATTGTATGCTTTTATAAATAATATTTTGCACGTCAAATCACTTATTAACTAAATGGAATAATCTAAAATGTCTTATGTAATGATCAAAAATGTCTTATGTGTTGTGGTTCGTTGGTTATTTGTTACAGTCGATTATCTACGCTTGGGATATAGGTCACTCTAGGGGTCATTCTAAGGGATCCTAACTCGTATTGACAAAGTTCGAAGAAAACTCCGAACGGTTAAGTTGACGAGCGTGAAAGAAGTTTAAACCGAAACAGGCCCGTAGCTAGACCTTACTTCCAGGTGGGGCAAATATTTTTCCAGGGGGGGCAGATTGTTTCTTAATTTTTTTCACGTCTCTAATACCTTGAAAAATATGTACTGTATTTTTAGTGCAATTTTTTTCTCATTTAAAACGTAAGATCTCTCCAAAGCCAGAATGAAATTTTTAATGTTTGTTCCAAGACACAATAAAAATATATCAAAGACACATAAATAAAATATTTACATTTACATAATGTAAATAAGCTGTTTCCTTTTAATTAAGTAATTTAAATTTATGTAGGTTTTAAGTTCGTTTATATTAATAAATGCATTCAAGTACAATTTATTAAATGATGTTTCGTTATATTTACATCACGCAATAAAGATATCAGAAAGAAAAAAACAGAATTAATAAAATGAATAGAACAAGTAACGAGGATGTCTTTACCGATAATGAAAAAATATTTTTTTTAATTTTTATGATGGAAAAAAAAAAAGAAAAAAGAAACAGAGTACCAAATTAATTATAAGGCCTTTTATTTTATTTTAGTTTTTTAGTTTTAGTCTTTTACAAATTTGACAACCTCTATTTGTTGTAAAAATAATTTATTTGAAAGAATTTTGAAGACTAATGGGAATCATGTATTAAAACCCTCTAATATAATTGCAACCTCCTGTCTCTACTTGTATTTAATTTTTTTAGTACTTCTAAATTTATGTTTTCCGTCCGTTTTCTCTCGAAGGCCAAGAAAGCTAGATCTGCCATTCTTTGATGTGACATGGACAGTCTTTGAGGCCGATTAATGGCCGTCAATGTGGAAAAAGAAGATTCACAAGTGGCAGTGCCGCAACCAAATGTAGCTACAGCAGCCAAAAGTTCATAAGTGTCTTTAAATGCTTCTTTGTATTTGAATAAAATTTGTAGCTTGCTTTTTTTGTTTTGCCATTTCAATTGATCTTTAAGTACAGAGGCATTTGACTCAGGTGGCACGTCTTCTGCATCTTCATGATTGACAATTTTTTTTTTTTTTTTTTTTTTTTTTACAACAGTCAACTCTTCAATTGAAGGTATGTTTATTCCTACAAACAAAAGGGAAATAGGTGTAATTGCATTTTTAGCGATATACAGTTTGCAATTTTTAAAACGGTTTTGGGGAAAAAAAATCTCTGACGGTTCGGCCCACAGGCACAGGTAGATTTCGAAGATGCAGACCGTGGGGCGCCTGTTTGTTGTGAATTGCAGAAGAAATTACCTTTTTGCCATGATACGGTATTTGGAAACGCCCACTTCGAAACCTAACTTGTTTGCAGGTGGAGCCGGCAGGGATTTTATTTATTTATTTATTTATTTTCTGCTATAATGGTTGTCCTATAAAAAACTTGACAATATAAAGTTTTTGATAATATTAAGAGGAATTATAATAAATTTAACCGGATTTGATATCTTCTGAATGGACGAAGTTATGATTTTTTTTTTTTTTAAACTCCCTCCCCCTCCCTTCTTGGGGCCATTTTTAATTATATCAAAAATCTGTCCTACATAAATTTTCGGCCCTTTTCCTAGAAGTAATAATAACTTTAAACGGATTCGATTTAAGAAATTATGAGTTTTTTTCTGTTTTCACAAAGAGCCGGCACAATCACAGGAGCGACAAATTGCACCTATATCGTCCCATTGTAAAATTGTCAAAATCTTTCTTTCAGAAAATAGTTCATGTACTTCTCTATATATATTTCAGAAGACGGGTAACACAATTTCACACCACAGGTGGTCCAGTGATGTGTCAGAAAGTCTCTGAATAGCACACTTAAGTACTAAAGGGTGCTGAGCAATTCGGCTGATTTGATTGCGCTTGTTTGTGACTGGCGATTTAATAGCAGTCTTGAAGCCAAGTTAAAAACTTTTCGTGCAATTCTAACTATAAGCATTACAAATGAAACAAAATGAAGAAATAATAATAATAAAAGGAACTTGTAAGAGGCAGAAAATTCAAAATTGCAAACGGACGCTCTGGTTTTTCAAGCAGATGAAGTCTTAAAATTCTCATGCTTCTGTTGTTATTTGTTATTCTGTGTCGAGTTCTGAAAAAGCCGTAAATTATGGAAAAACATAGCATAAAAACAATGTATTTTCATAATTATTTTAAAGGATTTTTATGAGAGAATATTAAGATTAATACAGAATTAATGTAAATATTGCTAACACTGTATGGTAAATTACACTGCATCAACACTTGCTACAATAACACGGAATCATTTATGTTTAAAGTATTAAACATAGATTATTCAAGATCTAATTAGCACAACCCACTGCTGTCTCAGTTTCAGACAAAATAATCCCAGTTTAGGTGCGTTCGTAATTATATAAATGTGTAGCACCTATTGTCGTCGTCTGGTCCGTCCGCAAAAGACAAAAACTACCCAGCCGAATGGTACAGAATCGTTAAAAAATTTTGTGAAAATCGAATCTCAACTTAAAAATATATTTAAAAAGTTTTCTTTATTTTTTTAAATCCTATCATACGTAATCTATATAATAAAAGCGCAAGTCATGTGACTGAGGAAAACAAATACGGGCTAACCTGCTAACCACTTCTTTTTTCATATGCCAAGCGTTCATTTTTATTCAACATTATTTCTTCGAATAAAATTGCATAAAAGTTACATTTTTAGAAAGATCATTCAAAAAAATGGTTTGCTTGAGAGATGAGTTGCATTAAAAAATGTATAGATTCTGAGATAACTTCAGTAGAAATTAGGTTAATAGCAGAATATCTCAATCCATTAAAGTAAATAAACACAAGAGATTCGTTCATCATGAGTCATAGAAATATTAAACCATGGAGGTAATCATTCGCAAAGCAATATCTCATGTTGAATTTTGCAGCGCTGTCTGGTGTCGAAAAAAATTCGCATCTGTAAACGTGGCATCACTAATAAGAAAAAAAAAGGCATGCTCATTTCGCTCGTAACAGACGATATAATTCATTTCAGAGAAATAATAAAGATGATTTTTTTACATTGTAAAACTAGTTATAGTACGGTCGCACCTCATTTGTCACGTTTAACGTACAGTTCCAACTTGTTTGTTTGTTCCGTGCTCCATTAAAAAAAATAATAAATACTATTTATGCAGAATGTTTAGTGTCGAAGAGTCTGTGCAAATATAAAATAATTTTTATTTATTTCACTGTCCATTTCCTATAAAGCATCGCTATTTCTTCAATCGCCGTATATATTTTTTTTAATTTCAGGGGGGGGGGGGGTCGTGGAAGAGTAGATTGAACAGATAAAGGGACAGACCTTCTATTAATTTTTATTTCCAGAGGGGGGGGGGGAAGGAAGCAATGGCCCTGTGAAAATTTCCAGAGAATTTGTATGGCCTTGTAGTCGACGGCTATGATGGATTTAATTTGTTATCTTGTTCATTATTATAAATATTTTCAAACTGTAAGCAAAGGTATGAACTTTTTAAGCTACTTTTATCATATTATTTCGATATCTGCAAATAAATTCCTTTAAAGAATATATTTTATGCGAAATAAAACATTTTATAAAATCTAAGTATACTTAACAACTTAACAATATCATATCGTTAAATTTTACTTTTTGTTCCTTGATTTATTATTGATTGATATAATTTCGTTCCTTGAAGATTTTGTACTTCAAGATGAAAAGTTATTTATGTTATGTTAGATGAAAGTTATTTAAAGTGAAATACATACAAACGTGTAACGCGGTAATAATTTCCACTACTTGTAAAATCCGTGGGGAAAATATATATATATATAACTTAAGACACACGTATATTAAAAACAATTCACAGATAATTCTGTAATTTTCTTATTTATAAATTAAATTTATATAATTTAATTAAAACAAATTTTACATTCTATTGGTTAAAGATGGGATTTTCATTGCAATTCCATTTCTTCTTTACACTGGAAAACTTCTCCTATAATTTTCTTATTGTGACATAGGTTTCACAAATTTTTATCATTCAATAATATGTAACGAAAGATCAGAAGAATGAAAGACATTAGTCCCCTTTTCCCAAAGCAAACAAGTAAACATAACAATCCGTTTCATGGAATTGGAACCAGTTCCCAGAACCCATGAAAGAAGCAGCAAACTGTCATGTACGACAAATTCAAAAACATTATTTTAGGCTGTTTCCCTTTATTTTCAGATTCAGAAGCCTTTGGTTTCAACCCCGCTTTCTTAAGATAAATTTCACATGGTGACAATTCTACAAAGAAAGTAAGCTTTATGGATATCAGTCAATACAGAATTGTTGCTGGGCGGGTACGGGCAGGAATATCCTGAGGTACGGTGTAATTTCTACAAAGCAACAAAGCGGGGAATGTCCTATGTGACAATCCCCGACAGGTCTGTTGTCTGTTAAAGAAAGAGAGAAAAAAGAAGGTTTATAGATGAAACTTTTTCTGGTTTTGTTTCCATTTTAAAAACGATATTGGGAGGAGGGGGGGGGGGGGTATCTTTGCTTAGATCTGGCAAGAAGATGGAAAAAATTGGAAATTTAAAGTGAATTAGTGGCTGATAAAGTGATCGGAATGTCCAGTCTCTCACTAGATTAGACTAAAATTTATATAAAAAAATAATAGAAATTTAATGTTGTTTTAATCGGGATGTAAAGTTTCACGCTAGGTCGGGCAAAATCTTTTGCAGGTCGGGCTTTGCCCGACCTGGCCCCCACCTAGCTACGGGCCTGAACCGAAACGTCTAGCAGCTTTAAAACCAGAACCTCTCAGTCACTGGTCTTATGTGTTGTGTTTTTATAAATAATATTTTTCTTGTTTATTCACTTAACTCCAAAGTGAAATGTTTCTAAGGCCCTTTGTCATGTCTGAAGCGTAAACTATTTTACTAAAGATGTGTGTATAGTACTTGTGACATAAGTTATTCTACAGTACCCTTTTAAGAAAAAAAATAGCTATTACAAGTTAATTTTTAAAATATATAATTAAAAAATATATTGTTTAAGTATCATAAAAACGATTATTTAAGTTACTCCACAAATTTGTAAACTTAAAAAAATGGAAGACATTATGTAACTGAAAGTATAACAAATCTTTTTTCCCGTAAAGGTTTTGTCTCAAAGACTTGAATTAATTTTTTCCCTAAAAATGACACATTACTTTCACTATACAAGTTTGCGAAACAGCTTTTGCAGGAAAATATTACGGTGAATACAATATTAAGCATTGTAATTTAATTCAATAACATAAATGCGTGGGTGTATAGCTAATATTTATATTGGTAAAAATAACTTTGCTTTCGTTTTTAAAATATAGAAACACGTTATTTTTCCTAACAAAACTAGAAACATATTTCAAATATAAATGATTAGTTAATACAAAAAAGAATAATGCATGCTATTTTTGTCAATCTCTATAAATAACATTTTGTATAGAAAGTAAAAATTTTCCTTCTAAATTATTATTTCGAATATGGAAATGATCTGTTGACAGAGTGTTGTGAGAGAAATGTGTTTGTAAACTGAAATTAAAACAACAAACAGATGAAAAAGCAGTCATATTAAATACCAAAACTCGCGAATTTCTCGGTAGTGAAAGACAATTTCCTGCAATTCATTAAAACTACGATAAAAATAATTAAACGCAGGGTTTGAAATCTCTTGCTATGGTTTGCATTTGAAGAGATAACAACACACAAGTCCTTAGTAACATACTCGATAAGGCATGTGTGATATAGAACATTGCAGGTTCTATGCTTGAGATAGCCAACAATGGAAAATGTTCTTTACAATTAGTTCTAAAACTTATGTCACTAAAAATAAAAATGATAGAAAAAATAATTTGAAACGCTTTAAATAAATTAAATTAAGTTAAAAAAAAAATGAAAACACTTTAAATAAGAAATAAAATAAAATTTCACCCTTTACAAAGAACAAAATCTATATGTCTAATCCTGCCCCTTCTTTATCTCTCATCTTAATTACTTCCGGTCTTTTAAACTACCTTTCCTGTTGCAACAAGCTCCCAAACATGTTCCCAAAACATGTTTACTGCTTCCTGAAAACACTTTTTGGAGAAAAAGCATGTCTAATCTGGTTTCGGTCTTACTTCCTGTCGCGTTTCCAGTCTTAAAATAAATTTCATGTAAAACTTTTATAAAGTAAAACAAAGTCAGAAATATTTCCATTTTTATATTAGGTGTTAGTTAGCAAATACAATTTTTATTTCAGGTAAAGAAAAAAACAAGAACGAAAAATCATGCATCAAGCATTGATTATGTAACACTTTCCAACGCTTCCAAAATAATTTTTCAAATCATACCGTTTTATAAGCTGAAATATAACATCTAAGTAAACAATTTGGAAAACGCATAACATATTTAAAAACATAATTTCAAGAATTTCCAACGTATACAATATTCGGAAAAATATCCGAATACTTTTATTCAGCCCTGTATATGATCTATAGATTTGTATATATACTACATAGGATGCTAAATTTTAGTTCAGTTAAGAAACGCGTAGCACAGTTTAAAATTCTCCTTCTGGAGTTTCTGTCAATAAACGGAAATGTGTTCGCGAACTTTTGTGCTTCCTTGTATAGGATCTACAGAATTTATACACACCATGTAATAAACAAAAAGTGAGTTAAATTTAAAATCGCGTTCAAAAACTTAAAACGCACTTCCAGGAATTATTGTTAACAGACAGTAGAGAATTCTTTTGTGTGTCCCTGTAAATGAACGATGACTGCTATACACACAATATTCTGCAGTAAGCCTCTTGTAATGCACCTTAGTGATATATATATAAATTTCAACGCGTTTAAAATAGTGAAACATTATTTAAATAAACCGCAGACGATTTTTCTCCATAGACGTAATGTAACGGAATTCTTTTGACTGTCCCTGTAAATTAACTATAAGTGCTATGCACACCCTATTCTATATTAAGCTTCTTGTAATACACCTTAGTGATATATATCAATTACAATGTGTTTGCAATTGTGTAACATCATTAAAATAAACCGCAAATGATTTTTCCCCGTAGACCGTAATGTAACGGAATTCTTTTGAGTGTCCCTGTAAAAAAACTATAAGTGCTACACACTTCAGTTGAAATAGGGAACGTGCTCTAGATAACGACAATAACATATAAAAATTGCAAGGCAATCCGAGCATATTTACGGGAGTTAGAGCACGGACAGACGGCAGACGGCCAGATGGCAGACGGCCAGGCAAACCGAAGTCATAAACACTTTTCAACTAGATTGGAAAGTGTTAAAAAGAATAAAAAAAAATTATTTTAGAAAAAGTTTCACATTACTTTCAAACTAAATTCATTCTTATAGCAGGATTCCTACAACTCAACTCCACTCGACTAGAAGGATCAAAACCAACAACAAAAAAAAAAATTAAGCCCCCTCGAAAAATAAGTCCTCCCCCTCTCTCCCTTATCGCATTCACTTCCTGTCGCGTTTCCGGTTAAACTTCCTGTCTACACTTCCTGTTCCAACATGCCTGTTATCAGCAGCTGTCCCTTCCGGCTTCCGGTGTCAACACTAGAGATCGACCGAAACCGAAACCGGATTTCGGTGATCTTTCCACTTTCGGCCGAAACCGAAACCGAAAGTGTAAAAAAAAAATTAAAAACTGATTAATGCATATATAACTGCATATATTTTTAATGAATGAATTAGTTAATAAAAAATAATTAATAATATCTAATTACGTTACTAATTAATTTATTAATTATGCGTGTGTTGAACCACATTTCCAACAAACAAACGTATACATATATGTGTGTGTATAAGTTTCAAACAAAAGTGAAACATAAATAATACAACTGTTATATTTTATTATTTCATAACCACAAATAATTTTAGGCATTTATCAATAATTAATTAACAATGTAGTTAAATAATGTAAAACAAATTCAATAATGAATATTTAACTTAAAGATATATTTCTATTTTCAGGTCGTTAATATTTTGCATTTAAATTGATTGAAATAAAGTACTTAAAAGTTTGTTTTTAAGGAAATTAACATTGAATACGTTTTAATCATTTCACAATTACAAATATTATTGATTTAATAGACGTTTAAATATAGATATATATTTAAATATTAATGATTATTATTATTAATTATTTAAAATTTTGTACAAACATTTTTATGGTACATATGTTTAAATAACATGTTTAACATGTTTACTTTACTTTTTTTTGCATTCATACGGTAATTTTTTATTTACATTACATCATATTATATTATAAGCAATTTTATAAAATTTGAATTATGAATAAATAACTCACAAGAAATTTTGAATGACATCACAATACATTTATAAAACATATTTAATATTTTTATATATTCACGTAAAATTTTTATAAGTGATATTTTAATTATAATATATCACTCAGATGAAACATAATACTTTAATTTCATGATTTTATATATTCAGGTTACATTTCGATAATAAAAAAGATTTGTATTATGTTACTCACATGAAATATAATATTTTATTTTCGTCACTTTACTTATATAACTTATTTCACATTTATATATATACTCATGTAATTTTTTTATATATATATAATAATATATCACTGACATAAAGTAAAACATTTTAGTTTCATAGCAATACTTATATAACCTATCTAATATTCATGTACATTTTTGCATAATAATATACCAATCACATGAAATAATACATTCCAGTTTCCAATAATTATTTTTATGAGAAATAATTTGACAGCTATTTCCTTATTATAATAAACAATAGTGTGCAAATGAAAATGTAATTATATTAATATAATTTAATTGTTTAATTCTTGAAAAAAATATTGCATTGTATTGCAGCTTCAAACATAAAATTATGGATACATTTGAAATTTACACCGCTCCAAACAATTTATAAATTTGTTTTAATTTAGAAGAAACTTTCTTAAGATTTATAGTAGATATAGAACTATAATGTAGAACTTTTGTCTAAATTGATGCATTTACTTTGGTATGCATGTTATCTAAATAATATTTTGCATAGTATATTATACATAATTGTTAATTAAGCGTTAATTTTATTAAAAATGAATTTAAATAAAAATTATTTATCGAAAATAATTAATTAAATATAAGATGTTATAAGCATATAAAATTAATATAAAATAATGTAATTTAAAATAATGCCTTTAATCAATATTATTAATACATTTTATGCACATGTGCGATTATATACATGTGCGATTTTTTACAAACAGGAGTGTGATTTGGGAAGGAGGGGGGGGGGGGCAGTTTCCCGCGGCGGAACAAAAGCTAAAATAATTTGTTCAATTTGACTAAAAAAGAAAAATTAGCATTAAGACATTTTAAGCCTACAAATTATTAATTATAAACTTTATTTTCATTTCAATATTCTCAAAGTGAGACATGTTTAACCTTATTTTGTACTTTAGCTAATTTTAAATACGGTGAAACTCGTTTAAGATACGCCCGCTTAAGATACGATCCCGCGCTTAAGATACGATCCCGCGCTTAAGATACGAATTATCTTCGGTCCCTTGAAAAATGCCTATTAAACCTGTGTAAAATTACCCGCTTAATATACGTACGCATAAGATACGATCCCGCTTAATATACGAAGAAAATATGTCCCTTGATGTAAAAAAACCCGCTTAATATACGAAATGGTGCTTATATAATCAGTTTATCACGTGTCTTTAGGACAGAATAGCTAAAAGGAGCAACTGAATTCTGCTCGAGTCTTTCTCTTGACGGTTTTACCCCCCCCCCCCCTACCCGTTTCTTCTTCCCCTTTTAAGTTCGAAGTCCCTATGGAAGGTTCGGGAAAGTTCTCCTTTACGTCATAATCACGTGATGTGACGCAACTCCATACCGTGCCTTCGCAGCGTTTTCCGATCTAGGGGAAAATCCCTTGATCTAGGGAAACGTAAGCCTATTTAGGGAATTCCTTCTTATTTCTAGGGAATTTTTAAAAGACTAGCAATATTTTCTCGAAATCTAATGGATAAAAAAGGATTTTTTTTAGACTTCTGTGTTTTTCTGGCAATGAACGTGATAGATGGAAGAGGAAGTAAAGGGATGGGCAGTGCGGAGCAATTGTCTTCAAGCAATTCTTTCGCTAAAAGAGGGTGTGGGGGGAGGTTGTTTTTCTATAACACAAACCGGTGCTCATGAATCTCGTATGTGATTCAGCCAAGTCGTTACAGCCAATCAAAATGCAGAATTTCTTCCATGTCACATGACTTTAGAATCTAGGGAATTTTTATTCCGTAGTCTAGGGAAAAAGGTAAAATCTATCTGAGAACACTGTGCCTTCGAAACCTCTGTACCGGTAAAGCTGTCATTGCGTAAATCTAGTTATTTGTTTATCCGCTGAATAGTAATAGGAGTAAATAATGGATGAACAAATTAAAGTAAAAAGAAAAGCACTTTCTTTGACTGAAAAATTGGATGTCTTAAGGAAATACGACGCTGAGAATGTGATAAACAAGACAGTATTTGCCAAATCTGTGTGAATCCTCTTCGAGCTCTGTTAAAAAATAGACAGAAACTGGTGGCTCGGGCAGAAAGAAAATTGAAGAATTGGAGAGGATTTTATTTGAGTGGTTCACCCAAACCCGATCGATGAACATCCCAACTAATGGATCACTGATTAAGGAAAAGGCCTGCGAAATTGCTACACGTCTTGGAGTGGATTTCAAGCCTAGCAACGGTTGGCTAGACCGCTTCAGACAAAGATATGGCATAGTTTATAGGAAGGTATGCAGAGAGTCGGCAGCTGTGAATGTAGATGATGTCAATTGTTGGAAAAATAACGTGCTCGCGCCGCTATTGACAAAGTACTCAAGATGCAATATTTACAATGTCGACGAGATGGGCCTTTTTTTGAAATTAATGCCGGATAAAACTATGGCGTTTAAGGGTGAGAAATGTTCTGGAGGCAAACTTAGCAAAGAACGTATAACTGTTCTTGTTGGTTCAAATATGAGCGGAACGGATAAATTAAAACCTTTCGTCATCGGCAAGTCGCGGAATCCTCGCTGCTTTAAAAATGCTAGAAATCTGCACTGCGATTATGAAAGTCAAGCCAAATTATGAATAACAGGCGATATATTCGTTAAGTGGATCCGCAAGTTCGATGAACGAATTAAAAAGAGTCCAGGAAAGTATTGTGTCTCGCCGACAACTGTCCCGCCCATCGCAAGGATATACCCGGTTTACAAAACGTCGAACTAGTCTTTTTACCCCCTAATGCAACTAGCGTTGTTCAACCCATGGATCAGGGCATAATTCATGTTCTCAAAATGAAATACAAAAGTCGTCATCTACACCAAATAGATCATCGTGAAAAGGATCTGTCCTGCCCAACCTGTAAGCCTATTAACCTCTTGGACGCCATGCATTTCCTGAGAGCGTCCTGGGAAGACGTAACACCAACCACCATTGAGAACTGTTTCTGTAAAGCCTTTGACGTCGACAGCGCTTTTCAAAACGTTGACGTCGCAGAAGAGGAGCAGTATCAAGAAGAATGCGAAGATTGGGACTCATTTGTCAAAATTGACGATTAGCTTGTAACAAGTGAAGTTCGTTCTATCGCGGATGTCAAAAGTTCCGATGAACCAAGGCCTTCAGAAGAAGCAGAAGACGACGCGGATGAAGAAACGGATGTGCCAGCCATACCATCATTTGCAGCTGTAATGAGCTCGCTCAGCTTAATTCGACAGTACGCCTCTTCGATAGATGCTGGTCCCTCCGTCGAAGATTTTTTCTACCACATCAACAAGGCAGAAAGCTTCGTGATAAAATCTCGCCCTAAGTTGCACCAAACCAAAGTAAACGACTTTTTTTCAACAAATTAAAACTACTTCACGTACTTTAATTTAGATAATGTAACAATTATTGTTCCTGGCATACATTTAGTTTGTCTTTCTAAAAGTAACTATGCAAATTTATTATTTTTCCTGCTTAAGTATGTAGTGTATTTCAGTTGTTGTTTTCTAAAGATTAACAAAAATTTCGTTTATTGTCTTTTTTAAATTTGGCATTTTAATTTGGTTATTGTGCAAACGTGACTCAATAAAATTTTGGAGAAAAATAAAGTAATTCTTTATTTCAAAATCTTAAACTCAAATTTTCTATAATATCTAAACATTGTTAGAAATGGGTAAAATGAGAGTTATAAATGGTTAAAATACGTTAATAACAACGTGCACTGTTTTTGTATGCATTATTACTCGAGAATCTATGAAATCCGGATAAGATATACGATCCCGCTTAAGATACGAAATGCTCTCGGTCCCGTGATTCGTATCTTAAACGAATTTCACTGTATATATATACAGTCAAACCTCGTTAACACAAACACGCTTAACGCGAATTACTTTTAGCACGAACTATTTCCGATTGCCCCGTCCAGTTGTATGTAATGTATTTAAGTTCGGATAACACGAACTACTTTTAACACGAACAAAAATAGTTTCCCCTTGAGTGTTCGCGTTAACGAGGTTCGACTGTATATATATAAGGATAAAAATGTAACAGTTGTCAATTTTCTTTTAGGATGTGCATAATAAGATCAAAATAAATCTTTGCTAACTGACGGTCTCCCTGCATCCCCCCCCCCACACAAAAAAGTTTTTCCACTCCCTTCCTCCCTAAAAAAAGTATTGAAATGGCACCCCTGTTTGAAAATTTTATCTCCGGTGCCAAGTTGATTCTCTGCGCCTCTATCCAAAACTATTTATTTTCATATAAATTAAAACGTAATTAATTTATCAATAAGACAGAAGTAGTTTCCAACTATACGAATTTCATCTAATAAAAAAATATTTTAAGTATACATACCTCGATATATCTTTTGTAATAAATTTCGTAAATCTTCATGTTTCGAATACTTTATGAGAAAGGTGTTTTAACAACACCTTTCACATAAAGCATTCGAAACAATCTGGAGTTTCAAAGTAAAAATTTTCTATTACTGTTAAGTTTGCAGCTTTTAAAAATCACGTGATAAGCGTCTGTCTTTTGTTTAGTCTTATATGCATTGCTTGCTTTATAATTTACACTCACATCATGAAGCAGTCATGACGGATAAACAGTGGAATGATAAACAGTGGAGTTCACAGCAATAAACAGTGTCGCATTTGAGCCGATACAACACATATCAATGAGTAAAGTTGAAAATTTCCGAAAGAAAGAACGAGATTTTGAAATGCAGATAGTTTCGGTCAAGCCGAAATTTTGGCAGCAGTTTCGCCGAAACCGAATATTCGGCGAAACTCCGATTTTGCGCCGAAACCGAAATTTCGGTCGATCTCTAGTCAACACCTGCCACTTCCGGTAACCTTGAACTTCACCTTCAGAGGTTACCACCATCTCCACCACTGATGCAGAACTGTCAAATATAAAAACTAGATTCCTTTGAACTGCATAGACCAGCGACACTCAACCTGCGGCCCGTGGGCCGTAGGCTTTATTAAAAAGTTTTTATTATTTTCATTGCTGTTTTATATATTTTCATGGGAAGACAATTTCTTGTTATTTATAATTACTAATTTAAAATGACCTTAAATTATCTTAAATGTCATTTCCTTAGTCAAAGTTCTTTTACATATAGTTTTACTTGTGCTACAGTAGTGTATACATTTTTAATCCTGAACACTAAACAAACAATATTCCAAATTAATTTAATTTGAACTATATATTTCTACATTAAAATAAAAGTTTTTGCATTGAGAAAAAAAAAAATGATTATTAAAAAAAATCCCTAGATTTTTTTTTTTTTTGGAGAATTTGGAATTGCTGCATTATTTTATTGTTACATTTTATACTTATCATATAGCTAATAAGGCTTATTGGGGTTAAATATTTATCTCAGAAAAAATTGGCAGCAAAAAGTTTTATACCACTATTTCAAAACAACCATGTTCGCGCATTTGCAATAGAAATCTATATTTTTTTTACATTATTATACAAGTGTGTTGCGTCCCGCCTAACGTCACAAATATATGTTTGCGGCCCGCGAGAAAAGAAAGGTTGAGTACGGCTGGCATAGACTGAAAGAAGGGGGAAACAGTATGGCATAAGAAAGAAAAAGTTCCAACGTGTATCCATAGAGGGCGCCGTAAGCGGATTCGGCTACAAGTGACATTTGTAATCGAAATACGACGGCTTTGGCATGAGTTGCACACTAAACCAACCTTACTGTTCAATGTGCATGGGTGTTTCGGTTGTTGAACGGAAAAAAAAGACTTCCAAATCAGTGAACAGCTGTGGTAGTGTGAGTGGAGAGGTGGCAAGGTCGGAGGGGAAAAAATTGCCTAAAAAGCACATAATGATTCGGCTTTTAACTGCGCGTGAGTGTCTTTTAATTTGCACAGTATGCTGCTATGGAAGCGATTTGGAATCGAATGGTGTTTTCCATGTTTGTATAAATAAATTACTCATCGATTCGTGTCACGTGAAGACAGGTTTGTTTCCTTTCCCGCGCTGTCTCATCGGTTCAAAATGCCCACTTCGACAGTATTTAAGGAACGATCTTCTGCCTTTACCAAAAAAATGGAAAATACCATTCGATTACGCAGTTTCTGAATAAGAACATCGTTGCCCATTTCATGCGTTTCCGAACAAAAACGAATTCACAAATGTGATTCAGAAACCTCCTTCCGTTTTAAGAACAGCCCTTCAGGCCAGGGTCTACCTGCTCACAAAATTGTATCGTCTCAGTTTGAATGGTTTGCTACATTTTTAGAAAAGTCTGATTTTTAAAACTACGTCAATTTTTCCCCTTTTCTTTTCCTCTTTTCTCCCTTTTCTTTTCTTTTTCCTTTCTTTTTTTTTTCTTATTGTGTGTGTGTGTGTATTACGAAATATCAAAGGATTCCTGAATTAAAGGGACAGACATCCCTCAAATTAAAATCTAAGATTTTTTTTTTTTTTCTATCTTTTTGCTTGTTAAAAACTGGCCGCGCTCGAATTCACTTGCAGGTGACGAGAACATCTAAACATTTCTTTTCCGCATTGCTACACCTCTTGTTGGGAAACGTGTTTTACAGGCAGTATTGTGATTCGTTGATGAGTAGAATCCGGACTATGCGTTTACAATAGACGCTTTCAGTCGTGACGTCAATGATGACGTTTTGCTTGGAAACTGACTCCAAACAAATAGTTGCTATGTTGTATTTTCTATTATGTTTGTATATTATACCTAAATCTTATGATTATATCTCACGGCAAAGCGTTTTAATACATTATATGCAGTGGTAATATTTTCTACGATTTATATTTAATAAGAAATGACACATAGCAACCGTTTGTTTGGAGTCAGTATCCAAGCAAAACGTCATGACTGACGTCACACTGAAAGCGTCTCAAAGGCCGCTATCGTTCCTGCTTTCATTTTGCACCCATTTACAAACGCAAGCATAAAACCCCTCGCCTGCAAAAAACCGGAAACTGCGTAATTTTTCCTTCTGAATTATGATTGGCTGATTAGGGAACTGCGGTACAAACTTCCGGTGTAAACAGAAACCGCCTACAGTCCTTTTCGCTTGTGATAATCTTCGTTCTTTTGCTTTATTGAGAATAAAAATGTCTGGCCGCTTTTTGTTAATGCAAACTTTGATTGACATCTTTGTAACACCAGAGCCAAGACCACCGCTAGACAATTTTCTGCTTGAGGCGAACATTATTTTTCCGCCCTTATGACGCAATCGTTTTTTCACCATTACTCAAACTTTTTTTTAAAAATAAGTAAATAATATGATAACTATATATTTTTTAATAGAAAACAAATATGTATAAAATTTGTTTACATTTAAGAAATTAAAAAAAATCAAACTACGTAAGATATTTTGCATTAAAAAAAATACTACTAATACTGCTAACTGGGCATTAAATGAATAAATCATAATCTACTAGTCGAGGCTAACGAAAAATACAGGCTACCGCGGTGCTTTACGCGTATCTTTTTTTACAGACCGCGGGAGTCACGTGGTGGTCGAATCCACCAATGCAGGTGTACGAAAAGAGCATCACGTCACTCTGGCGGTCTGTAAAAAAAGATAAGTGAAATGAACCGCGGTAGCCTGTCTTTTTCGTTAGCCTCGCTACTAGTATTTACAAGAAAGCCTCATACAAAGAGTAAAACTTACACTTCAAAATCGCTTTTCTAGGGGGTCCCCGAAAAGACTAAAATTCCATTTTATTTCTTAAACCGAAACTAGAATTTTAATTATTACAAATAAAACATTTTCATCTTAATTATAAAACATTATCTACATGCTTAACATTATCTATCTAAATGAGGACACATAATGTTAAGCGAAGACAGTTAATGGCAAGCTAATGTTAAAACTGTGGGAGCATTTTTGACTAATTTCATTTTCACTATATGTGAAAATGAAATTCTGGTGCCTGGGGCACAAGCCCCAACTGACCCTCTCTAGTTTCGGACCTGACTCTGCCCGACTCTCCCCCCCATGGGGTCGCTACCGCCCTTTCAGGGCCATCGCTACGAGATTTTAATGGAGGGGGAGGGGACCTTAAATTAGCAAGTGAAATTTCAGTATCTGCCAACCCATTGGCAAACAAAGATAGATAGTTCTTGACGTTTGCCAATTAGTTTTATAATTTTGCGAAGTTACCACAATTAGAAAATATAAACAATTTTTATTTGTAAAAAGCTTAATAATGTTCACAATTATATTTCTAATTTTTGCCAAGTCTATGAGAAATAGAAAGTGTATTATAGTTTTTATTAAAGTTTTAAACAAATTTGCCAATCAAGTTTGTAAATTTGTCAAGTGTAACAGCATTCGCGAAAGTTTGCGGGGGGGGGGGGGGTGCTACCCCGACCGTGCTACCCCGACCGTGAAGAATTGACGTAATTTTGCATTTTTGAAAACAAAAAAGAATTTAAAATAAAGTTGTAAAAAAACAAATAGCGCAAAAATAAAAGCACTGACAAAACTTTTAAACGATGGACACAACAACACACAGACGGGTGAACGGGCGCTGTTTGTTTAACCGACAGGAATCATGGGTAAATGCTGGACTAGGAGCCCTAGGAGCTGGCAGGGGTGAAAATGACCTAGGCTAGTTTCATCTTCAAACCGGCTTGTTCATTGTAATAAATGGGTTCGGAAATACAATGATGGAATCGACGCGGATTGAAACAGGATTCCAGTGTAGTTTCTAAACGATGCTTTGGCACTGAAAAGTTTTAAGATATGCAAACAGGGTACACTAAAATCTTTGAAATAAATTTCTAAAATATTCCAAACATCCTTGCCATAGTGGTAAAGTATGTTGAAACTGAGTCGGATGTGCCAATCCCAAAACTTTCTAACATATCATGCATGCTAATACATCAAAATTCGCTATCACAGCGCCCCCTTCCGGCAGAATAACCCCAAATTCTACTGGGACCCACTGGCCTTAGCCAAAAACCTTATTAATGAAATTGGGTTCCATTCTATGCACATAACTTCATACACTTTTCGATGATACAAACAGCACACATACACAGACACACACAAGGACAGACAGATATTTTGTAAAAACATGTTTTTCGGGATCTCTGACCTCTTGAACGTGTAAACACGTCGAAAAAAATTTCGATTACAATAATTTCTTCCATTGTAAGATAGAAGAAAGTAAAAAAAGAAACGGGAGGCCACGGGGCCACTACCTATTCTATATATATTATTTCTGTTGTGAACATCCCTTTTTCTAAGCAAATACAAAACGCAGAATGATAAATGAGGTACCATAGGAAAGGATCTTGAACCAGATTCTGTCGTAGTACATTTACATTTCATTAAACCATGCTTTTTGATTAAAAATTCAAGTTCATTAAGAATTAAATCAGCATTGTTTTCATAAATGAAATAAAAGTTTTTTCTCAAATCAGTGTTGCCACATAAATGAAATACCGCATTATATAGTGTTCAATGATTATGAAAAAAAAAATGTAAAATAAATTTAAAGTGGGACATTGTTGATGTACGGGTGTATTTCATTTATGATTAAAAAGCAAAATTTAAATTCAAATACTCAATTTATTTTTCTTTGTCCCATGGTTTTTTTTTCTTTTTTTTTCCGAAACAGGTGATGTCATCCTCTAATGCAATTGAAATACGATTAATAATTATTTTTTTGCCCTTTGCTATATGCGATCAGTTGATAGAATCAATGAGATGATATTTGCAGATATTTTTAGTTCTTAATTTTTCTTTACAAGTTTAAACTTCTAATTAGACTGCAGTGCGGTCCACTACTTATATAGACTTAATGTAGGTACGTGGTATGTTACGTCAATGTTTCAGTTGATAAAGTTCTATCAACTATAACAATAATCTTGAATGTTAAGAGAATCTTATGAAACAACATATATGTGCGACGTGGGCCATGTCTCCCTATTCCACTGCTATGTACTGACACAAAACTATTTTTAAGAAAACAGTTGTGTTATATGTTCTTTACAATCCTTTTAGTGCTGTAAACAAATATATATGTATTTTTTAAATAAAAGCAATTCTAGAAGGGTTTATATCTTTAAAAAAACTTTTTTTTTCTTAACATTAAAACTTTTTTTTTTCGTAACGTTATGAAAAAAATGGCTAAAATCTTCCCAAAAATTAAGATTTTTATAGCTAAGGTTGTGGTATATTTTCAGTGTAATGATGTTTCAATTGAATTCGAAAGAAATAAGTATTTTTGAGATTCTCAGATCTACACTTTGAGGGCCGCTGGTGGTGCAGGGGTCCTTTGAATATTGCAACTGTTACGTTCTTCCATCTATAATAGAAGAAAGTATTGCAATCGAAATTTTTTTTGACGTGTTTACACGTTTTAGGGTATCAGAGATCTTGGAAAAATACTTTTATACAAAACGTCTGTGTGTGTGTGTGTGTGTATCCTCTTTGTATCATCCAAAAATGTATAAAGTCATGCATAGAATAGAACCCAATTTCATTTATAGGTTTTTGACTATAGCCAGCAGGTCTCACTCGAGTTTGGGGATATTCCACCGGAAGGGGGCGCTGTGATAGCTATTTTTGTTCCATTTTCATTAGACCACTGCTTGCAGGTCCCATTTGAATTTGGGGGTTAATCGGCGGAAGAGGGCGCTGTGAAAGCAATTTTTGTGCCATTTTCTTGATTTTTCGTAGTTGTGTTGTACATCGGCTGCTCGTGCACTTCGCACTTAGATAAAGTAGCTGACGAAAAATATTGATTTTATGGTCGCTGTGATAGCGATTTTTGAAGGTTTAACATGTATGAGATAAAAGAAAGTAGTTTTGAGACTCGTTTTTTGCAACAATTTAAGGAAAAAAATAGAGTTAAAAAAAATTAATAAACAAAAATCGATTTAAAAAAATGTCGAGGGCTTGTCGGCTTTTAAACTCATTTAACTGTGAATTTCTAATTTTACGGGTCATCAATGTATGAAATATTGAATACTAACTAGCTGACACCCGCCCGGCGTTGCCCGGGCCCGTGATAATAAATTTAAAAAGAAACATCACGTTTTTATTATTTTATATTTTTAATCGGATTTTGAATGAAATTATATTTTTAAATGAAAAATTCGCGAAAAAATATTAATATTGAGTGATAAAAGCGATCATTTTCTTGTTTTTTTACGTTTCATAGTTTTAAAATAAAAAATTATTCTTGTCCGAAACTCTTTGGAAATAAATAAAACGGTTTTACTGCCCGTGTAAAAATTTCGTGAAAAAAATAGCGTTATCGAGTTGTAAAAGAAATGTTTTCTTCTCGCTATTTTGTTTGTTTGTTTGTTTTCGCGTTGGCTCCTTTAACATAGCAATAAAAAATTGCTCATCTTCCGAGCTCTCTGACATTTCAATCCGTTATAAATATAACTGTATCCCAGCTCTCTTTAAAATTTTGCGAAAAATAGGCATACTTAGTAGTGGAAACATGAGTTCTCAAAAAAAAAAAAAAAAAAAAAAAAAAAAAGCTTTAGCTTTCAATCTCAGAGCAAAAATATATTAGAAGATCTATGCTTTCAATGCAACGGCTTCACCCGTTTTCAGTCAACCCTTTTCAATCCCCCTAGGCTAAACAGGTAGGGCAAATCCATCAGGTTTCCTCTTTCTGAGGGAAGAAGCCTTCAAAAAACATTGAAGCATGTGCAAAGAGACAATATTCGTGTGGAAAATTGGACAGAATGCGCTTTTCGTTTTAAATATATAGATTAGATTTTAAACGTACACCAAGCAGCTATTAGTTTTTCACAGAACTAATTTTATGTCATTGAAATAATTTCCATACCGGGAAATATAAGATTACTTTATTTACTTCGCGAGAAAATTAAGTTATTGTTTACAAAAAAAAAAAAAAACGTACTATTTATTCATTTTGCAATCTACAAATATTACTCCCCAATAAAGTTAAAGTTTTTATATAGTCTTCTACACTGAAAAGTAAAATATCACATTTTAACTTTGAAAATTAACTGTATGCCTAAATATTGAAACTTCTTTTTAAAACCCAGCAATATTTCATTTTTAGATAAACACGTCTGGAAATGTGTGCCTAAATATAAAATTATGTTATTTACATCTCAGAAAGGTAAGGCATTGTTTCTTCCATTAGCGAAAATTAATTATCACTATATTATTTCTACAAATAAAATTGTTTGCCTTAGACGTCCCGGGAACAATGAAGGCCAGGGCCAATCAAGCATGGCGGAAAAATAATGTAAGCCTGCTGAAACAATTAAGCCCGGGCTGAGACACGATGTAACTGCTGGACATTTTCATTTTCTATATCGATGTTGGCAAACTAGCATCGGCGGTTCATGCAGCAAATTTATAACTTAAACCAGGTCCATTGAAAATTGTTTATATTTTGTCGGTTTTGTCCGACCCTTTTAAATTTGTTATATTGGGACAGTCGCCGGCTTATTTTTTTAATCGGCCCGGCTGTCCTGTTTAATTATTTTATCGGCCCATTGATTTTTTTGTTAGGCAGTCCCGCGGCCAATAAAAATTGTTAAAAATTGTTTTTATTAACAAAACCCGTTAAAAATGGCTTTATTCTGATGTCCCGACCCGTGGGACGGTCCCGTGCAGACCTCTAGTTTAAACAAACTGCGGTTAAAACTCGTCTGCAAGTTAACATTTCATATAATTTTAAACTTTTCCACTACATTTTTTTTTTTCAAATTTAACTTACTTTAAAAACATACTAAATTGAAAAAATTAAATTTTTTACACAAAAATATGTCACATTTTTTATATTATGTTATAAATCTCAAAAACCGAAAACTTCTGTATTAAAAAAAAAAAAAAAAAAAAAATTATGAAATTCATTTTGTGATAAAGTTAAGCTACTGTTTACAGTAGGAAATAGTAACACGATAAAAAAAAAAAAAGAAACAGAGGCCGACTTATTACTCATCTCGACATTCTAAAAATCTCACTCATCGATAAGGTTAAGATGTTCAAATAGAGTTGCAGTCAAAAAATCGTCTGCTCTGCACGCTTCAAGAAAGGGAAGTGGCGTAGGGAAAAATGTGATTTCCGCCGAGATTGTGGGAGGAGGTCAGGGAAAACGGAGAGCGCAAATCTGGCAGCATTCAAAACACAAAATTCTTGCCGGTTGAGAGCGAAAAAGGTTTTTGCTTGAGGTTTGCTTGACCTTCCTTCTTGCGTAAAGTTTGAAAGCTAGGAGCTTTCATAATATTTACCTGACATATTTTAGTAATAACATCCCGAAATGTCGGCTCAAACGATGACTGTAAATCTGAAAAGGCAGGATAATTCGTCGTGGGGATTTCGATTACAAGGAGGAAAGGATTTTAGCACTCCTCTTTCAATACAAAAAGTAAGTGATATTCGAATAGATGACTTTTATTTTAAGCAACAGCGATTAGAATTCACCTCCCTCCTCTTTTTTTTCAGACTGTATTTGAATTTTTAAGGAGAAACAATCATCTATAATTATGTTTATTATAGTAGTTGGATTCTTCATTATCTTTCTTCAATTTATATGAATATGTTTTAAAATATTAATATGCAAATTTAATATATACTTTGTGCAGATATTTATAATTAAACATGTTAAGTGTACTGTTGTTTAAGATATCCTGATAAATTTCTAAAACAAATTTTATTGCAGCATAATGATTAAAATTTAGAAGGGGAAAAAAAATCACTAAGTTAACTTTTTTTAAACTTTTTATTTTTTTAATGAACATCTATGATTAAGCCCAACGAGAGGGAATGGGGGGAGGTGCTAGAGTTGTACCCCTCCCGACTTTTAGACGGGAGTCTGATATCGAGAATCCTGAAATGTTACACACATTTTAAAATGAGATGTATAAAAGACCTGAAATTTTTATTATGTCTCTGATCATGATAGAAAAAAAATTAAAATGCGTTCCTCTTTCACAATGTGAAAATGTTCTTTCTTTCTAATTAGAAAATAGATGAGTTCAAAAGATAGAGAGGTTTGGAAGTTAAAAATAAGTATAATAATAATAAAGGTATTTTTTTTTAACTGACAAATTACGTGGAAAAATGACCCTAATATAGATTCCATTCACTCGGCATCCAATTAACTTTTGGATATGAGATTTTAAACTTATAGTGAAAGAGATATAATCTAATACTTAAGGTTCAGAAAAAAAAGTCTAGATGCATATACATTTTTTAAAATTTTAATTAATTTTTTTTAAATAAATGAACTTGCGCGCAGAATTTCTCATAATTAAATTCTCATAGTGCGTCAAAAGTTTTCTATTGAGTAGAGATACGAGTTTAAAATGACCTACAATGGAACAAATAGAATGATTAGTTCTTACCAAAAAAAAAAAAAAAAAAAAAAAAAAAAAACGAAATTTTGGAATTTTTTTTTTTTAAATAAAAATAGTTATGACTTCTAAATTATTTTACTTGTTGAACATAATAGAAATCATGCGTGTAATGACCATAATCGCCGTTTTGAGAAAATTTATTATTAAAGATCAAAATTACCCCTGGATCCTTTAAAAAGATCTCACACTGTATTTCTTTTAAGTGCTAAAAGGTGTAAATTAACAATATAATATACAGTAAAATGACTTTTATTAGATTGTTGACATGTTTTGCCTCACTCCGAGCCATTTTCAAAAACAAAGAATATTCTATAATGGCACGGTCTTTGAAGTTGTAATTTGAAATGGTATCATTTAATTTTCATGTACTCTTTAAAAATGACGCATGTTTTCTTTTATTTTTACTTGGTTGTTTATTTTCATATTTGTGACTGTTTTGAACAAAGCTTTTAGTTTGCGAATTTTTCCATGGTGTTTCTTTTTAAAGAATCAAATTTTAATCTAAGATAGTAAAAAAAATTATTTTGTGACACTTTAAAAGGTAATTTGAGCCCTTAAAGTTTAAAAATGGAGAACAAAACATCAGCCTAATTATAAATTAACGTGATCTGCACTTCAGAAGTCAGCCGCAATGAGATATAATGTATAGAGAATTTTATTTTCGGTTCAAAATGAAATATTATAATTACCTAACGTGCAGCCATTTTTTGTAAGTCATCCGATGTCAGCAAAGAATCATGGGTAGTTTTACATAGCTAAGTCACCCGTCATTTAACACTGGATGGCTACCCTCAGAAAACTAACGTTATTGCTATCATTGAATCTGTGACCTCACGTGATGTAATTTCCCTATTTATATACTTTTATACAGCGATATTTTTTGGGGGAAAGATTCACTAGAAATGCATGTTCTTTTGCCTTTAATCGCAAAAACTGATATATATATATATATATATATATATACACTTACTAAATTGGCGTATCCAAATAGGCAGTCAGGAAAAAAGTCTATATCTTGCAGATACCAAGGATAGCAATCGAGTTTAAGTTGGATTGTTGCAAGGTATATTACTGGAGCTTTTGCACTGTTTAAAGTCGAGTAAAAATATTCACAAAATGTCATAGATTCAATCTGATTTAAAGTTGATTCCTTATCACGTATTTTTTTTTCCTTTTTCTAGTTGTAATGCTACGAACAGTCTATTCACGATCTCTCTCGGAATTTGATTTAAAAACACTTGAAAACCTATCAGCAGTTGATTTGAATTGTAATTTATTACATTTGTAGAAAAAAAAAAAAGTTTGTTTTTCAAGTTTACTAGTTATTAGTCCCTATTTTGAATCGAGAAGAATCGCTGATCATTGAAACTTTGAAATGAGAACCATAGGTACTCTTGCGATGGGGAGGGGGGGGGGGGGAGGAGATATAGCTGGCGAAACTGGATCTTCCCTCTCCCTCACATTTGAATCTGAAAAAGTTATTGATTTGTCTATTTAAGCTCATTAAAGGATGACATTTCAGCAAAAGTTTTATCTGTTGTCTCTTCTTAACAGCTCATTCCTAGATGGTTAGTTTTAGAAGTACAGTTCTAGTTGTAACCAGTCGGATGTGCCAATGTCAAAACTTTCTTCTCTCTCGCACAAGTTTCATATGTACACTAAAAACGACTTATATCAAAGTGTAACTGAATCTAAAGTTTTATTCAATTTCGTGCATGAGTTCTTCAGACAGGACTATCGCTAAAATCGTGTCAATCCTGCAAAATGCAGCCTAGCAGCGCCACCTGTTGGGAGATTGAGACCAAAACCTAATCAACAACAAGTTATGTCTAACTGGTTGGTTGATTTAGGACGGCCGATTATCTACACGAGGGATATAGGCCCTGGGGGGGGGGGGGGGATCTTAACCCGTATTGACGGCAAGGTTCGAAGAAAACCACAGATAACTCCGAAGGGTTATGTCGACGAGCGCTACAGGGGTTTGAATCCAGCACCTGAGAGCGGAACCTCTCAGCCACTGGTGGGTCTTATGCCTAACTGAATCTGAAGTTTGATGAAATGATGACACAAAAACCGAATCATTTATAGGAAGGTCGAACTGAATTAAATTTCGTGAGATGGACACACCAACACAGACATTTTCTAAAGACAGTCTACTGGTGTTCAAGACCTTCTAAAACGTCAAAATCCGTCGAAAACCAGATGTCTAAAATTTTCATCTTTTTGTAAAAATGTTTAAAATGCGGTTTTTCAGCCCATCGAAATTCTTTCACAGTTATTAAAAAAAAATTGTAGGAAATTAAGAATATTATACTACGCCCCTGGATCCTATAAGTTAGATTAAAAAAAAAATTGCCTATGATACACTCACGCACAGTTTTTTAATCGGTTATAAAAAGGAAAAAAGTTGCCAAATTTAGGGGATTTTTTCCTTTAATGGCAACTTATCCATTGTATTAAGTTATTGGTTTGCACGGGCTTGAAAATCGTGCCGACCAAAAAGTCGCCAAACATCGGTGCGTGAGTGTAATACATCTGTTCCAAAAATTCTATGCTGTAACAAATCAAACTAACAAACAAAAAATCACTTCTCTAGGAACGACCCAAACGGACAGTGGCGTAGCTACATATTCAGCGCCCTGGAGCAAGTAAAGTTTGTGCGCCCTGTTGTCTCTCGAAAAAGTTCTGCGCAATTTTGTTTTAAAGTTTAAAATTTATGTATTATTATTAATTCGATTTAAATACTCTTACTTGAAAGTCAAAGTATTTTAACAACGTATTAAATACAAATAATTAATAATGAATAATGAAATATAATTCTACAAGTTCAAAGTATACTAATATTTTCTGCGAATTGGCCATGACTTTCGTTTTAAATGCGCCAATGGGCCAATACAGTCTGCTGCCTTTAATATCTGTTTTTCTTTTCAAGGGTTTCGAAGCATTGTAGACTATAAATAAATTAAAACAAATTATCGTCAAGATTTTAAAAATTTAAAAATTTTACTTATATGGATGAAACACATTTTTTCTGCTTTTAGTGCCAGAAAATACTAACATTCCATAAAATTCAAAGTATCATAACTCGATAAGTTTTGGTTGTACAAAAAATGAAATTAACTCTTAAAATACAGAGAAGATTTTTTAAATATGACGTATAGAACCCATGGACCGAATAAAAATGTAAACCTCGTAACTTTTTAAAAATATTTTGACATAAATTACTTTTAAGAGGATGAAGAAGGCGTTGAATATTGGAACAATATTTTTACAATTAATGGTTTAGAAAATTAGCCAATGGACACCGATAAAAGTTGACACCTTTGTTTGCACTTGTTTTTGACTAATCTGAGCAGTTAAAGGAAAACTAGTCAAATTCAAATAATGGTAGTAATAGATTCGTCGTGAAAAACTAAGAATATCAAAACACACATAATGAGTTACGCAGAAAACGTTTAATCATACATCATTGAAAGTGTCGCCGAAAGAAAAAAAATTCTCATTCAACTAGGCGATTTTCTCGTCAAATAATGAAAGATTTTGGTACAGTGACGATCGGCAGCTAGAATCCTGATTGACACTACCCTTATATACTCAAGATTGCAGTTTTTATTTTCCATACACATACAGTGTAAGGAAAGAAATAAGAAAGCATTGTAAACCCCCAAAAAATGGAAATAATGATATATTTTTACATTTTCAAACACTTTGAATCCATTCTCACAATTTTTACAATGACTCAATATGTATATGGTTATGTATGCATGCATATTAGAATTTCCTTACGTTTTCCGATTCCCAGAGCAAGGTTTGGTGTGTCAGCTCACAATTACTTTACCAACAGTAATTTCATTTTTTTTTTAAATCCTCCTTGTTTAATCGTAAAAAATCCCACGATTAAAACAGACCAAATTTTATATATCAATTAGAAAAGTTATTGAGAACCCCTGAAGAACCGCTGCTGCACGCAGAGTCGGACTCGGTCACTGTCAAATACGCAGACCTTGGATTTTTGAAGGGTGCAACATTTTAGAAACTCGTTAATTTACCACCTTACTAGTAGAAACAATTATTACCCATTACCATTCCAGTTTTTCTTTTTGCGGATCCTTTCAGTTCCGGAATTGAAAGTGTACTTTATCGAAATAGCATAAAGATGACCGTTTAGACATCGACTTCGCATATTCTATGGAAAAAAAAAAAAAAAAAAAAAAAAAAAAAAAACGTAATTTAAAAATGTAAATGAGAAATTTGGAATAAAAAAAAAAATAAATAAATAAATAAAAAAAACCTACGTTTGGTTTAACATTCACCTGCGAGTGACTAGTTGTAGGATTCTAAATAAGAATGTTATGATTAATTAAACCTACTTAATTTTTTTTTTTTTTCTGTGGGAGAATAAAAAAATCTTAATGCTGTTAGTAAGATCAATAAACGTGTAAAAATTATTAATTTGATTTTAAAGCAAAGTACCTTTGAAATAGATTTTATACAGTAAATTCTGTCTAAAGCTCTACCTAAGACAGTTTCTGTCTTATACAGAATGTACTGTATTTAAAAAAAAAAAAAAAAAAAAACTAAACAGGATATAATCGAAGGGGCGCAAAAAGAATCTTCAAAGGGCACCGCTTTAACTGTCCTGTCCGTTCGGATTATCACATTTATAGACAATATTGAGGCAGTCCCGTTTTACTATTAAAATGTAATTTTTAACGAGAAAGAATGTTTGACTTACCTTTTACTTGGCGAAAATATTCTTTATAAATACTTTTGTGCATCGAGCGCAAAAAGCAATATAATAAACATTTATTATAGGGTAAATGATAATCACTACATTATACAAATACACGAAGCTTGCACATTTCAAACAAATACTTAAAAAACGATTTTACAAAATACTAAATAAAAAATATACAGTGATATATATTTCGAATAGAGGCTCTTTAGTGTCAGATAGGCTTTAAATTCTTGGGTCGTCATTGGTAACAGACGGAATTACAGACTATACATTAGATTCCAAATATTTAAATAGTACTCTGAAACAAAGAAACTCAAGAAAAAAATTCAATTCTTCAGCTTTACAAAGAGAAACAAAAATCATTAATAAAGAAAATTATTTTAAAAAGTTATTATTTTTTATTTATTAAATAATTTAAGACTGTTCAAATCTAATGCTTTTAGCAAATTTTGTAACTACTGGGAAGGGAACTTTACCTGGTTTAGGGCGCACCAACCCGCAGACCGGTTGCCCGGCGGGCCAGTCTCAGTGTGGAAGAATGTTATTTAATTTAGTAAAATACTATTTTTTTTAATTTATAGATCTTGGTTCAGCACAAGACCATGAGAATTTGTTGAAAATTGTGTCAGAAAAAGCCTTGTGAACGTTTTCATTAAAACAAGGGTCTTTATTACCAGTGGAAATATTTCACCTTTGTATAAAATTAGGATCTATTTTTTTATTAAATATTATATTGTTTTGAACACAAAGTGTAAACTGTTTGAAAAGTTGAATGGAATAACTCCATATTTTATTTTCATTTTATAATTTGAAAATTCATTGTTAACTAATATGTGATATCGGATGGTGGAGGTATGCGGGTGTGTGTGTGGGTGTGTGTGTGTGGGGGGGGGTGCTTGGGGGGCAGAGCCTGACTATGGTCTAAACAAACTCGCATTACTATTTTCGAAAAACATGTTTTGCCTTCTTTAATACTAAAATTCTGTGATTAAGTAAGTTTTAATCTGGAAAAATACTTTTCGATAAAAGTCGTGTAAATTTGCATAGGCGATAATCAGGTCCTAAGGAACACAGAATTTGATACTTAAATGTTTCTTTCTTTTTTGAAGGTAAATTCTTATCGATTCCACTAATCCCGCATTTGAGATTTGTCATATTTTCAAAATCTTTAAAACAATACGCACAAAATTTAATCCTCACCCGCTTCTGAATTTTGTCGTCGTGAAATGATGTGGAATATGCCAAAATTCCGCTCTTATTTTTGTTTTGTAATCTGTATTGATGCATGTTTAGTTTCTACAAAACAAAAAAAAAGCTTCAAATTTTCCGTTTTCTTGATTTTTTGTTTGTAAAATGGTCAATAATTTTCTTTAATTTGTCAAATTATCGTTTTTTTTTTAAATTTATTTTTCTTTTTCAAATCGTAAAACAACTAAATAGCTAAGGCATTAAATATGGGATCTTCAGCGGTGACTTCTTCGGCTACCTTTATTTATAAACAGTAATCACCATAATCTTCTAAAACATTTTCAGTAGAAATGTACAAGAAAGGTTATCGTTCGGAAATAGCGTTAAGCCAACAAAGTGACCCTATAAATAAGTTTGGTTACTATAAGATTTGAAAATCTTCAACAGTCGTCTACGGAAAAGTTACAGAAAAAATCTGGATGGTGAAATGATGCTGGAGAAGTTATTTGAGGCTTCAATATATTATGAATTAAAATTAAAACTTCGCGAATAGAAGTCATTTCTTTTAACTGTGAATAAGAGCATGTTTTAAATCGAAATTAGGTTAAAAACAAGGTGAAAATATTGTAGGTATATGATGATTGTAACAAAATTCATTTATAATATCCGGTTAATAACGGAAAAAATATGCAAATCTTTTAACAAACTTTATTTTTCGCTCTTTCTAATTTTGTGCCCTTTGGTTTCGTGCGCCTGGAGCAGTTAGCTCCAACTGCTCCACTGTAGCTACGCCCCTGCAAACGGACCGAGGGATGATGCACTTTGAATTTTATGGAATTTAAGCCTTTTCTGGCACTCGAAACGAAAACAACCGCGTTTTGACTGCAGGAAAACTCATTCTTTTTTTTCTTTTTTTTAAAATATAAAACTGAAAGTATTATAACACAGTTAATTTTTAAATAAAAAAAGAATGATTCATTTATTTATTTTTGAGCATAGAGAAAAATATTCAAACTCATTTCTATACGGACCTTGTGTCCTGTAAGTTATAAGGACGCAGAGGACGTAAAATTTCGCAAAATATCTTCCCATGGTATTATGCCCCAACCCGAGTTTTAGGGGGAAAATAAAACCCCGGCCCGGGAGTAATGAAGTCTAGGCCTGGCTCTTGAGTCTAATGAAATAAATCTGGTCCGAGCCCGCGCAGACCTCTAAATTCTCCCCCCGCCCCATCCCAAACCGAGTTTGGGTTGGCATTTTATTTATTTATTTTTGTAAAAATATGTTGACGTCGTACATTTGTTTAGCGAAATCTTTAGGAATTTAATTTGGTTAAATAAATTAGATATAATTTTTAAAATGTAGTTTTTTTTTTTTTTTGTTCAAAATTGTTCTTTGTTTAAAATTATCCTTACCATCTTTTACTTTCAATCTAAACTTTGATTTTTCTTCATTTGAAGTTAATTGTTTTAATCAGTGATGTACGTCATTGTCTGAGTGGTCATTAACATTATTCTGTATTCCATGCATTTCGAACAAAATCTGCAACTAAAATCTATGCGTAAGTAAGTGTGCTTTTTGAGGAATTTTAATTGCTTCAGAAATATCGGTCTGTTTTGTAAAATTTTAAATTGTTTTGTAGAATTTTGTAGAATTACGCAAATTTTGCAAAATTTGTGAAGATATTTTGCGATTTTTTGTCGGGCCAAATTTCAGCTTTTATACCGGCCCGGGTTGATTTATTGTACGGGCCAAACTTTTATACTGGATCGTGCCAATAATTTCTTGCAGCGACCGTAACGGGCTGAACTTTTAGCTTTTATACTAGGTAGGGTCGATACATATCGGTCCGGGGCCTGAAAATTTCGGCCCGTGCAGAACTCTGAATGGAAAACGAGCGGATTGGAAATGACCATAGAAAGCACCCTGTTTATCCATGTTAAGTAGCATAAATCCCTCGTAGCCTCGAATGTGTTACTGCAGCTTTTAGGAATGACTTAATTTTAACCTGTTATAAGGCCAACTGGGAACATCGAGCTTAAAAAAAGTAACTTTCATTCACGTTTATTTGAACAAAAATATGGCTTTCCTGTTTTGAGATTTTTTCTGTCCTAAAAAGGGAAATGGACAGAAAATCTCTAAAACTTTTTTTATTTTTTACAATGCACGAACATACGTAATCACAATTAGTTTTTGTATGAATCTTATTGGGTTTTAACCCCCAAATACCCCCTTTTCGTTGCGCCAGTGAATAGCCATTTAGAGAGTTCTATTAGATCTTTTTAGTTATTTTTTTATTTAAAATTAAGTTTTAAAACGAAATGTGTGTAGCACCCTAATTACTTTTCATGCTGTAGACAGAGTATTTTTGAGGAAACAGAAGTTGTTGGAAACAGTAACTGATTTCTTATAAAAAAATTGTCTGCTGTTCTAAGACAGGCTCGAGTTCATGCTGACTTCTAATTTTTCCATGTATCCCCCCCCCCACCCCACCTCTTCCCCCGAGCCCATGTTGGGCTGGCATTTTATTTTATTTTTTAGAAAAATTATAGTGATGTAGAGAAATTTTTAAAAGTTTAATTTGGTTAAATTAATTCCTTTTTTTAAAAAAAAATTAACGCCTTTGTTTAAAATGTTGATTTTCTTACTGAATCTTCATGTGAATGTCATTTTCCAAGTCAATTTTTTTAAATCCGTGTTTATGTGCACATCAAT
Organism: Maratus michaelseni; assembly: GCA_963931845.1. Classification (NCBI taxonomy): domain Eukaryota; kingdom Metazoa; phylum Arthropoda; class Arachnida; order Araneae; family Salticidae; genus Maratus; species Maratus michaelseni. Next base: position 4,230,766 of record OZ007592.1, on the reverse strand, counting down.
GTCTAAGTGGTCACTAATACTGTTCCTATTTTGTATTCCATTACATTTTGAGCATAATCTGGAAATAAAATCTACGTAAGTGTGCTTTTGGAATAATTTTAACTGTAGGATATTGCTGCTTTAGAAATATCGGCCTGTTTTGTAGAAATTCAGTCGGACAGAGCTAGACCGTGCCCATTAAGTTTTTGTACGAACCGGGTCGAACTTTTATCTTTTATACTGGGGTGGGACCGGGCCTTGAAATTTTGGCCCGTGCAGTCACTACCTTAAAATTTTGAATCATCCTTTATTTATCTATTTATTTTGAAAGGAAACAATTGAAGAAAAAATGAAAAGCAACTCATTTTATCTATTATTGTTATTTCATTCTTTAATCGCTGAAATGGAGAGAGAAAAAAGTTTTATTAAATTTCCCTGTCCCCATTGAGTATGCCGATCACACGCGTGTTTAATTTCACGGAACACTCTCTCCTCGTCATAAAAAGGCATCAGTTCATTCACATCTATTTGGATTCCTGTGAGAGATCGTTTAGAGAGGAATGAAATAGGCGCACTTTCTCTTGCAATGTCGACATTTCCCAAACCCGGAAATAAAAGTTACTTTCTGCTTTGCATTATTGCCTATCGGTGTTCTTAAAATAGATTTAGCTCACCTTTATTTCGTATTAAATATATTTAAATTAAAAGATTTTACATGTAGTTATTGATTTTACAAATTGAACGATCTACAATTTTTCCCATAATTTGTATGACCATTATCAGATATATATATAAGTAAAAAAAGTTTGATTATTTTCCGTATAAAAAGAAAAGAAGAGAAAACACAAAGAAGGAAAAATATTCATATAGCAACTATAAAAGTAATGTTCCATAGTTTAATAATTAACTAATGTATGAAAATGTAAAATAAAAGTAAAGTAATTAATATACAGTAGACTCACTTAAATCTGCATAGCTTAAAATCGGAGGTTGTGCGGATTTGAGAATTTTGTGGATTTCTGGTCATCGTTTTGTTTACATATTTTAAACAATCATTTGAATTTAAAAATACAATAAAGTAAAATAATTCAATAAAATAATAACTAAGAAAATTAAAAAAATAAATTAAAAGTAATGGTCAAGTAAATAATTAATAATATATAACTAAATAGGCATCATCATGATGATGAGATAATTTTTTCTTGAATGATTCAGTGAAACTCATTTTTTAATACATCACTCATCATTCACATCAAAATCTTAAAATAACAGTTTTATTTCATGTTTAACCATACAAGCTTGATGAATACATGAATTATTTGGTAAAAAGATCGCGATCGCCATAGATATCAGCACTATCTCGATTTTTTTCAAAAATAAATTTATACTTCCTACGTGAGTTGAATCCTATTAAATAGAATTCCATATTAAAATGTGTACATACAGAATGATATAAAAATAAACTTTAATTTTACACCTGCATGTTACCTGTAAGTTTGCGGATTTTAGGATGACGAATTTGAGGGAGTCTACTGTATATATAGTATAAATCGTTAGCTGCAAGCGGAAAATTTTTAGTTCAGGGTTTTAGAATCATTTGCAGAAATAAAATGAATGAATTATTTTTTTTTAAAGTATCGTAATTTAAAAAAAAAAAAAATAGAAAATACCAAATATTATTTAAAAAAATGAGACTGCAGTAAGTTACAGTAAAAGTCCTACTCATTCATTTACTATTTTTAGTTACTCTTGTTAAGAGCCAATGAAACGTTTAAAATTGTTTCACTTCATTCATGGAGTAGGTTGGACTGACAGCTCCCTCTATCGCTTTTATGTACAAGGATTGCTTATAAGCAATACACTATAGCAATTCGTCAAGTTTTCAAAGCAACTAATAAAAAATGCAAAACTTTTTTTTAATAAATGAAACTGTCAATGAATCTTGATGGGTACTATCTAGTTCATACGAGTAGTAATTTTCCAACTGAACGAAAAATGTCCGGGCCAGGATTCGAACCTGGGATCGCTTGGCTGAAGCCGCCACGCTCTACCACTGAGCTATCCCGGTCGAATCTGGAGGGCATAATTCATCCAGCTAACCATATTGATAAGAGAATCTGGTCTGATATTTTAATCAGCTCAACAGAAAAGATCGCAGGTAAAGGAACTCCAGTAAACGCTGGATACGTGATTACACTAGATTAATTTTAACACAATTATTTCAAATTGGTAAATAAATCATACGAGTAGTAATTTTCCAACGCCAAGCGATCCCAGGTTCGAATCCTGGCCCGGACATTTTTCGTCCAGTTGGAAAATTACTACTCGTATGATTTATTTACCAATTTGAAATAATTGTGTTAAAATTAATCTAGTACTATTTAGTTCGTTATGAAGCCTAAAGAAAATGTCCATTCAAGCAGGGTGGCGAAAGACTATCCACATTTATTTTATTTCCAACTCGTTAGGTGACAAACAAAGTCAACATCGAGTGTATGACAAACAAAAACGACGACACCTCTACTAAACCTGATTAGCACTTTTAAGAGAGCAGGTGGCAGCCGAAACACATGTCTGCCGTGTTCCAATTCAGTTAGCAGATAACATCTCTTAGATCCACTTCTTTTTATATATATGTATATGTAGCTTTGGTGTATCTTTCTATAATAATAGTAGAATACCTTTAGTGATGGCTTTTAAGAAGCGAAACCTAGGGTGATAATGGATTTTTTTAATTGTCCCCTCATGTAATGAGAGATTCCACTTAAAAAAAAAAAAGCCCCTTCTCTTATTTTATCTCTTGTTCGCTTGTTCAATTCAGTATATATATATATATATAAAGTTGGTTGAGGTATCCGATTCACTATTTAAAGAACACTCAGAACAGGCTTTGCAGCGAGTTTTTATAACTGTTCATTTTTTTTAATGCAAATTGTTAAAATATCTTCCCCACACACAAATGTATTGCAAATCTAATTGTACAGTACAGTCATGATTACAGTGAAACCTCCTACAACGGTCACCTCTGAATACCGGTCATGTTTGAGTGTTACCCAATCTCTTTCATAGAAATGACATTGCACTCAACATCCAAACAACGAATTCCGAACAACGGCCACCTTACAAGATTTATTTTCAAATTTCAAAGGAGTGCAAGGTCCCTCCCAGCCACCACTGGTACGCGGCCAAAGAGCCGGGCTCTTCGTTCGCTATCAACTGTGACAGAGCCTCTCGAACGGCGATTTCAAGATTGGCAAGTGGACACACGAAAAGTCTCTCGTTCTTTGAGGGCAGAAAGATCTTTAAAATCTGCACTCAATGTCAAGCTCAACAGGCCTCTGCAGAACACATCCTGGACTGCTTGGTTCTTTCCAGAGAGGACTTGTATGCTTCCCCCTTCTGGTTCTGGATTTTATAAGGATTAACGGTATATTGGACTTCGTCAGACAGTTGGAGGATAAGCCACAACAACAACATTTTTAACTTTGTTTCAACTGCAACTGAGATTGCAAAGAACGTGGAGGGGGATTTGCTTATTTATAGTAATAGATCATACTGCGTTAAATACTATTTTAAAGGCAGCGAGTACGTGAATGTAGATAATGATTTGGCAGTTTTTTTCTACTTTTAATACCACAGAACTGACAGAAAGCAAGGTCTATGAGAAGAAAAGTATTGACAAAAATGAAGTGGGAGATAATATGGAATTATCACAAAATTGCAGCATAAAATCACATTCTGATATTCTTTTAGCTTCAGAGAAATTAAAAATTTTGCACATAAATCAAAAAGATAACGAATTGTACAACAAATATGTGGAAATGATTATGCATTTTGAGAAAAAGAGATGTGCTTTAAAAAACAAAACAAATAAGTAATTCATTTTGAATAAAATAATAGAATATATATTTTAACTGTAAAAATAAAATAATTTTGGTCGGTTATTTTGATTTTAATGTAATGTAATTTTGAGCTTTTAAAACGTGGAATCTTTGAATAACGGCAACCTTTGAAGTACGGTCACTTTATTGTGCTCCCAGTAGTGGCCGTTACACAGAGGTTTTACTGTATAATTACTTGGATGTCGACTTGGTTCAGTTTTCTTATTACTGTATGATATAAAGGATGTCGCTTCATATTGTTGTCGGCACGTCATTAAATTTCTATGACGCAGTCAAGAAAAAGCCAAATCTTTAATAGAATATCGGAGAAAAACTTTCTATATATATGTAAAATTCCAATAACTGTCAAAAATAGTCATTTCTAAACACTCGCTGATCATAATGCAGTCAAAACCTTGTTAGTACGTCACTCTCGGGTTCGCTTAAAAATGTCTTATTAAACGAAGTTAATATTAAATGCAAAATGAAATTCCATATAATACATATACCTATAACTAAAATACATTATAAATTATATAAATCAGTAGAATAAGAATCAGAATTCATAAAATACATGATAAATTAAGGAAAGCATAGTCAGTAAGTATGTTACATAGCATTTAATGGTACAATTCAATACGGATTCATTTATTACTGGCTTACAAAATAAAACATCTATTATTTACCCATCATACGCAGTATAAAATATGTCTTGTAATCGTTTTGAAAATCGAAAAAAAAAATTGGCGGATTTACACGTTTCAGACACTGGAGATTCTGAAAAACATATTTTTAGAAGAAAAAAAAAATGCCGTCTGTCTGTGTGTAAACGCTCGACCTGCCGAACAAATTGAGATAGAGACTTGAAATTGGGTATGTACTTAGAATGTAATAGTGCGAAAAAGCCTATTGAATTTCAGTTACCTTAGTTATCCGGAACTACTTTTTTTCGGACTCTTGAAATATTCTTTCTGAGAAAAGATACATAAAAAATTTCGAAATGGTTTATTTTAAGGAGTGACTGTAAAAGACACTAAAAAAACATAAATTTTGCATAAAGAATGAAGTCGATCGGATCATGAGATATTGGTAATCCGACTTTCCACATTTTTCATCACCCTTTTTCAATTCAAAGATATATTTTAATTGGAAATGAGACGCTTCATCCGACGCAGTAAACTGCTAGTTAATAGGATTATCATTTTTGGAGTTATAAGGATGTTTCTTTTACCCAATTCAGTAATAGAGCCTTTAAAGTTTAGGACGTCATCGAGCCACGATTTTATTCGAATTGCAATGCATTTTTTATTTTCATATTTTATAGTATGCCTATCCATGATGGGTAAGTATTACGGTGCACCCCAAACGACTCGTTTTTGTTTGATGGCAGTTTTCAGAAATTAAAAAAAAAATATATATATATATATATATATAACAAGGAATATAGCATATTATATTAGCCCTTCAAAGACGAAATAGAGCTGCTAAGTTCGTCAATGTAAACCATATATACTACTGTGGACAAAAAATAGTAAGACTTTGTTCATAATTTTAAAATTCTTAATTTATTCTTCCAAATCTATTTCGTCCCCCTCAAAGTAATCCCCTCTGGCCCCAATACACTTGTGCCAACGTTTCTTCCAATCCTCGAAACAGTTGTTAAAGTCAATTTCCGGAATAGCCTTCAATGCGCGTAGCGATTCACGTTTAATGTCTTCAATTGACTCAAAACGGTTTCCCCGGAGCGGTCGTTTCAGTTTGCTGAATAGCCAGAAGTCACACGGAGCGAAATCAGGCGAATACGGTGGTTGCGGCACGATATTGGTTGAAAATTTGGCGAAAAACTCACGAAGAATGAATGCAGTATGCGACGGTGCATCTTTCAAAATGGTTTTCACTGATCCTTCCGATATTCCAACGGTGCCAGTAAGGTCTCTGACTGTTAATCGTCGATTCTCAAGCACCAATTCCTTGATATTTATCAGTTGATGTTGATGGCCGACCAGGGCGTGGTTCGTCGTCAACGCGTTCTCGACCCTCTTTGAATAATTTGTACCAATCAAAAACACTTGCTCGCGACAAACAATTATCACCGAAGGCCTTTTGCAACATTCTGAACGTTTCGGCACCAGAAATTTGATTCCGCACACAAAATTTAATGGAACTTCTCATTTCACTCATTGTAAAAATCGCCGAATGCACTTTTTGTACTTCAGAAAGACAAGCGTATACTAAACACTAATGATTATTTTGATGTGACATTTGGCACAGATGTCACTGACAGTCATACCAACCTAGAAAAAAAATATTTCGACGAATGGGTTTTCGCGCGAAATTTAAATTAAAAAGTCTTACTATTTTTTGCCCACAGTAGTAAAGGTTTACACTCGTATATAAAGGTTTCACTAAGGCTTTTTACTTACCCATCATACGTAGTATAAGATAAGTCTTGTAATCGTTTTGAAAATCGAAAAATAAATTTTGACGGATTTATACACGTTTCAGACACTAGATTTCGAAAAACCTATTTTTAGAAACAAAAAATTTGCCGTCCGTCTATGTGTCTGTAAACGCTCTATCTTCCGAACAGATTGATATAGAGACTTGAAATTGGGTATGTACTTAGTATGTCATAATTGGGAAGAAGCCTATTGAATTTCAGTCACCTCGATGATCCGGAACTCTTTTTTTTTTTTTTTTTCTGGTAAAATGTATATAAAAATTTTCGAAATTGTTTATTTTAAGGAATGACTATAAAAGACACTAAAAAAACATAAATTTTGTATAAAGCATGAAGTCAATCGGATAATGAGTTGCCGATATATTTTTAATCTTATTTTCCACACGCTTCGATTTTTCAGGACCCCGTATTTCAATTCAAAGATCTATTTTAATTGGAAATGAGACGCTTCATCCGACGCAATAAACCGCTAGTTAATAGGATTATTGTTTTTGTAGTTATAAGGATGTTTCTTGTAAGCAATTCAGTAATCGAGCCTTTAAAGTTTAGGACGTCATCCAGCCACGAAATTATTCGAATTGCAATGCACTTTCTAAATAGTTTACACATTTTTAATTTTAATATTTTACATTTTGCATATCCATGATGAGTAAGTATGACGGTGGTAGTTTTCTTCGCACCAATCGGTTTGGGAGGTTCCAAAACACCAGCTACAATTTAAATGAGGGTTGTGTTGAGAGGAAAGGAAAAATGTTGTCATCTGGAATGTTGTTAAACTTAAGAAATTGGACAGAGTTTGCCTTATCGCACTCTTAAGAGGAGTGGTTGAAAAATTAGTGATGCAATAAGTCGGCTCGGAAAAATTATTTTTTTACTCTAGCGAACTACAACAACATCGGAAATAGAGTTAACTACAACTACTTGTTTTGAAACGTAGCGACTACAAACTATTTTTTAAAAGTATTCAATTTTTGTTCAACTTACACTGGAAATCGAAGACACGGATTCAATAATAAAGTGAACCCTCCTTATATCGCATCTGCCGGGATACAATTAAATAAATGCGACATAAGGGAGGTCATTAAAAAATTAGGAAAGATAAATATACAGGAAAATGTTTTGTGTTTGTCGCCAAAATGTTAGTTTCGCAGCAAAATTAAAAGAAATCTAGGAAATTACAGAATGCAAACAATAAAGAAATCTGTAAATAAAGCGATTCCGAAGAATAAGAAACCCGGCGTTGAAACAAGAAGACCTAATAACGAGTCAATAGACAAGTGTTGCCAGCAAGAAAATGAATTCCTTTAGTGCGGGTTAGTACTTGATTTTAGCAGCAAGTGTCAATGGAAAAAAAATCGATATGATTTCATGCGATGCGTTGCTATACACTGCAGCTGAGATTCGCAAATTGTTGAGCAGAACAAATTTTGCACAAAAGAAACAAGTTTCAACCACGTGATTTGCAGAATGACACCCCCCCCCCCTCCTGAAGTAGCGTTAAAAGTAGCGTCGGTTTTCGCTACAAACTACTGATTTTTTGCATCGCGCTACTCACTACACTACATTGTTCAAAATGTAGCGCGCTACACTACAAACGACTGTAAAAAGTAGCAACTACTGTACTTGTAGCGCACTTCTTTCAATAAGCGGAGTACAATATGTGAAAAGTCGTGTGAGAATCGTCGGAACTTCTGAAACATGACGTAATATGCGGAGTGACGTTTTATTCAGGTGATTTACTATAGCGAGGTTCGACTCTATTAAATTATATTTTCATCAGAAGATAAGTCATTAGTTAAAACGAAATGAAAATATGAAGGTAGGGTCAGTTGATTTATTGTGTCAAATATCGTCATTTTGAGTGAATTCCCATAAGTTTATTTAGTTTTCTTATTCCATATATACAGGATGTCCCTTCTTATTGTTAACCAATAGCTTGTTTACAAACCGACAGTTTTACAGTTATAATTCCAATCGCAAAAATTCTTCAAAGGCATTCATCATCCTATGAAAATCGTATTTACGTCAAAGTATAGTTACTTTTTAAAAAGTCATGAAATTAAAAATTTGAAATAATTTTGGGAAGTAAGTATAAAACGTTCTGTTTAAACGGTTAAAATTCAAATTTTTCTCGCCAAAAGCTGACGGAGTAATGTTATTTTGAATTTCACGAATTTTCGACGTTGTCTGACACTAAAAGCACGTGTTTTCGATTAAAGTGCCAGAAAACGTCGAACATGCATAAAACTCAAAGTATCATAATACGGTAAGTTTGGGTCGTATACAAAGGGAATTTTCATTCTTTTACTTGTTATGTAAATGTCACTTGTAGAACGCAGAAAACCGTGTAAAATTTATATTCCGTAACTTTTAAATAAGGGACTATTTTGACGTTAGAAGATTTTCATTGGAATTATTTTTGCAAATGGATCTCTAACTTTAAAGCTGTCGATATATGAATTATCTATGGGTCAACGATAATTGTTATCCAATTCTAGAAGGTTCAATCCCGGTTTTCGTTAATAATGAATTTGAATGAGAATTTCCGCATGAGAGTTACAACATAACAAAAATCAGATTGTTTTAAAATATCAGCTACTCTAGAATTTCAAACTGCTCTATCTCAGATATTTTTTAAGATATAGCCAAAACAAAAAATGTTCCAGAATCCTTGTATCACGTTCTAACACTTAACAGAAACAATTTTTTCAATTTATAATTTTTTTTGTACATCTTTTGACTTTTTAAATATGCAAAGTTTTTTTACTGGTCGCCATTTTGAAACAAGATGGCAGATGAAGCTATGACCAACGAACTCGGTCGAGACCTTGGTATGTCCTATACTCCGAATCGGTTCATAAATAAGAGTTACAGCATTACATATGGATGGATGGTTATTTGAACCTCATGTCGGTTTTATTTTCTTCTTTCATTTGTGTATGTTATTAGGGGCTTAATAGTGTCGATTTTAGGCATAATGCTGACACTATTTGATGAAATAACGTATACTTACTATATGAATATTCTTATAAAGCCCTTCTGGAGATTCTATAAGATATTCATATAGTTTTCCAAATTTGATTTTCCAATTTTTGCTTTTTCATCCTTTTGGGTATACTTCCTTCAGTGTTCATTTTCATTCCATAGCTTTTTATAATGTCTTATCCTTCGTTCTTCACATGTGTTTTCATTAACACACACACACACACATATATAAATCAACATTTGAACGGAGGGTGGTCTGGGGGTCATGATCGGTGAAAATAGAACGACATTTTTTGGAACTGCTTTCCTCCGAACGGCTGCAATAGGTAGCTTTTTGTAATGAAAGCTACCTAAAAGACGTTAAACTTTACCGAACATTGTTCTTTGTCTCGACGATTTCCCAAATATTTGTAGACCGTTTTATCAGTAACTGTAACTTGCATTGTCCCAAATCAGAGTACTGACCTTGCATCCGTGGCGTTTGTCTCACTTCCGTGAAACAAATGATGACGTTTCTTTGTGTAGACATGAAGGCCGTTCTTTTTTCGGGAAATCATCTTTTTATAGGATGTTCGAACTATAGAAAGAGATCTTGTCGACACCCCCTTTCTCGATAGCACACTTACAATTATTCGAGAGGGCCATCCAAAAGAATTTGAATAGCTAACCTTCGATAAAAAGGTGTTAGGAATGCGCGTTCGGTACTTTGATATCTTCCTCCCGAATCTCTGCAGAATTTGAGTGGCTTGTTAAAAAGGGCTCAAATTCGGTTATTCGTTCCCCATGTCCGCCATACTCAACTTTTTACTTTCGCGGGCCGCAAACATATATTTGCGACGTTAGGGTAGAAAGATAATAATAAAGTAACATAAGTTGTTTACCAAAGTTAATATTATTAGTGGGGTTAAACGTTTGTCGCGGAAAAAAAAAGTCATAAAAATGTTTAACACCAGTATTTCCAAACAATAAACTTCGTGCTAGATTTCTATTTCAAATGTTGTAGAAATATGCCCCGAAGTTTTTTGTTTGGAAATAATGGTGATCGACAAGATTGATCCCATACCGATTGAAGATTTAGCAGGAATTTATAGAATCCCAGTTCTTATGGAAATAGTTGAAAATAGGATAAAATCTTATAAAGTTAAAGACTACATTGGTATGACTTTAAGGAAATTTAAAATTCGGTTAAAAGAACATATTGCAGATGTCAAGTATAATAGAAGTAAAACGGCACTTTCCAGATTAAAACAACAGCAGTCGATTATAATAGATTTTGATAACGCTAAAATTATTAAACCCACATCCTCTTTTTATGAAGCAATAATAAGTGAATCAATAGAAATTTTAACCAGGAAAAATAAAACATGCAATGATTCAGTTTCGTACAATATCCCTAAAGTATGGTATAAGCTTTTACAGATAGTTCAAGAATGAATAAGATTGGCACATCCCTCCCTATGCTTCCCACCCTGTTTATAATGGTTTGACCTTGTCTTCAGCAGACATTGATGTTTTTACAGTGTTTCAGACTAGTTGTGTTTTTTGTGTGTATCTGCGTGGTGATGTTTTAACCCTGATGATGAGCCAGGACGGCTCGAAAGCGCTAGGTTTTTAATGTGAAATGCAGTTTTGTATATTTTTAAAACACCTAAAGTAAAAGTTTTTTAATAAATGATGCATATATGTTTTTGTGACATTTTATGTTGTTTTTAAACAATTATAAAAAAATGTTGGTTCCAATTTTTTCAGCGACAAACGTTTAACCTTAAAAAGTGGTATTAGCTTTATAATAAGTATAAAACATAATATAACACTGAAAAATTTCAAAGTTCTAGAGAAAAAAAATCAGGGGATTTTCTCCAATAATTTAGTGTTTTGCAAAAACTTTTTATTTATTTATTTTAATTGTAGAAATAGTGTAAATTTAATTAATTGGATTAATGTTTGATTAGTGTTGAAGATTAAGAACATGCAAAAAGAACTTGTTACTGAGAAAACGACATTTAAGGTGTTTTAACATAATTTTCAATGAATCATAAATAACAAATCAGATTTTTTTTTCTTCCTATGAAATTAAATAAAAAATCACTGAAGATCTTAACTTTTTATGGACATCTCAATTGAATTTATAAAGATGGATTAATGATTATGTGTCTCGGGCCGCATATAAAAGTTCACCGGGCCACATGCGGGCAGCAGGTTGAGTACGGCTGGTATAGACTCTCATTTGCGAAGGAATCATAACAATTCTATGGAAGGAATTTGTTAATAGTTCCTATGATGTTAATACAGTTTTTTCAAATATTAATTCATTCATTAAATTAAATTAATTAATTTTAGTTTTATAGGGGAGAAAAAATATCCACACGCAGCCGACTTATTTCAGACATGAGTTCCATTTAAAAGCACTCACTCACAAGTCTTGATAGCGCAGTCGGTTAAGCTCCGAGGAAGGTCCTGGGACGGAAGGAAATTTCTCTTCTATAAGATATTGAGCGGGATATAAATTTAGGAATAAATACCGTCAGTGGCGTAGCGTGTAGATCTTTGACCTAAGTAGGAATTAACTTTTTTTTATATATATTTGTTTGATAGGAGCTCACAAAAATGAATGTTTTAATTTAACACTTTCGGATCTGGCTTTGTCTTTTCTTTGAGTATTATTTTGCCTTAGCAAATATTTTTGTTATCTGTGTGTAGTAATGATAGTACTCTATGTCTATACATTTATTATTATGACTTCATTTGTTCTTTAGCATTTGCAATAATAAATTAAATAAACAAGTTGGACGTTAAATGTAACATAGGAGGTGCGTTCTTACTATAACTAGTTTCACAATATAAAAAAATCATCCTTATTTCAGCGAAATGAATTAGATTGTCTGCTAGGAGTGAAATTAGCATACTTTTTTTTTTTCCTTATACGTATGTTACGTTTACAGATACGAATTTTTATTCGACACCCGATAGCCCTGAAAAATTCACCCTGGAGATCTTGCTTTGCGAAGGATGACCTCCATGGTTTAATATTTCTATGATTCACGGTGAACGAATCTCTTGCGTTTATTTACTTTAATGGATATTGGGATAAATATTGGGCTGTTAACCTAATTGCAACTGAAGTTATCTCAGAATCTGTACATTTTTGAGTGTAACTATCTCTCAAACAAACCATTTTTTGGAACGATCTTTCTAAAAATGTCACCTTTACGCAATTTTGATCGAAAAAAATAATTTTGAATAAAAATGGGATATGAAAAAGAAGTGGTTTGCCCGTATTTGTTTTCCTCAGTCCCATGACTTGCCCTTTTATTATATAGATGACGTACGAGAGGATTTGATAGAATGAAGAAAACTTTTATTAATAGCTTTAGGAGTTTTGATTAGATTTTCATAAAATTGGAAATGACTGGACAAAATTCTGCAACGATTCTATATATATTAAATTTGAAACCATTTGGTTGGGCAGTTTTTTGCGCTGTTATATGCTGACGGACAGACAGACGGACGGACTAGACGACGATTATTGGTGGTACGTATTTATATAACTACGAGCGCACCTAAAAATTGGACCTGAAAGGGTTAAGGCAGTACGGTGTCATAAACTGGGTGTACCATCTTGTTTTGAACAATAATAAATAGCCACTTCTGTGACCTAGGGAATACAGAAACGCGTTGTTTAAAGGTTAACAGGAAAATTGGACAGAATGGGGTCATAGAATGGTCTTGATAGAGAAAAAAGAAATAAAAGGTTGAAAGATATAATTTAACGCCGACATTTATCACGTCCAATCTCAGCGAGGAAAAAACAAGCACATTATCTCAACGCCTCACTCGAACAGCATGAGGCAGCAGCGTAAAAAACACTCCATAAAAAAAAAAAAGGAATATCTTAAAGCTTGGTTTAACGTTTATAGGTATTTAACAAACCATTATGGATAGATTCTTATAGATATCAACCTCCCGCCCCCCCTTTTTTCCCCTAAGTCAAGTGGTAAAGCCACATATTTTACCTGATAAATGAGATCCAATCAGAAGACATATTTTTATTAAATGCATTTTCTGGTTCAAAATAGGCTTACTAGACTTGAAACTAGTCGGATATGCCAATCCCAAAACTTTCTTCTATCTTATACACGTTAATGCTTCAAAATTCGCGATTGCAGATAGCCCCAAATTCAACAGGGACCTGCAGGCTGTAGTCAAAAACATTAAAAAAAAAATTGGTTCAATTATCTGTATAACTTCAAACACTTTTCGGTGATACACTAGTGAAAATCGAACAAAAATCGCGATCACAGCACCTCCTTTCGTCGAAATATCCCCAAATTCAAGTAGAACCTGCTGGCCATAGCCAAAAACATAGAAACAAAATGGGTTCAGTTTCACACACAACTTCATACACTTTTTGATGATACAATGAGGACAGACGGACATTTTGTAAAATCATGTTTTTCGGAATCTCTGACCCCTAAAAACGTGTCAATCCGTCGAAAACCGGAAGTCTAAAAAAATGTCGATGACAATACTTTCTTCTATATTATAGGTAGAAGAAAGTGAAAAGTTGGCAGCTATGCATCGGAATTCACTGTTTGAAGATGATTTGAATGTCCACTTATCCTTAGTCTATTATACGACATTATGAATTAAAAATAGGCATGAAGTGTTCAATGAATGTGTTAGAAAAAATACACATGCCACGCATCGTGTGTTACTCTGCATTAAAAGGAGTTTCCTCAGAACCGCCACCCTTCGCCCTGACAGATTGCCCTTGCACCTTTTATCAGCACTTTCCAACCTAGTTGACTTCGGTTTGTCTGGCCGTCTGCCGTCTGTCCGTGCTCTAACTCCCGTCAATAGGCTCGGATTGCTCTGCAATTTTTATATGTTAGTGTTGCCATCTATAGCATGTTCCCTATTTCAACGGAAGTGTGTAGCACTTATAGTTTTTTTACAGGGACACTCAAAAGAATTCCGTTACATTGCGGTCTATGGGGAAAAATCATTTGTGGTTTATTTAAATAATGTTTCACTAATTTAAACGCATTGAATTTTATATATATCACTAAGGTGCATTAGAAGAAGCTTAATATGGAATAGGGTGTGCATAGCACTTAAAGTTAATTTACAGGGACAGTCAAAAGAATCCCGTTGCATTACGTCTATGGAGAAAAATCGTCTGCGGTTTATTTAAATAATGTTTCACTATTTTAAACGCACTGAAATTTATATATATCACTAATGTGCATTACAAGACGCTTACTACAGAATATTGTGTATATAGCAGTCATGTTCATTTACAGGGACATACAAAATAATTCTCTACTGTCTGTTAACAGACTGTCTGTCCTTGAAGTGCGTTTTAAGTTACTGAATGAGATTTTAATTTTAACTCGCTTTTTGTCTATTACGTGGTGTGTATAAATTCTGTAGATCCTATACAGGGAAGCACAAAAGTTCGCGAACACATTTCCGTTTATTGACAAAGTCCAGATGGAGAATTTTAAACTGTGCTACGCGTTCCCTAACTGAACTAAAATTTAGCATCCTATGTAGTATATATACAAACCTATAGATCCTATACAGGGCTGAATAAAAGTATTCGGATATTTTTCCGAATATTGTATATGTTGGAAATTCCTGAAATTATGTTTTTAAATAGGTTATGCGTTTTCCAAATTGTTTACTTGGATGTTATCTTTTAGCTTATTAAACGGTATGATTTGTAAAATTATTTTGGAAGCGTTGGAAAGTGCTACATAATCTATGCTTGACGCATGATTTTTCTTTCTTGTTTTTAACTTTCCAAGGGAGTTGAAACTAGTCTTTGGGGGGGGGGGGGGGGGTTGGCCCACCGCAATACTTACCCATCATGGATATCCGTAATATAAAATATGAAAATAAAACGTGTAAACTATTTAGAAAATGCATTGCCATTCGAATAAAATCCTGGCTCGATGACGTCCCAAACTTTAAAGGCTCTATTACTCAATGGCGTAAAAGAAATATCCCTATAACTCCAAAAAGGATCATCTTATTAACTAACAGTTTACTGCGTCGGATGAAGCGTCTCATTTCCAATTAAAATATATATTTGAATTGACATTGGAATGAAATGCGGGTCACGAAAAAATCGAAGCGTATGGAAAACGTGATTCCAAATATCTCGGCCACTCATGATCCGATCGACTTCGTTCTTAATGCAAAATGTATGTTTTTTTAGTGTCTTCTATAATCACTCCTTAAAATAAACCATTTCGAAAATTTTTATGTACCTTTTATCAGAACGACTCTTTCGAGAGTCCGAAAAAGAGTTCCGGATCATCGAGGTGACTGAAATTCAATAGACTTCTTCTCATGATGACATACTAAGTGCATGCCCAATTTCAAGTCTCTATTTCAATCTGCGTTTACAGACACACAGACAGACGGACGGCAATTTTTTTTTTCTAAAAATGTTTTTCGGAATCTCCAGTGTCCGAAACATGTAAAGTCTTACCCTATACTATGGTGGCGTAAGATGGGTAAGGTAGGGGTAAGGTACGGTGGTGTATGATGGGTAAGTAAAAATGATTTATAAATTCAGTTTTGTCTGTCTGTCCATTTTTAAACTCGCGACAATAGGCTCGGATTTCCGTGTCATTTACATTTTATTGAGGTTTACCATGGTACTGAAAATGAAGTGTGTGTACCGCTTATGGTTAATTTACAGAGTCACTCAAAATTATTTTGTTACATTTACGGCCATTGGGGGAAAATCGCTTTCAGTAAATTTTAACGATGTTTCGAACATAATAAAATTGACATGCATCACCGAGTAATTTTAAGCGTGTTTGAATTTGATTGAAATTTTAGCTTAATATGTGGCGTGTATGAACCTCTGTAGGTAATACACAGGGCTGTACAAAATTATTCAAGTATGTTTCAGTGTACTGGTATAAATTGTCAAAAGTGAATTTTCAATCTATTATGCGTTTTCTTACTAAACTAAATTTTAGCATACTATGTAGAATATATGCACATCTACAGATCCAATACAGAAGTGCATAAAGAAATTGGAGTCATTTTCCGGCTATGGACGGTCATGGATGAAATCTAGTTTTCAAATGTGTTTTTACTTTAGGAATCTTTTTTACTTTATTAAACGGCGAAGTTTTCTTAGTTTTCTGGCTGTGTTGGAAAGTGTTTCCTAATCAATGCTCGACGCATGATTTTTCTTTCTTGTTGTTTTACATGCCCGTTTCTATTTTACCACAGTTTCCATCAAAATACGAAAGAGAAATTTGGATTATCTCCCTCTGATAGTGGATCGAGTCCACTTCATTTGGATATTTCAGAAGGAGCTATGATATAGAATCATTTATACATATCTTTATTCTAAATTAATTTCTTCATAACTTATTTTTTAATATATTAATTAATATTCTCTTCGCTAAAATATCTCTTATTCTGAAACCTCAAATGTTACTTCCTTTTCTCATATGAAAGACTATCTTTACTAAATGCAGCATGTACGTTATAAATCTATTTTAATTCCAGTGCGGTTATAACAGATGTAATGTTATATGTTCCGGACATTCATTGACAGCTGCTTGGGCGCCCAACCTTTTTCTGTTCATAAACAAATTGTGCAAGTAATGTAATTTCCCAGATACAAAGTTTATCTCTTTCCTTTGACTAAAATTCCTTTCCCACCGCGTTGCCCGCCTGTGTCCTCTAAAATTCACAAAAATTACGGGTTCGCCAAATGTGGTAGCCTATTCATTACATCCTCCCAAAACATTTATATTAATTATCCTTAACGTACATATAAATTCTTTTGCGCGTCTGCGGTTTGTTTGTATTATCGCATCTTGGCGAGACAATCTATTGCCCAACGGCAGATCACTCCTAGCTCTTGGTCTGTCAACAACTGTTTTAAGCCTCTAATATCCGAGACCACCCCGTTCTTACATCTTATGCTTGCTATATATCAATAACTTCAGCTGAGATGTCTTCGTTCATTGGATATTCGTATTTCTGCCTTCCTGGATTCGAACTATGGGGTATTTGTTTACAACGCAAAGTGTACGAACGAACGGCCCAAAAACTATCTCAATTCATGTGTTATGCATTAAAATGTTTCAGCCCAACATCAATTCTACACCATAGGAGCCGTCACTATCTTAGTAACCAAGCGAGAACAGATAATTTCCCCAGCTGGATGGAATGTCTCCAATTAGAAGGGAGAGAGAGAAAAAAAATAAGAACCGTCCATAATTCGATCCATTCCAATCGATGCAAAATAGTTTAAAAAGCATTCCGTGCATTTGCATTGGGTGATGCGCGCTCTGCATGACCGAAGCCTCTTTTTATAATATTTTCTTTAACCGAAAGAAAAAACAAAAACATGTTGTCTAAAGAAAATTGTTTGAATAAAGTGCTTGGATGTGTAGGCAGTGTTTATAAATAAGAGATCGCGTAACTCTGTGGACGTAGGCGACTGAATATAGGACGTATAGGCGCAGACGAATAGCAAAATTCTGTATGACCCGCTGAAATGTTGGAACATCGATGCTGTCGATGACCTCCTGAATGGTGGTTGTCAGCTCAGCAATGGTTTTGGGGTTATTTCTGTACATATTGGCTATAATGTAGACCCACAAAAATGTGTCACATGTGTTGAGATCCGGAGAGTATGGCGGCCCAAAGTGATCCTCCAGGACACTTCCTTGGTTCAAACCGACATTGCCAACACTGTCATCACAAACACTACCAGCTCTCTCAAACTTGCGAATCAAATTCTTGATTGTTATCACATTTGGACCGGTTGTCTTCAGCTTGTACTCGGTCGCAAACTGCCTTTCAGTCGCAATCGGGCTATTATTGCTCGCATAGTAGTAGCCTTCACAAGCGATTATACGCTCAGGCACGCTGCACCGTGACAGTTTCGCTGGCAAATGGCTGACAGCAACAAGTTGCGTGCGCATGCGCATACAAATCCCATCATGCCCTGTGGCCAACCACGAAGTTTGAACTTCATCATGCAAACCGTTCAGGAGTTACGACGGTTTAATTTCATATAGTTCAATAATTGTCACCCTGTAAATGTCCCGCTTTGATTTCATGCAGCTTTTTACTTTCGTCTCTCTTCACAAGAAGAAAGCAAAAAATTTCGACTTCCGGTTTTCGGCGGATTCATACGTTTTAGAAGTTTTTATACGTTTAGACTGCTTTTACGAAATCTGTGCCCGTGAGTCTGTCTGTGTGTCCAATGGGACACACATTTTGTAGGCGCTCTATCTCAAGAACTAATGGAACAGAATTTAATAAAACTTTAGATAGTTAGACTTTGATATAAACGAAAACCAGAAAACTGAAGCGAACCCGAAACCCGAGCAGAACCCGACGAAAAAATCCATTGAACCGGAATCCGATCCGAACCCGAAAAAATAAATTCCTTCATGTCGCAACCCGACCCGAACCTAAAAATTTGAAGTTAACCAGTAACCCAACCCGAACAAGACATAAAAATTCCATCGAACCGTAACCCGATCCGAACCCGACAAAATAAATTCCTTCGTGTCGCAACCTGACCTGAAGTTAACTCGAAATCCGACCAGAACCCGACAAAAAAAAATCGGTCTCAACGGAACGAAGTGGATCCGAAGTTGAAATTTCAAGTTAACCCGAAACCCGACCCAACCCGAACCTGAAAATTTAAATTAACCCGAAACTTGTCAGAAAAATACCATCGCCCCGTCACCCGACCTGAACCAGATAAAAAAGAAATCCATTGAACCCGATCCGAACCCGCAAAATAAATGTCTTCATCTCGCAACCGGACCCGAACCGAATAAAATAATGTCAGCAAAAATCTTCTACAATGTTACACCTAAAAAGTAAAATTTTAAATTTCAAGAGGGCAGAGAAATGGTAAAGAGAGACAAGGGAATGACAAAAAGTAAAGTTAGCTTGTCTACTATCTTAACTATACACACAAAAAAGAATTCCGCTTAATAATAACTTTAAAAACTAAATATAAATAAGGCTTTATCGCCGATTGAGCTTTCGTTATAAAAATGAAGGCAAATAAGAGACAGAGTAGTGATAGTCAATAAAAATACTTGTTAAAATATAACTGGAAATCTCTAAGCGTTACTTGACCATGATTGTTCCTGCAAAAAGCTAACAAATTTATTTAAGAGGTTTAATATTTATAAGTAATATGTTTTATCCCATTGTACAAACATAAAAACATGTGATTAACATTTTATAACTGTTTGGTTTTTATACAAGTTTATTTATTATTTTTGAAGCGAGGACACTAATTTCGCATGACCCATACATATTTTCCCATTTTTCTGACCGATTGAAAATAAATTACGTTCTACTTTTTAGTGAACTTTTGTTCAGTTAAAAAAATATATTATTTGGTATATAACTGTATGGTGGGTGAATTAAAAAAATCGGTGCACATTTTTTTTAATACGTAGTTTTTTTAAGAATTAAAAAAGAGGATATTTTGAAAATCGGAACGCATGGACCATTTTGAGAAATATTTTAGCAAAATTTAAGAAATATTTTTTAGAAAGTTAAATAATAGCTTTAAAAAAACTTTAAATTTTCAGCAGTTTTTTTTTTTCAGATATTTATTAAATTCATGAGGCTGAACATTTTTATTTTTTGAAGTATTTATTGTTGGAATGACATAAATAATGAAAAACACTTTTTAAATTCTACCCTCCCTAAAAAATATTGAGTGAATTGCTTGGATTTCTTGACTGATGTCTGAACCGTGTTTATAAATAAGACTTCGCGTCAATCGATGGACGTAGGCAAAACTGGTTTGTATTGAGTCATCAATTATCCATTTTTAATCTTGCATATCGGAGAATTTTCTACTTTGTAATCTATATAATGTAAATGTTCCGGATTGATTTCGTATGTCTTGGGTAACACCTTCTTTTAATCCTATCGAAATGGGTATCGTAAAGTGTGTGTACGATCTCATTAAGATACGTTTAATGATAGTGTCATGTTATCCGAAATATTCCCGTGTCAGCGTTTTAGAAAGAACTTAACTCCAGCTATCTATTCGGTTGACTGCTACAGATATAGATAGGTGGTGAAAGATGACTTGGTTTATCCAAAAGTTGACTCAGACGATAAATTGAGAAACGGGAAAAGCCCTGTAAGCGCTTTGTTGAATAATCAGATTTTATGTAGTTTCGTCTTGGTCGTCAATGCCCGGTTCTGACCTTACTTTTTCCCGTAGGCTCGGGCCGGGTCAGACTTCTTTTTTCTGGACCAAGCCGGGCCTGGATTTCATTCTTCCTGGAAGTTCTGGAAGGTCTGGGCCCGTGCAAAAATCAATTAAATTTCGTCCGGACCAATCATTTTTGAAAAAAAAAATGCATCTATTTTTAAATCGCCATTATCCTACAAGTGTTCGTTTTAAACAATAGTACATATATATTTATAGGGGGAAAAATAAAGTACATTAAAACCTCTGAAAAGAACCTGTCTTTGACGAAATCCTGTCTTAAACGGAAAAATGTGTTGGTCCGTGCGAAAAGAATAGAATACATTTTCAATAAACTATGTACCTGCTAAGAAGAGAACTTGTATAGAACTGATTTTCTTCTCCCCTATGCGATTCCGTTTCAGAAGATTTTAGTGGATAGCATTTTTCAGATTTTTAAGTCTCCAATCCATGGAATAGGGATTAAAAATATTTGTGGTAACTCTGACATTTACATGCCAGAGATTCGTATATTTTTAGGCAGAAATAAATGTAGGGAGGCGGCGGTACTTTGGAACGGATGTGCCTGTACTTTCGTATAAAAAATGAAGAATACAAACATAAAAAAAAATGTTATATCACTGGACCCATTTTATAGCCGGGTCAGGCCATTAAATTTTTCTATGTGGGTCAGTACTGGAAATTTCGGCCCGTGCTGACGTCTATTGTCCCCTACCCCCACCCACCACCAAACTATAACTACAGTTCTAATTTTGTAAGAAAAAAAAAATATTATTGTCGGTAAAAGTCTTTTATAAGTGTCTGTGGTGCATTTTGTGATGAGAGGTCATCTGCCTATTAAAATTGAATTGAACTTAAAAAAGTTTAGTAGCAGCATCTTGATTTTATTACATACGAAAGTTACGCAGTTATCTATAACGCAGTCTTTAAAAATGTTTTCATCGGCTGATCCTTATGAATCATCTCTCAACTATCTTAGGGATTTTGTTTTCTATAACCAATTTCTTTTTCGTTTTCTCGAAAATGAAAACAAAAGCAAGTTTCTGCTGTTGCCACACACAAAAACAAAGATTTTGGATTTAAACAATATTGAGATGTTGATTGTTTCGACAGAAGAATGTTTTAATGAAATGATACAACGATGAATGCAAGGCACATCCTACTTTTCAATGAGCAAACTTTTAGTACACCTTAGTAAGTCATATAAATTCGATTATTTTTGAAATAGTGTAACATCATTAAAATACAATGCAAACGATTTTTCCCGTAGATCATTATGCGACGGAATTATTTTGTATGACCCTGTAAATGAATAATACATTACTTGTACCCCCTATTTTACAGAAAGCATGTTTTAGTGCACCTCAGAAATGCGTAACAATTTCATTATGTTTGAGAGGATGTGACATCGTTAAGTGCACTTGACACTGTCCCAGGCCCGAAAAAAATAGGTCTGCACTTAGAAAAATGACACTTTCAAATCTGAGTAAATCGCTGTTTTCATTTAGTTTCAAATAGGACGGATTCAGAAATACTCAGAATATTGAATACTCATTTTTGAAACATGCTCAACAATGATTAGTGTCAGTTAAAACTCATTTTTGAAACATGTGGAACTACTCAAAAACGAGCCCATACAAGTCAGTTCATACATATTTTTGAAACATGGATATACTCTAATAGGAACACATGATGTTTTTATTCTTGAGTATTTCAGAAATGAGTATCTACACGTTTCAAACTTGAATCATTTTGATTCCGATCCATTTTGACTGTGCAACATACTCAGATTTGAGTATTTTTTGCTCACTTTAGAAAATGTCGTTTTTAGAGTGTGTGCTATTTCCGAGTCAAATGTCAGAAGTTCAATTTTGTAGTAAAAAGCGGCTTGAAAAATAATAATGGAAAACTATTCTATATAAATCCATTTCCATAAAAAAAAAAAAAAATCTTGTTTTTGTAACTAGCTTTTTATCCGTTCTGTTGTCAAGTTTTCAGCTAGTCAAATTTAAAGGTCTTCTTCTAAGAAACTCAATAGAACACGCCTCCGTTTCCTTTAAACAGTGATAAAAACAAGAAAATGGCCCAATTCTAAACGCATGTTCCAAAACAGATGAACTCAAAAAAGCCATCGAAATTCGGAGAAAAAAAAGTAACGCCAAGGACATTTTTAATGAACTTCACAACCAAAGACGCGTCTTTCTTGATTCGTGAATTTTTCGGAGATCATTTTACTTGGCATTTTGTGACACTAAAAAATCAAGCTGTTAAAGTTTTCTTCTCTCCTCTTTTTTGTCTTAAAACTCTTTTACTGTTTTTGATTTCTCTAAATCATGGTAAAAAGGAAGGAAGTTTCTTTTCCTCCTGTTTTTGTTTAAAGCATTAATGTAAATAGAAAATAAATTTGTCAAAGAAGCCTCTCTAGATTATTTTAGGTAGCTTCCATTAAAAAATGCAAGAAGCTACCATTCGCAAAAAGGCAATTCCGGAAAATTTTGGTGTATTTTCACTGATCATGACCCCCAGACCCCATTAAATAAATATTACCGACCACCAACAAAAACTGTGAAATTATATATAAAATAAAATAAAATAATTGACAACAATACAGTACCTCCCCCCCCCTCTTCCCCAACAGTTATCTTAGATTCCAAAAACATAGCAAAAAATAGCAGAAATTGAATTGTAGAACTTAGAATCGTCAGGTCCCAAATGCCTAAAGTTCCACAAATAAAATGTGTGGTTTCATTTTCATATGAGCCATAAAATAGCTAAAGAATATGAATCTGGGACAACCACACCCATAAAATAGAGAAATAAACTATGAAACACAACTTAAAAAGGATATAGGGGAAAAACAACAAATTATTACCAAATTGAAAGCATGATCTAAGCATGAGGCAGCACACATACACACACACACACGCATATATATATATATATATATATATATATATATATATATATATATATATATATATATATATATAATATAATATAATTTTTGTCATGCGATAGCCCTCGTATTTATGAACTCAATTTGGACGTGACTCAGCATGTGCCTATGACTTACCAAGGTCTCGACCGAGTTCATTGGCCAGCTTCATCTTGTTTCAAAAGGACGGCCACTTAATGATTTCAACATTTGTTCACTCTTTATTTGACCTAAAAATAAAAGAATGACACCTGTATGATTATAGAATGGAGAGGGACCCATATCCTCTGGAAATGACATTTTATATTCAACAATAGAGGGTGAGAAAGTGCCAGCTACACGTCTTTAGTTTAAAAGCATTCCAAAAACGAAAATTATTTTCATAGTCTGATAAATAAAACACTAAAAAATGTTTGATATTTGTATCGTTTATAAACACAGTGGGATAGCTTTGACGAAAACAATAACGAAAGACAGAAACAAGCGCTCCACTGATACAGATTTTCGGACGATACGCTTCAGCCTTGAATGTTTGCCTTTTTAATGTCATTTCAAAAATATCTTCTTCATTATAAAAAAAATAAATAAAATAAAAAGATGGATAAATAAAAATCTTTGGCACAGCAAGTAAATGTGAGATTCTACTCTTAAATCTTGGCAAAGTCGAAGATGATTTTTATATCAAGAATGTTTATCCTGACTTCATACGGAAGGAATGCCTTAGTGGAAATTTTAGGTTTACGTTGTCTTATTTAAAGTTGCAAAGGCTTCTCAGTCTTTAATTTCTGCCAACGACTATAAGAACTCTCAAGATAAAATATTATTGTGTTCAGTGACTGTAACATACATTTTAGATTGCAGAATGCGATTTTTAAATACACATGTATTTTTATCACTTCCCCTTTTCAAACATAGTTGGAAAGTTTTTAAAAATTCGGTTTGTCTGCTGTCTGTCCGTACTCTCATTCTCACTCTGATTGTCATGTGAAATGAAGGGTCTAGCGTTTACAGGGCACACAAAAGAATTCACTTACAATAGGATCTATAGGGATTGGGCGCCCCCTCTAGTCCTGTGGTGGAGGGTGCAGGTGCGGCGTGGTTAAAAAGTTATAAAAAAAAAAAATATTTTTTTTAAATCTCCACAAAATTTTATCAAATTTGATTTTTTATATAAAGAAAACTTTTGTGCCCAATGGAACGATTTCCTAGACCAGTCAGTGGAGTTGGAGAGCTCAAAAAAGTCAGATTTTTTGGGTCTATTTCATGTCGATTACTGAGAGTCTTGATCATTTCTTTCTTTGATTATCATATCATATACAGTGAGATTTATAACTATCGAAACAATAAGCTATCTCCTTAAATATTGCCCCTAGGCACATACTTCCAATTGAAAGTTTCATAAAAAAGGTGCAAAATTTGATGAGATAAGTTGCATTTGAGATATGTAATTAATATATGTGAATATTTGAGAAAATACAAAAATTAGATTTTATACAGTAGGATAAAATGTCCAATTAGGTAATTTTTCCTTATCCATTCCTAAAAGTAAACAACAACAACAAAAAAAATCCGTCTTGATATCTGCAAAATTCACAGAGATATTAAAATCCGAAATTCGTGACTTACACCACTTAAGCATATCTCTGAGCGACGCGATATCAGTTCATTTGAAATGCAAGTTGGAGATCGATCATACATTTACGCATTATTAAAAGTCGATCTAAGACAATGTCTTAACTTTTAGATATAAAATAACAGCGTATAAATTTTTGCGTTAAACTTGCTTGAGAAATATGCTAGAGGTCTGCATGAGCCCGAGCTTGGCGCCAGGCCCGTAACCGGCACGGCCCGTGTCTTTGTTCTTAGGACGTGTCGGGCAGGCAAAAAGTTTTGTAAAAATAGTAATAGCGATAATGAAACTTCTGTTAACAAAATCATTGGAAATATATTTTAATAAATTTAAATAAAAATATTTTCAAAAATCTACTTTTTGTTATACAGTTTCAAAAGTTATGTTTTTAAACCTATTTTTCATTTATTCCAAACGACATTTATTTTTTATTTTTTTTTTATTCTAATGTAATAGTCTAAGAGTATAAATAATCATTAATGGTGCTATTGCGTATTTTTTAATAGATGCCAAGCTCCCACTAATCTTCCGTTATAAGTGTGTTTATTTGACCTTGGTTTAATACGTTAGAACCAGAAACTCTTTTTTAAGAAATTCAATTGAATAAATTCGACGTAAAACCTTTAAATTAAATAAGTCTAAGATTCATTAAATAATTTTTGTGGTTTTAAAGTGGTTAACTGGTTAAAATTAATCTACATATTACGGAGGATTAGTGGGAGGTTTGTCAGTTATGTTTTTGTCATGCGAACACATAGTAATCTAAAATATACTGTAAAATTTTCTTATAAATATGTATGTAGTATTCTTTAAAATAACCTTAATTGTATCTTAAGAAAAATGGGAATTTTTTGTACGAATTTCGGCCTATGCAGAAATCTAAAATATGCACAGACACCTGTCTAAATAACGAATTAAATAAAATTAAGGGCATCGCCGATGAAAATGGTTTTCTTTCGCATCATATCAATAAACCCGAGGCTAAACCCATCATCTATGACCTTGAAACATAAAATGCATAAAAAATATTTATATCTCTAATAAACTTAAATTTTGTAACTTTGGCTGTATACCAGATTTGTATGAGAGACTAGGGTATTCGTTCAACAAATTTAATATCTGTACCCGAGAGCCAAAGTATCGAAAGTCACATTTCACTTAATTTTTCATGAGAAGGAAGACAACTGTGTAAATCACACGACAATATGTGATTTACAATGTTATAAAACAGAATATCTCTGAAATAACAAGTATAGCGATAGTTTGGCTCGAAAGAGAACAGTTACTTTAGTATTAAAAGCTGATAACATAAAATTTGTCAATTTTGGACACGATAGTTTGGTTCTCAGGTACAGATATTAATCTGGTGACTAAAACAACACAGCATTTCAATTTGTGTCCGTGCGCTTGAAACCTCACGAATTATTAAAACGGACATATCTCTCTGAGTTTTGCAGATATGAAGATGGAATTTTTTTTATTTAATTCAGTTATGGATAAGAAAAATTTCCTAATTGGAAATTTTATCCTACGGGGACCATATAAAAATTTAATTTTTGTATTTTCTTAAATAGACCCCCCCCCCCCCCCCCATGGAGTTGCAACTTATCTCATCAGATTTTGCCCCCTTTTTTATGAAACGTTGCAATTGGAAGTATGTGCCTAGGGGCAATAGTTAAGAAGATAGTCTATTGTTTCGATATTTATGAATCACACTGTATATTATAAAACAAGAAGCCCTAAAAGTGCATATCCAGGGTAATTTCAAAAACTACCCGATGTATTTTTTTGCGGTTTGTACCATCGGATAGAAAAAATTCCCGCAGTCTTTATGATGTATAATATACCGATATAATCATCATTTAAAAAAATACAATTTGGTATTGTATCCTTATTTTGGACAAAGAGGTTGCCATCGGTATATGTTTTTAATCTTGGCGACGGTCCACGCGACGGTCTATTATGCTGTCGTTTGGTTAACGGTTTTTGGGAAACAGCTGTATAACTTAGAGAAAAAAAATTACAAAAATGCTCGAAAAATAAAATAAAATATTACTGATTTTATTTAAAATACATAAAAAAAGTTTTAATGAAAAATAAGATAGTTAGTTTAAATATGAAAGGAATGTTTGTACGGCTTAAAAGAAGTATTCAGTGTGAAAAGCGGCCATTGAAACGATATTCGGCAATTTATCACTTTTGTTGCTTATATTTGGCACCTGGATAAGAAAATAATGTACTTTTAGTTCCTTTTGCTTTATGATATATATGATTATCATTACAGTCACAGCAGACGACTTTTTAAAAAATATATTCTTTATATATTATAAATTTTATCTCTCGTTTACAGACGATTTTTGCATTTCCAGTTGCATTTTTATGTGTGACGTCGACAGTGTTTTTACTTGATTGAATAATAATATAAAAAAAAAATTCAAACGTAATCTGTATTTTTTTTATTTGTGCAAATTAAAAATGATGTTGAGTGTGAACTTAGATAAATGTAGTTGGAGGTATCTTTAAAACATCATGGCACCCCGTGCGAAGCCGAAGCGGGTTGCTAGTTTTTTAATAAAAGCATAGACTAAAACACTCACAAAAATGTAGATAAATACAAATCTGTTTTTTGGCACGTGTCTAAAAAATGTAATTCTATTCGCAAAATGTTGGCAAAGTAGAAGGTGATTTTTGCACCAAGAATGTTTTCCCTGACTCCATACGGAAGGAATGCCTGAAGTGTAAATATGTAACGAAAAGTCAGTGGAAGTAGAACGTTGAAATTTGTATAGTAAATGTTGGCTTAAATAAAGATGAAGAAGCCAGACATGTGCCAACGACTCTGTAACAAGCTTAACACTTCGACTGGCTCGTCATCCCAAACCCGCGTTTGTCCCAATTGGTTTCAACCACAAAGCTATCGTGGTCGCAGTCAAGGGTTAACATCCAAGAAAAATTTAAAACAAAAGATTCGATATTCAATGACTGTAACGAATGTTTTAGATTGTAGAATCAGATTTTTAAATTTAAGTTATATTTTTTTCGGTTTTGATTTGTATATTTTTTCTTGTTAACCCCTTAACTGCCGCGGGCGTATATATACGCCTTCAGGAAACCTATTCCTCTTTTCAGGTTTGACAAACACGCGTGCCTATAGGCCATTTTTCATTACCATTTCTGTATTTTGCACACGGTAAGGTCTGTATTTTGTTATCACTGTGCCAGAAAAGTTATCTTCGATTTATTTATTCGCAGAATTCTCTGATAAAATAAGGTACTGGGAATCTTGTCAGATTTCGTTGGCAGTTTAGGGGTTAAACTAAAATGAATGAAAACCCGTGCTTGTTTTTACCCGACTGCCATGAAGGGTTATGTGTTGGACGCGTATCTGGGTATGTATGTGGATTTCTTTATACCCTCGGAACATCCCAACGGCTGGGTGGATTTTAATGAATGAGTCCTTATCCGCGTCCGATGGTTATAGGCTAGGTTTTGTTTTCATAAATTCAAAATGGCGGTAGAGGCGAAAACAAAAATTACTGAGTGGCCTATTGTTGGATAGGTCTTTCAAAATTGAAGACTATGTTTCCTAGTCAGCATGTTTTTTTTATTAAAGAAAGATTTTTTTTTTTTAACATCTCCCAAAATTGAAAGTAAATAAAGAGGGTCGCTTTAAAATAAAATTTGATTTCTAGTTATTTCAAATCTTTAGGTCAAGACCTAGGAATCCAAGTCAACAAAGGTCAAATGGAATCTTTTTGTGTATTTCGCGTCGATGACTGCGATGATCATTTTTTCTTTGATTATTTTGCTTAATAAAGTCATGGATAGTATATGTTATAGACTGAAACACAGATTAAAAAAAAAATTACCTATAAACAAAAATATCTTTTCGGCATGCGTTAGAAAAGTGAGATTGTATTCACAAAATGTTGGCAAACTAGAAAGGGATTTTTGCATCGAGTACGTTTTCACACGGAAAAAAAAATGCCTGAAAAGTATCCAGACCTGTACGTGCGTAACGCAAACGAGTTGAAGTATAACGTTAAAGTTTAGAGAGTTAACATTGGCTTAAAACGAAGATGAGGAAGCTTTTAAAGACTTATGGGGTAAAATATTGGCTGTAATGGTTGTTTCGTTTCAAAATTGTAGAATGCCATTTTACAATACAGGTCTATTGTTTTAGGTGTTTTTTTTTTTCCCTCGTTAAATTAAAATTTATGAAAAGCCTTGTGGTTGCACTTAGCTTTGAAAAATCCTCCTGAAATTCGAAGTGAATACAAAAGAGGAGTGAAGGTCACCCGTTATCCGATTTATTTATTTTAATATTTCAAGTTTCTGAGCCAAGTTGGACGCCCTCCTACACCCATTAGGATTGGAGCAACGCCAACCAAGGTTCCATTTCCCTTTTTTTGTGTGTGTGTATTTTTTTTTCAATGACTAGGGTCACAATGAATCTTTTAATAAAGTTTAAGACTAATAGACTGAAACACGGATGCCCATTGAGAAGCGA
Organism: Maratus michaelseni; assembly: GCA_963931845.1. Lineage (NCBI taxonomy): Eukaryota > Metazoa > Arthropoda > Arachnida > Araneae > Salticidae > Maratus > Maratus michaelseni. The sequence goes on along the minus strand of OZ007592.1, from coordinate 4,201,140 downwards.
AACAGCACTTAGAAACTGGCTACAATCCATTAAGTAATATAAACACTCAATAATAGATCACTAGTTGGGAGCAGAGCTGTCCAAGAAGGTGCCCGCGGGTCTGTTAATATAACCAGTTTAATATGAGTACAATTTTTGTATGCAAATGAAGTTTTGTATAGTATTAGTGAAGCGCGATGAAGGTTTCTGTCTCCTTCCCCTGCAAACATATTTAGGTGCGTTCGTCATTCTATAAATACGTAACACCTAGGTCCTCTGGTCTGTCCTCCGTCTCGCGCAAAAATGACCCAACCGAATGGTTTGAAATTTAATACATATGTTATGGTTGCAGAATTGTGTCGAGACATTTCAAATTTTGATGAACAATCGAATGAAAACTTGGAAAGATATTCATAAAGGTTTTCTTCATTCTATTAAGTCATCCTATGCGTAATCTATAGAATACAAGTTGGAAATTGTACGTTAAACAGGACAAATTAATTAAATGTTGTTGATTTGACTACACATAAATGCTTAATTATTTATAAAAAAAAATGCCTATAAAATATATATATATATATAACCATAAATGAAACATTATCATAACACCAACTTAAACAATGAAATAATAATTAAGTGTGAAATAATGAGTTGACAATGAAAGATTCCCCAACACACTGAATATGGAAACAAAAACATATTATATATATTACTTGCATTTAGTATTTACCCAACTTGAGTCTCTGATGCTGGTTTTTGAGTGTTTTTAATAGGTTTGCAGTCCTTTAAAAAAACATGGATATCTAAAAATGGCAACACTATGCAGAACATTTTAAAAAAAAACTGTATAACCCATACGATTCTAATTCAAAAAGGGTCCGACAAACCCCGACACAGCTTTAAAAAGCTTTGATAACATTAGATAACATTTTTCAATAAATTAGATCTAAAAAGGCTTAATATTAACTCATTTTCAGCTTAAATTATTTTGTATTATATGAAAAATAATATTATTTAAATGCATATGTCAAAGCATACATGTAAACACAAAAATAAAGTTGAAACATAACAAAAAAACACGTCTTCTCACAAAAAAAAACTTTCACTTCAACGGAGGCTAGGAGCCGACGAAAAGGACTCATACTTCTGAAATACACAGAGATAGATGCACCCATGAGTCGGCTATTATAAAATAGGCTTTTTAAAATGGTTGAGCCAATTTTAATTTCTGCCTTTTTGTCCAGGATGTTGCATCCAATACTCCAGACTTCAGCCCGACAAACCGAAGTCCTAATCCTAAACACTTTTCTGCTATGTTGAAAAGTGTTAAAAATGCAATCCATCATGGATAAGCGAAAAAAAAAATTCATTATGGCTAAACACATAATAATCACACCTTAACAGGATGCAATCTTTTGTTCATAACCCTGACCCTAAGTTACCTCCTTGTCGTTATGACCCGTCGAAGCCCTTTATGCAATACAACTAATTTTCTCCACTCTAGAATGATCTATCCTTTTTGGGAAGTGACGATATTTTGCATAAGAATAACTCATCCTAGTTTGTTTAAGGGGTCTTGTACCTTCTAAACTCGCCAAAAATCAACAAAAACATTTAAAGTTTGAATGAATGTATTTTAAAAACCTTTACATGCATAAATATAAATTTTTGACTGTTGATTAAACAGATTGGGCTTTTTAATACTATTAAAAACTGATTAGTCTTTTACTGAATTTGTGCATTGTTGAAATTAAAATAGCTCTTTCTTACTCCGCAAGTCATTGTGCCTATGATATCTTGAGAACAGAACGTATGCATGGATTGTTATGAAATTTGATACAGATAATAAGCACATATGTATTTAAAAAATGATCTACTCTTTGGTCAAAATTATTTCATTAACCCTGTAAAAAAAATTCAAAATTTTGCATTTTTTAATGTATAAAAATAGTGATAACTAAAAATCTTGTCACTGTAAATACTAAAAAGTAAATAATCTTAAAAACACATATGTGCTTATTATCTAAATCAAATTTCATAACAATCCATACCCTATACGTTCTCAAGATATCATAGGCACAATGTGACTTGAGGAGTAAAAAAGAGCTACTTTAATTTCAATAATGCACAAATTCAGTAAAAGACTAATCAGTTTTTAATAGTATTATATTAAAAAGCCCAATCTGTTTAATCAACAGTCAAAAATTTATCGCATCCAAAAACAACTCGTTGTAAATGATCCCGCCAAGCCACAAACCTAAAACGTCAGTCACAAAAAGAAGTGATATCACATAAAAAGAAGTGATATAGAAGTGCATACTCAAGAGTCCCGTGTAAAAATCTATCACCACTCATAATGTTTCCAAAGGACTCGGAGTGAGGTACAGTATGTGAAAACTGCTTGGCGACCTGCAGGCTTTTATAATATATGCAGTATATCAATTTTGAAAATCGAAAAAAATAAATTTTTAATTTTTGTTACATCATTTTTTAAATATTTTTGGATGCGAAAGAACTGACAGAACGGATTTTTCCCCAGATCTATGCGATTCCGCTTACGCTAGAATTACTGCAATATATCTCAATTTAGTTAACGTTTATTATAAGGTACAATGTTATTAATATACGTATGATCATTATATATATATATATATATATATATATATATATATATATATATATATTACAAACTCAAAATCTTTACATGTTTACTTAAAACATCCTCTTCGTAAGAGTGGTGTTTCTAGTTTAAATAATGGTAAATAAAATCAACAAATTGATTTTTCAAGCTCATAAATAAGAAAGGACATGCAAACACAGAAGCTTCAACTTTTTACAATTTTATGGGAGTAAAATAAATTAAATTAAATTAAATTAATACAGTCGTATGTAAATTGCAGGAAACGCAAACATTATAAAAGCCTGCAGGTCGCCAAGCAGTTTTCACATACTGTACCTCACTCCGAGTCCTTTGGAAACATTATGAGTGGTGATAGATTTTTACACGGGACTCGGAGTATGCACTTCTATATCGCTTCTGTTTATGTGATATCACTTCTTTTTGTGACTGACGTTTTAGGTTTGTGGCTTGGCGGGATCATTTACAACGAGTTGTTTTTGATGAGATATCACTCCTTTTTGTAAGGTATTTAATTTCAATTATGCGGATTCCATTTTTATTCAGAAAAGAAAAGATGAAAGGGGCAAAAAAAAAAAATAATAATAATAGTGATGCTATAAACAGAATTATACATCAGAATTATACAATTTATTGAGTGACTTATTCCAATGTACATGTCGCTACCATAATAACTGGGAAACTTTTATATTAATTTCCTTACATTGTATTCATCAAATTATTTATGACATATTTATTTTCCTTTTTGTTTATATCACTCTTCCGTTTATATACATTCAAAAACAAAAAATTACACAATTTTACAGTAGTTTACAAACTAATTAAAATACTACAGTTTCAGAAAAATGTGGAAAAATAAGAAGCACTTTTTTTCGGTCAACTACAACGATAAGTTTATGGAGCATACTTTACCGAGAATAATCAACATTTTTTTCCCCCTACGAACCTATTTCTATTAGTATAAAAATTTACAGGGATTTTTATACTAACATATATTATTTATTATATATGTTATTATATTATATATATCTATTATTTATTATATATAATATATTATTTTTGAAAATTACTGAGCACCTTAGAAGTTTTTTATTTGTTTAAGTTTTTTAACTCAACGTTTCGAGAATTTGAAATATATAAAATTCGCAACGTTTTCAAAAGTATAAAAACTATTAAAGTGATTTCTGTTCATATATAGTCTGTTCATACCAATTCGGTGATTCTAAAATATAGGTCCCCAATCTCCGGCAGTCCATGAATTAATTAGGACATATGTATGCGACTGTTAAAATGTTCTCAAAGTTGACAATAGAGGAATAAGTCTAGCTCGGCAAATATGAAACACGGCATTGCTTCATCATGCCTTTGTTTCGTGAGGCGTACGTCTCCGAACATAAAAATCTCACGCGAAACTGTTCGTTAACCGATTTGTTCGTAAACCGAACAGTTCGTTACCGATCACCTATTGTATACGAAATTTAGCATTTTAAGTTCGTCATAGCCGGAGATTCGATGAACGGCAAATACTTAAACGCAAAACTTGTAATCTTGGGGTATCAACATTTTTACATTCTATTACTCAGCGCATGAACGTAAAGTTGGAATTTTGTAATCGCTATTTCAATCAATTCCTGATACGCTAGAATTATATATTTATAGATAAACACAGTTTTTTTAATCGATGAAAATACTATATTTTAATAGATTTAGAGCTTAACATCGACGAGATTTCAGACGGACAAAATGAACTTATATTAAATTTTAAAGCAAAGATAATGAAACCTTACAGAGATTGAAACAGTGTAAAATCATTAAAATACATCTCACTCAGTAAATATACATCGGTTGTAGTGTGATCAAGATCTTCTAAGAGACTCTGTACACGAAACGTATATGCTTCAATGCCGCTTTACAATAGAGAGGATGTAGTAACATATTTGAATATCTTGTGTATATAGCCAATTTGACAAAAGTTATGCAATTTACTATTGTTTTTCCTCTGTGTTAAGTACAGGAATCATGTACTTCAACGTAAAAATTTGCTAATTACACAACTTTTATTAAAAAATCTTTTGAGTTACCCTGTAAACGAACAGTAAATTCTACACTTCTGTTTTACAATATGAAACTAACTTAGGTCGTTCGTAGTAACATATTTTAACATCATACGCATACGTTCTTTTTGAAAAGAGTTACACCATTTAATATTTTGTTTGCTTCATCTTAAGTATAGGAATAAATCACTTTAAAGTGGTATACATAAAAAACTAATTAGTATTTTTACACGAAATATTAAACATTTGAACTACTTATAAAAACAATTCAAATGCTGCAAACCGCGTAAAAATCGGATAATTACACAACTCTTTAGCCCTATATCAAAAGATCTTTTGTGAGACCCTGTAAACGAACCTTAAATGTTAAGATTTTTTATATTAGGAAGCTTACTTGGGTCGAGTGTAATAACATATCTTAATATCATGTGTATACGACCATTCCTAAAAGAGTTGGGTCATTTATTTATTTATTTTTTTTTTTTTGCTCTATGTTAAGTATAGGAATCAATAACTTTAAACTGATATAAATCATAAACTAATTAATATTTTTACATGAAACTTACAAAGGTCCGAACTACTCATAAAAACGATTCAAATAACGTAAACCGCGTAAAAATCCGATAATTACACATTGCTGTAGCCCTGTCAACAGTTTTTGGTCTGAACAAGATTTAAAAAGTGCAAAAAACAGCACTTTTAAAATCGCATTTACTGAAAACCTATTCGTCGGATTTTGCTTTACTTTTGAATTCTTAGTCCCGTGTCGCGCCCCATTCCATAGAATGAAGAATTTTGTTTCTATCATAAATAGAACGCGAGATATAGATGTGTCAAAAACCCGTTTTGTCCCGTCCGCAAAATATAATACAGTAAAATCCCGTTACAACGAACTTCACGGGACCGCAAATTTTATTCGTTGTAACGGGAATTTCGTTGTAACGGAATTCAATAGAAAATTAAACATTTCAATTCAGATCCTCATATCATAGTTAATTATAAAAATATAGTAGTATAATACAAATTAGTAGATAATTAATTATTAAAAATAGTAATAAAAATTAGTAGTACCTTCTAATAACGTAAAGTTAGTATAATACAATGTATAATATTTTTTATAGAACTGAAAAATTGACTTACCACCATTTCAATGATCTTCAAATTGTACAAGAAAAAATTTAATGCAGAAAATCAGTGATTTTTTTTTGTACAAGGGAGTTTGAAGCTGCGGACAATACAAAATTATGTACATGATTAATATTAGAAAAAATGTTATCTGGTACACTGCTCTGTAAAGAAATAAAATTGCGCACTCTTTCTAAGCTTTCTAAGGCTTCAGCAGATGTAACTTTTGAAACCTCATTTTCTTCATCTTCAGAACTTTCTTCATCATTTTCTAAAATGCGATCATCAACAATAGACTGCACAATATCTGTCTCTGTTAATGAATAACAAGTTGCAGCATTGTCATCTGCAGTTAAAAAATCTTTAAAGCTTATGCTTTGAGACACACCAGATTTTTCTTTTACTAAGTTCCAAGTGGATTCGATCTCATATTCGACTGTCTGCTCCTCATCATGTACTACATCGCTAGATCCTTGAGCCGTCGATTCTTTATTTAAATCCTGGTCAATCTGCGCGTGTTTCCAACAGTGGGCTATTGTTTTCTGGCTTATATCATCCCACGATCCACAGATCATATCAATTGCCTCTTTCATGTTGCACTTTCTGTTTACGTTATTTTGCAGATCACAGAGAATGCGTTTTAATAACATAGTTTTGTATCGTGATTTTACGGCTCTGATAATGCCTTGGTCAAGAGGCTGAAGTATTGCAGTACAGTTAGGCGGGAAATACTCTACACGAATGTGATTCAATATAGGAGGATCATTGTGTGCTGTGCAGTTGTCTATGAGTAGAAGAATTTTACGTTTTTGTTTTTGCATATCTTTATCAAAATTTATCAGCCATTCATTAAAGAATCCTTGCGTCATCCATGATTTTTTGTTGGCTTTGTAGATGCATGGTAAGGACTTAAAATGTTTGAAACAACGGGGTTTTTCAGATTTGCCGATTATGAGTACTTTTCGTTTTTCTGTTCCTGATTTGTTGCCGCAAAATAGGGCTGTAATCCTTTGTTTGGAAAGCTTTCCTCCAATACACTTGTCTCCTTTTAACGCTAAAGTCTTCCTTGGTTCTAACTGAAAAAATATTCCGGCTTCATCGGCATTAAAAACATCGTTAGGACTATACGTCTTGATTATTTTTTGTATTTCACCTTTACGCCATTCGTTTACAAATTCAACTGGGACGTCTTTTGCTTCTCCTGAAATGCATTTTGCCACTATACCGTATCTTTCTCGGAATCGATTCAACCATCCGACACTGGCTTGAAAATTTTCAATGTTTAGCATTCTTGCAAATTCCAAACCTTTTTCTCTAATTAAAGGGCCACTTAGAGGGATGTTTCTAGAACGAACATCCATAAACCATTTGTAAACAGCACTATCCACATCTTGAAACTGGGCATTTCGAATTCGTTTTCTGCTTGGATCAAAGACTTTAACTTGAATTTTTTTCAAAATGCTTTCTTTATCTTTTAGAAAAGTGGATAAAGTAGACGGCGAAATTCCATATTTGCTAGCAACATCAGATTTTTTCATTCCTTTCTCAACTTCAGAAATTATGGCTTTTTTTTCTTCCAAACTAAACTGTTTTCGCTTAACAGCCGCCATTTTATGACCTACTGGTAAGATGAAAATTTTCAAACTGATTTCGAGCTTCGGAAATTCCTTTGCGAAAGTTATTCAGGTAGGGAGGAGAGGGAAGGGGGAATGTGCAATACTCATTTCACGTTTTGTTAAGTTTGCCTACATTGGTTACAGCTTACTTGGACTTCCAAGAAAAAGGGGTGGAGAAAAGGGGAGAGCGAACAAAGGAAACATTCCTTCTGCAGTGAAATGCCTATGCACACCGATTTTACAACAAAGCTCGGAGAAAAGCGATTGCTTTAGAGATAAGCTTGATTGTCCCTAAGACTAGGCATCGAAAACAAAAATTGTCAAGCGATAAAAATGTACAACTGAAAGTATTTGCCGTGTCATATTATTTCGTTCTAACGAGATTATAAAAAATTGAATATTTCGTTATACTGAGATTATGTTAACATTATTTGAATACATTTCAAAACGGGACTCGCTTGCATTTCGTTATAACGGGATTTTTCGTTGTAATGGAATTCGTTGTAACGGGATTTTACTGTAATCTAAACAAGAGTTAAAAAAAAAAAAAATGTAAAATCGTTTGGCATCCATTGGCGGAAATTCCTTTCATTTACGGTTAAATGCATTGCTGTTTCTCATGCTTGGCGAGAAACTCTGTCGAGTTTCTATGATATTTATGCATATAACGGTTTTTTAGCTCACAGGCTATCAAAGCCTGAGAGCTTATGTGCCCGCCGGTTCTGTATGTATGTATGTACGTAACGCGATAACTCTTGATAGAACTAACCGTTTTACTTTAAATTTTGTTTATAGGTTCCTTGTGATAAGGCGCTTTCCTGATTAGTTTTGGAGGTTCATTGGTTAAGCATAAAGGGGGAAAGGGGGGGATACCCCCCCAATTTAGATAAATGAGTTTTTCATGCAGAATTATCCGATTTTCTTCAAATTTTGTATATAGGTTCATTTTGATAATGTGCTTCTGTCAATAGTTTTGGGGGTTCATTGGTTAAGTATAAAGGGGGAAAGTGTGGGGGGGGGGGTAATCCCCCTAATTTAGATAAATGAGTTTTTCATGCAGAATTATCCGATTTTCTTCAAATTTTGTATATAGGTTCATTGTGATAATGCGCTTCTCTGAATAGTTTTGGGGGTTCATTGGTTAAGTATAAAGGGGGAAAGGGGGGGGCTAATCCCCCCTTAATTTAGATAAATGGGTTTTTCATGCAGAATTATCCCATTTTCTTTAAATTTTGTATATAGGTTCATTTTGATAATGCGCTTCTGTCAATAGTTTTGGGGGTTCATTGCTTAAGTATAAAGGGGGAAAGGGGGGGATAAACCCCTAATTTAGATAAATGGGTTTTTCATGCAGAATTATCCGATTTTCTTCAAATTTTGTATATAGGTTCATTGTGATAATGCGCTTCTCTGAATAGTTTTGGGGGTTCATTGGTTAAGTATAAAGGGGGAAAGGGGGGTAATCCCCAATTAATTTAGATAAATGAGTTTTTCATGCAGAATTATCCGATTTTCTTCAAATTTTGTATGTATATTTATTGTAATTAGAGACTTCCCTGATTAGTTTAAGGGGTTCATTAGTTAACTATGAGGGGAGTAACGGGGGAATGACCCCCCCTTAATATATTGTTGATTTCTTTATTTTTCGAGGGGCATATTTCAATTTCTTTGAAATAAAAGTACAATATACAATGAGTGTGAATAGCCTGTGAGCTCAATGCCCTCAGTTTAACTGGGCAGTTTTCTTTTTATAAATACACTAATTCAATCTTTCATTTGATTTTCTCGCTTTTCGTCGCGTTTAAAAACGCGACGAAACCACATGGGTCTTGCACCTTTAAGTATAAAAATAGTGATACCTATTGCTCATCAAACAGCATCAAGCTATTGCGCATCAAATAGTATACCTATTGGGTCTACATGGCCCGACCAATTGACCCGGCCACAGGGGTCAAGACCCCTTAAATAAATGGGGTTTTCACTTGAAGAAATAATGGATATTCAAATTAGTTTTTTTCTTTTTAAAGATTTCTAATGTGTGCTGGGAAAAAACAACAACAAAAAAAAAAAAAACTTGCCTAAAACGAATGACGCGGCCGTTCAAAAATTATCGTAAGTGCCTGAGGGCTCAATTTTCAAATAAACCGAACGATGAAGATTATGAATCTACCATACAGGGCGACCCAAAAACAGTGACCTCGGATAATTATTCCTTAAATATGGATCATAGACATCTATTATAAATTACAAAGTTGCGTGAAACAGGTAGGAAATGGTACGTCAAATGTGACAAATGAGGTGTACTATAACTCGTTTTATAAATATTCAGATTTTGGTGCAATGGCTCTTATGCATGAATACATAATCTATATATTTAAAACGCTAAGCATTTTCTTTCGACAATTCGTGAGAACAAACTACTGCATCAAATTACATCATTCTTTTTTTAAATGAAAGATATTTGGACACAGATTTGTTACCGTGCATTCGTTTGTTCGAAAAGTTAATTAATTAGCCGCGATTTTCAATTAAACTTTTACATCTGCTAATGACGTCATAATCCGTTAATGCCCACTGTTGCGAGATACAGAGTTTATTCTCTAAGCCAGTGGTTCCCAACGGGGGGCGTACGCCCCACAGGTGGGCAATTTGATTTTTCCGGGGGGCAATTTACCGTTTCAAGGGGACAATTTGGAATTTCTGTGAACTCACACCTTCTGAATTGTTTTTCTAACAGTAATGTTGTAGACTGAAAATAAAAGTTACACATTCAAATTTCAAAAAAATAATTTTAAAAAATAAGTTTTTTATTCAATTTTTAAAAAGTATCCATTCAAAAGTTTCAAATACAATTCTACCAGAATAATTACAGAGAAAACTTTAAAAGATATTTAGATACTTTTATATATTTAAAAATTCTTTATATTTTCTGATTTATAATTATTTTAGAATTTTAAACAATTTTTTCGATTATTTATTGATTGAGTCGCACTGCAATATGTCACATGAAAATCAATTTTACACATGAAACTATTCAAGTGTATATTTAACCATTACTTGACGACCTTCCTTTACAGAATCTTTTATTACGTTTTATTCTGATTAGAAATTGTTGCGTAATTTAATCGCAGAAATTTTGCGATTAAATAAGGCAAAAATGTTTTATTCAAGATTATTGATTTTTCTAATCAAGGATTCTGAGCACTCTATACATCACGCATACGTGGCGACCGTGTGCCAGTAAACTACGAGGAGTATCAGATGATTATAAAAAATATTTGATTCATCCATTACCTTCGGCACGTTTCAGGATCAATGTTAAATGCTTTTGACTATATCAGGAGTAAATTCTTTTAGAATTTTATAAGAATTATATGTTATAGGGGGACGGGGGGCATCATCATTTTAGAGATGTTTTGGTGGGGCGCGGCTAAAAAAAGGTTGGGAACCACTGCTCTAAGCTCTGTGGTTCCGAGGATAAAAGAGGAATAATAAATATTAAAAGCACGTGGCTTTTAGGCCGAATTTTTTAATTTGCAAGTTAAATTTCTGTAAAAATATTAATCCGCGTGTTTTATAAGCGAATAAAAATTCATATTTATTGTGACGTTACGGGAATATTGTCCATTGGGTTTATTTTATCATTATGCATTATAACTTTGTTGATGCCATTTTTTCATTACCATTAAATACAAAATAAATCTTTATTTGTTAACATGGTGTTTAAGCATAAAAGTAACGTATACAAAGGAAAATACGTAAAGTTTGCGCTAGTGAAAATGCTGTTATGCTTAGCTTGAAATGCATTTTAACATTGATAAAAGTAAAAAGAAAAATTTATATGATTGTGTCAACATGACGTATTTTTAACTGATTTTTCAATTTTTTATTTTAAAGGTTAGAACTAAACCTTTATTGGTTGCTTCATCTTGACTGCATACCTTGATTACATGTTACCAATTACTTTATTAAATTATAGATTAGAAAACTTCATTTTTTAATTTAAAAAAATCACAGAAGTAAAGGATTTCAGGAAATTTAAAATTATTAAATATAATGTTATAGTAGAAAAAAAAACTTGAAATAATGATTGTACTTTTAGGTAGAATAGACAATGTAAGACTAATATTTCATAGGAACTTTTTTGGTATATTTATTATAAATCATTTAACAGTTACTTATTAGCGCAAAGTCCTATTTCTTTCAATGTGAATTCCTCTTTCGATGTCAAAAAATGGTTTTCTACTTTTGGTCGCCAGCCAAAATACAGTGGCAGTTTTTTAGAAATGTACAACGGTTGTGACAACAAACAACGCTATCGCTTTAGCTTTCATCGCGCTTACATCACTTCTAAGTACTACAAATTTCTATTTTTTACTACATTTGACTACATTTTACAATTTGAATTCTTACATCATCAATTAGAAAAAAAAATTAGCTTTCGAATGAAATTTATTTGAAAACTGCCACTTAATTTAACGACTTTTTAAATAATTTTCAAGCATGAAAAGTTTTTTAATTTTATCTTATCAGTGACCACCAGTTTGCTTCAATAATGTAAAATAGCCCCTGGAAAAGTTGCCACAATTGAAAATAGATTTCCCTAACCATCATAAAAAGTGAATAACAATAATAATAATAATAAAAACAGTGATAAATCATAAGATCAGATTATCCATAAGATAGAGCATTTTGGCGCTAAATGAAAATCTGTCAAGAAAAAAATTAAATTAAAAATAAAATTAATTTTACCTTATGTTGAACATAAAATTGATATGCTGAATTCGTTGATGTATATGTTCCAGCAAATATCAGAATATGCTAGAAATTGCATTTTTTTTTTTTTTTAGATCCATTTGCCAATTGTGTAAGAGGGAAAATATCCCCGACTATGATGGAAAAGGAATAATTATCCTGATTATGTAAAGGAACCGAAGAAACCATACAAACAAATTACACTTGAAAACTTAGCTTAAAATAATGGACGCGTTTTAGAGGATATGGATTTGTAACGAACAATGATTAAAGAGGACATTTTCAAACTTTTAATTTAAACATTTTCGAACTTTTTTAACATCGAATTTCGATGGTGCTGTTGGGCAGATGCAATGCTCATGCGCATAGGAGCTCATTCGGTTGCATTATCACAGGGGGAGGGGGGGGAGAGAAAGATGTGTGCTTTATATACTATGTTCTTTTATTTACTGAATATGAAATGAACGTAGGAATATACTATTTGTATGATTCTTCATAGGTCCATGAATTTTTTTTTGCAATGGGAAGTATGTCGATAATGTCACAGTTGTTTACGGATTGTTTGTTTGGAGTTTGCATCGGAAATAGTACTGTATTTGACTGGGGAAAAAAAAACATTTAAAATATAATATTTGAAAGACTGTTTCATACGCACCCCTTCTTAAATGATAAAGAAGCTTATTTTACTGATATTGTTATAGTATTTTTTTTCGTCAAGTTTTGACGGGTTCTATCTAGTTTTCTATTATAGATATTCCTTTTAATTTAAGAAATTAAGTTTCAAGACACTTCTGTTACATTAAAATGATACTACGCGCCAAGACAATGTAAAAAAATAATCATCCTTATTATTTGAGTGAAAAAATGAATTCTATCGTCTGTTATTCCGAAAAATAAGTAAATGTTTAGTTAGCAACATTTTATCTTTTGTTGACATTTCAGATGGGAAACGGAAGCTCATTAGTGTTCAATAGTGCTTTCAGAACTCTAAATACATATTGAGACTCTTTTTCCATTAAATATCTCCAAAAAACGGTCTTCAGTATATACAAACTAATTTACATCTGTGCCTATTCGGTGTTTAAATTCAGTCCTACGGAAATAATAGGACTCCCTCATCGCCATGGCAACCTAGAATGATGGGATAGAATGGAATGAATGATGTAGGGACAGGAATGATGAAAACTTTTATTAATTATCTTTTTAAGTTTTCATAAAATGTGAAACGACTCGATAAAATTCTGCAACGATTAAATTTCGAACCATTCGATTGGGTAGTTTTTGCGAGCTAATTAATATTAAAAGCTGTCATAACTCTTGTTAAACCGTCGTACGTCAGCTCACGAATTAAATCGACCTCGGTGGTCCAGTTAATGATTTCGAATGTCTAATGAAATCTGTTGAGGATCTGAACCGTGGAGGGAGAGATAACCCAACATCCAGGTTTCGGATGTTTGTTATCTCGGCTGAGTGAGTCCGGAAGAAGCTTCTTAACTCGGGGATTGAGAATCTTATCTTCTGGAGAGAGTCGGGTAAAATTTAAAAATTGCCTTTGTTCTGCCGCTTCCATTATACACGAACGAACCCGTGTTAAGAACTTGCATCCTCCACTTCGTTTGCTTTGGAATTCTAATGGACTCGGATTCAAATTGAACAAGAACGAAAAATCACGCATTTGGCATAGATTATGAAACACTTTCCAACTCTAACGGAATATTATTAAGAAATAATTTTTTCGTACAATGAAATAAGATATCTAAATAAGCAATTAAAAAAAAAAAAAAAACGCAAACTCGGTAAAATCCATTTTAACAACGACTGCCCCTATTCGAAGTCTTTCGTGAAGCCCTGTATATAATCTACAGAATTTGTAGACGATACTTAATACACTAAAAATGACATAAAATAGGATATCACAGCGGAAAGGGCACTTCTAGCAATGACCGATCCTAGTCAGACTTTTAACCGAATTCTATTGTGCGTGCCTGAGAAATAGGACGCATTCCCTATTCCATAGAAAATTTCAAGTATCATAACAGGTTCGAAATGCACCGCAAACGATTTCCCTCCCATAAAACACAATGTAAAGGAGTCATTTTGTACTTCCCTGTCATTGGACTATAAATGCTACTCACTGTATACTCTGGTAAAAACATGCTGTAGTCCACCTCAGTAATGCGTATTGATTTCATTCTATTTGAAATAGCGTAGCATCCATAAAATGCGAGACTATTTTTCCCCCATAGATCATAATGTAATGGAACTCTTTTGTGTGCCCCTGTCAATGGACTATTCATGCTACACACTTCATTTTCAATACCGAACATTCTATAGTAAAATTCAATGATGTGTAAACATTTCATGACAATTCAAGTATATTTACGAGAGTTAGAACACAGACAAACAGACAAAAACGAATTCATAAACACTTTTAAACTATGTTGGAAAGTGTTAAAAATTGAAAACGTCTTAAATATTAATCTTTAGTGTGTCTTAAGACATCATTTGGTACTTTTCAGTTAGCCGGGCCCCAGTGATATATGTAATAATGATGTAATAATAATAATAATTAGGCTGGTGAGATTATTGGAGAGTCTTTTGTAAAAAAAACTATACTATTTTAATCTCTGGAGTAAAACACAGTTATATATACAGACTAATTACAGGTTATATACAGGGTTAAGGGGAATAGGGGTGTTGATTCTGCCGCAGTTACCGGCATTTTACGCGTCCTTCCGGAGCTAGGCCGTCTGCCTAAAGCCAACCGGACAAGTCAATCTCCAAAGTAAATCTGACGATAATCTTAATATCCCTTTCCAGGCCAGAGAGGCGAAATCCTTTAGTCATCATCTTTATTGTGAATCGTTATTGCTGACCTAATGAGTTTCCGTGGGAACTCTGGCCGCTCCTCTTCTAGCTGCGGTCGACATGTTATGGGAACTGCAAAACCACATCCATCCCATTCACACTCGGCTATCCGAGATGTGTGCGCCCACGCACACGTCCGACCAAGATTAACAACGAGGGGGCAAAGAAAAAAAATTAACCAAAATAATAAAGGAATTTTTCATAAATCTGAAAGCCAAAAAGAAAAATGTTTCTATAAACGAGAAACGGGGGAAAAAAAATTAAATTTAGACTTTTCCGTTATGTATGCTTGGCCTGGACTGCACTACACTATAAAAAGATAAACGCGTCTTAAGAAAAAAGAAAAAAAAATAGAAACCGTCGTTGTGTTTCATGTCTAACATGCAAAACATCTTTCGTCTTTTGTAATCGTCTTTTCGTCTTTAAAATGTAACATACGTTTCATTTATTCGTCTTAAGTAGAAAGTAGATAAGATACTTTACGCAAAAAAAAAAAAGAAAAAAAAAGATTCGTCTTAAATAGTGCAGCAGTCAACTAAATTAAAAAAAAATTAACTTTTGGTTATTTGGGAAGAGGGGGGGGGGGGGGGGTACACAACAAATATTTTAAATATCAATTGAATCAAACATTTTAAAATATATAATTTTAAAAAAAATGTCAAATATATAAAATATAGATGCATAATAACAAAATACTACATAATCGCTGAAGTTGAAAGCATTAACAAGAAAGATGTGTACATAGAATGTCTTCTATCAGTAGAAAAAAAATATCTCTGTTAAGAGAGTTTTAGTGAGTCTTGGTCACAATTTATTCACAAACATGTTGATGGACAAAAAAAAAAAATAAATAAATAAAGGTTACTCCATCAGAGTTCTAGTTGCTGTCCACTATTTAAAAAAATGCGATAAGTGACGTTCTTGACTCACTGGGGAAAAAAAAAAAAAAATAATAGGGCTTGAAGTTGCATCTGCCAATTTACACTTGAAGAAGAAGTAATAATAAAAATTTTATATATAGTTTGGTCCACTCAGTTCCACGCAGATATGAATAAGATGAAAACAACAAAAAGATTGTAATTCCCTTTACGTCGGTGACGTATGGGTTCATTGATGAGAAACTTGATGAGTCTTACGAGTAATGAATCACTGAACATAGATAAATAAAAATACTGAAGATGCAGTCGCGAGAGGATCTCCAACAAGAAAAAAAAAACACTTGGATTCCATCAAATTATTTCTTTTAAAAAAATTAATGCAATCTGCCCTAAAAAAAAATTCACTAGGGTTGCATTAGTAAAAAGAAATTGTATTATTTCTGTCTGCCAGTATTCTTTATTTTATTCACAATGCACATAGAACTAAAAAAAAATTAACAGCTTGACAAAAAAAAAAAAAAACACTCAAGCATTGACACCATAGAAAAATAATAAATCGTAACACTTAAAAATAAGGCGAAACAAAAACAAATCACAGTTTCGCAGTCCGATAAACTGCATTTCGTAATAAATATGGCTTAGAAAAAAAAACACTTGAGTCCACAGGAAAAAGAAAAAAAATCATTTGGCGAAAGAAAAGATGCACTTTGCATTCGATGCGTTCACCATTTTTTTTCTATTTTTCGTACGTCGTTTCCTCGCTTTTGCGCGTTTAATAAATGGACTAGGTAAGATGTAGAAATATGCCGTTATAAACAATATGAAATATTCTTCAAGAAAGAGGGAAATTGTAGATGTATCATAAATACAGGTAGGTGATTCCTTTGCGAAAAAAAATAGGGTGAGTAAACAGCATATTACCGAAATCAGGAATTTGTTGGTAGGCGACTGCTTTTGTATAGGTATTTCGTAACGAGGGCAATTAGTGGATTGTGGCACTTGAGGAAGCACAATTTCGGTATTTACTGGGGTATTCGAAACTGTGGGGTTCACCATAACACTGTCTTGTCTGTGATCTAGTTCCACATTGCGTACACTATCACAAACGGAGATACAGTGGACAGATATTTTGGCTGGAGGTAGTTTTTGGAGTGAGATGCCGTTCGGATCACACGTCAGTGTTCTTTGTGAAATTATGTCTCTACCGATGATAAGAGGAAGACTCATGCGAGAAAATTCGATAACATAAGTTGTGGTAGTATAGGCATTCTCATCTATATGGATAGTTGCACTAAACGATCCTATTGGTTTTACGTTGCCATTTCCGAATCCGGTGAGTTGCAAGTTTGCTTCGGTTAGTGTAGGAGAGCCAAGTAATCGGTACAGGTCCTGTCGTATGGCTGTTATATGACTACCCGTATCAAACAATGCATCTATCGCTAAATCTGCAATTTTTACTAATTTTGTCATGTTTTGACGAGATTCATCCAATTCCACTACGCGAATTTCGGGGGATGGGTGCTGGTGTTTGACACTTTACGACGGGTTGTCTGAGTGCATTGGGAACTTTTATGCACGAAGGCATTGCATGCAAAGCACTTAACTCCTTCGTCTTTATGCTCACAATGTTTTGCGAGGTGCCCGATTGCTCCACAATCGTAGCAGGTCTTTTTCGACGCTCTTTCGGCGTGTAAAGGTTTAGGAACAACAAAATGAGTAGGCGGTGGCTGTGACTGGCGATAGTGGGGACTTTGATCGCAAATTTGTTGATATGTTTGAAGTTTATATTTAAATTCAGTGAGGGTGTGGCAGCCAAAAAGAATTGCTTTATTAGTTGGAGAATCTCTGATACCTGCTATAACATAATGCATGAGCGATGCATCGTCTATGTTAGCTCTTTGCGCAATTTCTTTCATTACAAGAAAATATTCGCTCATTCTTTCATTGGGTTTACAGGTACGTGCAGCTAACATTTCATGAATTTGCGCGGGGGAGGAGATGTGTGCGAATTCGTGTATCAAAGCTTGTTTTAATGCTGCATAGGATGTTAATGTAGGTTCACTTCGGACGAACAATAACGCGGTACCTTTCAGAGCTCTTTCAACGAAAAGAAATTTTTGTAAATCGTTAAGTTGAAATGTTAAAGCCAATCCTTCAAATCTTTCGAACCATTGTAAAATATTTTCTACTGGTTTACCGGAAAAAGGTGTAATTAAATTTTCAAAGTGAGTAAAAGAAATTGATTGACGTGGTACATAACGAATGTCACTTGGCGTAATCGGGAGAACGGTTTGTGTGTTTTGTGAAGGGACACTTGAAAAGGTAGACGATGAGTTGAATCCTAAGGCATTATGAGAGTCGTTTTCATCGTGATTCTCAGTTTCTGAGTCACTTTGAGGTAACAGTGAACTCTGAAATTTGTCTAAATCCGAAAGCGCTTCAATAATGCGTTTTGAAATTTCGTTTTTATCGCCTGTAATGTCCACACATAATAAATTTGCTATTGAAATTAGTTGAGCCAAGGGGAAGTCACTAGAAGTCGAAGTAACTTTTTCTTCAAATTCTGTAGTACCTACTTCAAAAGTGAAGGCAGTAAAAAGCTCTTAGATTTTTTCGATTACTGCGAGTCTGATCCGAATCAAATACAAGCTTATGCAACAATTTAATGCGTTCGGCTCGTGCTGAATTAATTTGAGCGAGAACAGGCTTTATTTCTTGTAAAAGCATGATTAATTAAAAATAATCAAAGGTGTACTTCTATTCGTTTTATCGTGCAAGACGATGCTTAAAAAATAAGCTAGCTTAAGCAATTTGTTTCATTCAGAGGAGTAGATATAAAAGGGGGGTTCTACGCCAGCTGCACGGCTGCACTGGAAGTGGAATGACCTTGCAAGGTCACCGGAAGTCGCAGGTGTGGATAACAAACATGTTGAGACAGGAAACCGGAAGGAATTTGGAGATAAGGACAGGATGAGACGTATTTTTTATGGGTTTTGAACAGGTTCTTTCTTCAGAGGAAATTTTTTTTAATTTTTTAATTGTGGACCCACCATAACCACCCGCTATGAAAACAATTCATAACGCCACAATTATTATTTTTCCCAACTGCATATCCTTTTCCACCAGACATCTGTGAGAAACCTGTAACGAAATAAAAGAAAGAAAAAGAAAACATTTTACTTAAACAATTTATGTACATTGAATGAGAAAAAAATATATATATAGTTACCACATCTTTAGGTGAGTATGTTGCAGGGTGTTCAAAGATAAACCATCTGTTTGGACAAGTAGAAACCTTGTGTTTGAACTTGCATAATGTTCTAAGCAGAAACCTTCTGTTTGGACCCGCATGGTATTCAACTAAGTCATTTGCAGCAAATTTTAAGCGTAGCAAAAGTTTTTAAAAATGATAGTTCTTAATTATGCACCACAAAATCAATAGTTCTTGCTTATGCACCGTGAAAATAATAGTTCTTAGTTATGCACTATGAAAATGATAGTTCTTGATTATGCACCATACATAAGTTCAATTCTTGAAGAAAATTAAAAGTCCTTGGTTATGTAGCATAAATAAATTCAGTTCTTGAAGAAAATTGAAAGTTCTTGGTTATGCACCATACATAAATTCAGTTCTTGAAGAAAATTGAAAGTTTTTGGTTATGCAGCATAAATAAATAAATTCAGTTTCCTGAAGAAAATTAAAAGTTCTTTTGAAGAAACATTATATTTTGAAGAAACATTTTTTCTTGAAGAAAATTGAAAGTTCTTCTTTTGAAGAATTTTTTTTTATTTTGAAGAAAGAAAATAAAATATTTTTATGAATTGTACCCATCCATCCACCCGCCATGTTTAATCATGACGCTACAATTCATTTGGGGAGAAAAATTTTTAAACCACCCGATGCCTTTCATACACGGCCACTATATTCGAAGACGTTTGACGACCACAGTTTTTCAAAGACTTGAGAAGAAGAAGAGAAGAAAAAGAAGAGAAGATTTTTATTATTGAGCACCCCTTTGTATTCTCGCCCACAGCTGCTAGCACCTTTAAATTAACTTTGAAAAAATATATCTTGTATAGAATAATGCACCCCAGTTGATGAAACATTTTATCTTGACTTGAATAAGATCTTGATTTTTGAAAAATGATTTGACTTGAATAAAATCTTGATTTTTATCTTGAATTAAGTCTTGATTGGAAGAAAGAAGTTTGATTTTTTGAAAATCTTGAAGAAAGAAAAAATGTATGGTTTTTGATGAAAAAATAATTATTTTGGAATTTTATAGTGGCCGTGCGCGAGCGTATGGATACCATCTTCTAAAATATAACGCTTGTCATCAAAAGCTGACAAAGCGATTTTGTTAACTTGAGTTGTGTGAAGATGATGTCGCTCGCTTTGAATTCGATATTGTATCTCTCTCGTCGATTGGAGACTCTCTAAGCAGGTCTTATAATGATTATGTTTGATTTTATTTTTTACAACGTTTTTGGCCACCCCCTTTGCAGTTTTTTTCTCCCCATCGGCCGATATTATGGAATACATCTTGGCTCGTAGACCGATAAATTCATGAATCGGTCTACTGTTGAGCTCGTCTTTAAATTTTCCGATCACCTTCTTATTTTTCTTATCAAATAAGGGGTGATCTTTTGGGTAATCAGATGTATCCAACATGTCGGAAAATGCCTGCATATCCGTGTATATATTTCGAGTACGGATTTCATACGTTACAGAGTCCGTATCCGTGAACAGAAGCGTCGATTTATTTTGATATTTTTTCTTTATGACGTTGTAATGAAAATTATACATGAGAATCTTGCTCAGCTCCAATATGACAAACCCTACATAAATGGGTTTATTTAATGTAAGGGTTTGCTTTAACCTTTTAACTGCAACTAAATTGTGGTCAAAAGGGAGAAACCTTTTGAAGGTAGGAGCTGAGACAAGTTTTTTTGCTTTCTGTTCACAGTTCACTAGCTGTACATCTTTGTGTCTTCGAATATTCTCCAATGACTTGCCATATACTGCATTATTCATAAGTTTAAAAAAATCTTTGGCAAAGGGGGACTTTGCTTTTTTTCGTTGCTCGGTATTAAAATCTATATAATCTTTCAGCCACGGCTTTTGTTGGAATTCCAATATTTTATGTACAGCTAGTAACTGGAAGCCTTGCTGTAAATAAAATTTTAAATTTTTATAATATGTAACAAAATTTTTTTTATCTTTTAAATTGGGGACTAATTTCGTGACTGGGCAGTATTTATTTCCGTGCAGAGCGTCGATAGAAAAAGGAGAGAGATCTTCATATTTGATTTCCATTTTTTCGGGTGCCAGTGGATAACAGTTGTGGTCGTCGTGAAGCTGCTGGGGTTATGCAAGATCAACTTCCAGAATATAACCCACTGGACTATTTTCGGGAAGTTCAAGTATCTCTTTCACAGAGATAGTCTCTTCAGAGACCCACTCAAACTCCCCGCATGGCAGAGATTGGCTCATGGCCCACCCATACAAATTATTAGCATCAAGGTACATGATATAATTATCATTTTCACCCCCTTCGCCATTGCCAATAACTTCATTTTTAGCTTGGGCCCAACGCTTTGTTATAATCGAAATACCCCCTCGAATGCCTTGCTCGATGAACAGATGCATATTTATATCTGTGAGCAATTCGAGGGGTTGATTTGTCATTTTCAAACAACTCTGCCATGCTAGCCCAGGGGCTGTTAACAGGTGCACACAGTCGATATTATAAAATTCCAAGCATATTTTTCTAAAGTTTTCGAAGACATCTGATAACTGAAGAACATCCACTTGAACATAGAGATTATGATACTCGCCCATTGTTTTTATATTGAAAGATTTCCATACATTTTGTGCATGTTGATAATCTTGATTAGAAATTTTTTCAACAGTTAAAGTACTGGTGAAGGCATCGGGTGGTGGCAGCTCGCTTTCCTCAAACTTTTGAAAATTATCCATATATTCATAAGGATAAATTCCCTTTCTGAGTAACAGATCAGTATTGTGAGGAAAGTGCTGTTTTAAAGCATGAAATTTGTCATGTTCTAAATTATTGACTAATTTTTCTAAGGAGGTGGCCATAAATGCGAAACTATCAATAAATGTGAGTGACACTCTGCACTTGTTAATTTTCTTCGACAAAGAGAAGGAGATATATTTTTCCATCGTAGATGGAATGACGGAAAATTCATGATCGTCAATACTGCTCAGTTGCTGCATAAGTAAATGCCCGTCGTAATGTTTCAGATTGTGAAACACGACGGGAATCTTTTTTTGAAGTCTGAACTTCAAATTGCAGCTATTATGCAAGGCCCCCCGATAGCGACCGTTTAGATGATCATGGTCATGAATTTTGTCCCCATTGAAAGCTTTTTTGCAAAGATAAGAGTGCGTGGCTGACTGGAAATTTTCTTCATCTTGCGGTGTCATCTTGATAGGTACAATAGTCGTTAATGGAATGGCAAGTTCTTTTTCTTCTTCTAATAAGGCATTTAAAAAGTGGCTAACAGCGTTGGGCCCGCGATAGACTGTGATACGCTTAGTGGGTTCTCCATTAGGACCAATGATTAGGTAAGCATACCCACATGCTTCATGTTGAGCCACTTTTTTAGTTTTACTTTGTGTGTGCACCTGATCCATGCCGACAATCAAAGATTCAAAGTCGGCATAGATGATGTAGGGGACCGGATGACAGTAATGATAATTATTAAATTGAAGAATATGGTCCCCCTCTTCCGGCATTCGAATTTTTTGCGGGGCTTGCTTTTTACATAAAGGTGTATGCTCTTTTAATAAGTCATCTCTCCTGAATCGATGCAAGCATCGATAACAGTAGAAATGAGCAGCTTTATGATTTGTGAGCCCCACCAGTGGCTGAGAGGTTGTGCTCTCGAAGCTGGTAGACGGGAGGTGCTGGGTTCGATCCCAATCGCGCCCGTCGGCCTAATCGTTCGGAGTTTTCGTGGTTTTCTTCGAGCCGTGGATTTATCCATGCGTAAATACGGATTAGGTACCCTTAGAAAGACCCCCACGAAGGGCACTCCCCCCGGGCCTATATCCCTAGTGTAGATAATTGGCCGTCAATATTCAACCCAACCCTTTATGATTTGTAAGATCCCCCAGCAGCCTTGAGAAACTTCGAATGAGACAATAATGTTTTTTTTCTTCGTTGCTGATAAGTAATAAATTAATGCAGTCTTCGTCTTCTCTGTCAGACACATATAAGGGGAAAACTTCATCTTCGAAGCCAAAGACGTTAATTCGAATGTCATTCAATTCTTCGATTTTGGCTATTTTGCATAACGGAATGGGGCACTCAATATTTCCTAATTTGATCTCATGTTCATGAGGTTCATAATTGCTGACTCTATTAGCATGTTCATTGTATGGAATCGGATATTTGTGGGCGAGAATAGACCAAACAAAGCACTTATTATCATTTTCATTTTTAATGTTTAAAACGGCCCTTTTCTTGTATATTTTTGGAGGAAGTTCGATATAAGTGCTAGCAGCGAGGGGGTGGTACTTGGCCATACAGAGTTCCAATTTCCCTATGCGTTCTAGGGTCCAACCAGAACCCATTTGAACAAATGACTCGAACGATTTTTGTGTCTTAGCAAAAGCTTGCTGCATATTACTTGTAATAGAAAAATCGGCCAGCTGAATCATCACATTCGAACGAAAGTGTGCTTTGATGGTCTCGAAATGTGTTAGTTTGGATAGAATAACATGTGTTACTAAGTACCATTTTAGAGCACGTTTTTCGCTTAATTGGAACTGAATTTCCTCCTCCAACAGAGGTGCCGTTTGCGTAAAAAATGCATTAAAGTCATGCTCATTGTCTTCGTTGGACTCAAACGTTACGATTGAGAACACTTAAGGCGTCAAAGCGTTTTTGCAAACGCAACTTTTTACTTCGGGGTGCATTATTATCTAAACTTTTACGTTTTGAAGAGTGTGCATGCGCAACGTAAGATCTTTTTTAAGATCAAATTTAACACTGCATTGATTGCAGGACACTTTTTGGTGAATTTTCAAATGCCTTTTTAAATCATTTTTTAACAAGAACTTTTTTTCACAAATTTCACAGGCGAAAGGTTTTTCGCCACTGTGACTTTTAAGATGTCTATTAAGTTCCGAATTGCGAGCAAATGACTTGTTGCACTGGGGACAGATCTGAAAAGATTAAAAAAACCCCAGTTTAAATTTAAAAAGGAATTTTGAACTAACGTTTTCAATTGAAACTTAAAAAAACACATTTACAAACTTCGTTAAACGTATCTTTTTTAAATAATTTTTCCCCCTTACAATAAATCGTTTACAAGCTTCATTAATCATTTACTCTTTTTCAGAATTTAAATAATAAAATTTTAAAAACTTATTTAATAAAATAAATCGTTTACGAATCCCATTAAACATGTTTTTTTTTTTCAAACTTTAAAAAATAATTTTTTCACCCCCTCGTGCACAAACCCCATTAAACATATATATTTTTAAAACTTTAAAGAAATTTTCATTATGAAAACTATCTATTTTTAAAATTGTAATTATTAAAACTTTTTGAAAAAAAAAAAATAATAATAACTAACCTTGTTTGCATTTCTCATGTCTGTACTAGTCATCCTCTGCAAATTGTTAAAAAAACTTGGAGGTAACTCCTGCAATATTTCGTCTATGAGTGGTGTTTCCATAATACTCTACAAAATAAAAAATAAACACGTTCATATTTAAAAAATGTCACGCACACTTACTAATCTTTTTTAAATCATAAAGGTATAAAATGTCAACTTTGACAGCATTTTCTAGAAATGTGTCTATCTTTACCGATAAATGGAAAACGTGTTTCGATGAGAAAGTTTATCGATTAAAAGATTTATGGAAACATTTTAACTATATGCATAGAATCTTAAAAATATCAACTTTGACAACATTGTCTAGAAATGTGTCTACCTTTATCAAAAAATGAAAAACTTGTTTCGATGACAAAGTTTCTCAATGAGCCTATCTGCTTTTTCAAACAAAAATATTTCAAAGTTTATGGAAACAATAAAGAGAGTACTTTATCAAAAAATGAAAAACGTGTTTCGATTACAAAGTTTCTCAATAAGATTATCTGCTTTTTCAAACAAAAATATAAAAAAGTTCATGGAAACAATTTAAAAACATAAACGTATAATTTAAAAATAGAATTTGAATTTAGAACAGCTTATGCAAAAAAGATTCATGGAATCATTTTAAACCTTTTGCATACAATCTTAAAAACATCATCTTTGTTAGTACTTTCTTTAAATGTGTCTATCTTTACCGAAAAACGTATAACGAGTTTCGATGACAAAGTTTCTCAATAAGAATAACTGCTTTTTCAAACAAAAATAATCAAAAGTTCATGGAAACAAATTTAAAAACATAAAAGTGCAATTTAAAAATAGAATTTGGATTTAAGAACACCTTATGCAAAAAAGATTCATGGAATCATGTTAAACCCGTTGCATACAATCTTAAAAATATCAACTTTGTTAGTACTTTCTTTAAATGTGTCTATCTTTACCGAAAAATGTATAACGAGTTTCGATGACAAAGTTTCTTAATAAGAATAACTGCTTTTTCAAACAAAAATATTCAAAAGTTCATGGAAACAAATTTAAAAACATAAAGATGCAATTTAAAAATAGAATTTGGATTTAAGAACACCTTATGCAAAACAGATTCATAGAAACATTTTAAACCCTTTACATACAATCTTAAAAATATCAACTTTGACAGCATTTTCTGTAAATGTGTCAATCTTTATCAAAAAATGGATAACTTGTTTCGATGACAAAGTTTATCAATTAAAATGTTCAGTGAAACATTTTAAACTATTTGCATACAATCTTAAAAATATCAACTTTGACAACATTTTCTTGAAATGTGTCTACCTTTATTAAAAAAATGAAAAACGCGTTTAGATTATAGTGATTTTAAATAAGAATATCTGCTTTTTCAAACAAAAATAAGTAAAATTAAAAGAGTCTTAAGCAATTTCAATTATTTTTTCTTTACAAATAGTAAACAGTTAAAAAAAAAAAAAAAAAAAAATGGAAAACGTATTTCGATTACAAAGTTTCTGAAAAAGTATACCTGCATCATGCGTTTTCGAATAAAAATGAATTTAAAAATAGGTCATAAAGTAACCCGTTTTGATTTGAGAACAGGCTATTTTAAAACAGTATTCTGTTGTAACTTAGCAATGTATTCGTTAAAACAATATATTCAAAAAGTAAACTATTATTCTTTTAAAATATTATCTCAGTTAAAGTAACCCGTTTAGATTTGAGAACAGTCTTAAAATATTAAAACAGATAAAAATATTTGAGCAATATATACACTATTCTGTTATAACTTTAAAAATGTCATAGCAATAATTTAACACACTATTTACAAACATGATTCTATAATTAAAAAAACTTACTTCAAAATCCTGTAATGCAGAATTTAAATCTTGAGTTGATCTATCCATATCTATGAAAATTACTTAAGCACAACACTTTGAAATTCAAAATCGAAATAACACGCACAAGTGATAAAATAATGTTAGAAGATCAAATTCTATAAGCAGAATGACTGCTTGGCTACTTCATGCGTGTTTATCTATAAGAACCGGAAGCTGCTAAACTCCCCCCGTCTACTTTTAATTGGAGGAAAGCTTTTCCCCCATGCTTATCAGCCAATGAGGTTCGTTTACGTCACATGCCAACCGTCGTTAGGTAACGCCCATTTTTTAAACGACATCTTGTTTTTATGCGGCACGTCTATTTTGATGAGTCATCACGTGTTTGTCCAGACTTGTCTAGACTTGTCCAGGAAGTCCATACAGGAAAGGTAAGATAAGACAAGAGAACGATGACTCACAAAAATCGACGTGCCACCAAAAAAAAAAAAAAAAAGTTTGGACAAGTCTGGACAAAATGAAGTTATTGGCAATGGCGAAGGGAGTGAAAATGATAATTATATCATGTACCTTGATGCTAATAATTTGTATGGGTGGGCCATGAGCCAATCTCTGCCATGCGGGGAGTTTGAGTGGGTCTCTGAAGAGACTATCTCTGTGAAAGAGATACTTGAACTTCCCGAAAATAGTCCAGTGGGTTATATTCTGGAAGTTGATTTTGCATAACCCCAGCAGCTTCACGACGACCACAACTGTTATCCACTGGCGCCCGAAAAAATGGAAATCAAATATGAAGATCTCTCTCCTTTTTCTATCGACGCTCTGCACGGAAATAAATACTGCCCAGTCACGAAATTAGTCCCCAATTTAAAAGATAAAAAAAATTTTGTTACATATTATAAAAATTTTAAATTTTATTTACAGCAAGGCTTCCAGTTACTAGCTGTACATAAAATATTGGAATTCCAACAAAAGCCGTGGCTGAAAGATTATATAGATTTTAATACCGAGCAACGAAAAAAAGCAAAGTCCCCCTTTGCCAAAGATTTTTTTAAACTTATGAATAATGCAGTATATGGCAAGTCATTGGAGAATATTCGAAGACACAAAGATGTACAGCTAGTGAACTGTGAGAACAGAAAGCAAAAAAACTTGTCTCAGCTCCTACCTTCAAAAGGTTTCTCCCTTTTGACCACAATTTAGTTGCAGTTAAAAGGTTAAAGCAAACCCTTACATTAAATAAACCCATTTATGTAGGGTTTGTCATATTGGAGCTGAGCAAGATTCTCATGTATAATTTTCATTACAACGTCATAAAGAAAAAATATCAAAATAAATCGACGCTTCTGTTCACGGATACGGACTCTCTAACGTATGAAATCCGTACTCGAAATATATACACGGATATGCAGGCATTTTCCGACATGTTGGATACATCTGACTACCCAAAAGATCACCCCTTATTTGATAAGAAAAATAAGAAGGTGATCGGAAAATTTAAAGACGAGCTCAACAGTAGACCGATTCATGAATTTATCGGTCTACGAGCCAAGATGTATTCCATAATATCGGCCGATGGGGAGAAAAAAACTGCAAAGGGGGTGGCCAAAAACGTTGTAAAAAATAAAATCAAACATAATCATTATAAGACCTGCTTAGAGAGTCTCCAATCGACGAGAGAGATACAATATCGAATTCAAAGCGAGCGACATCATCTTCACACAACTCAAGTTAACAAAATCGCTTTGTCAGCTTCTGATGACAAGCGTTATATTTTAGAAGATGGTATCCATACGCTCGCGCACGGCCACTATAAAATTCCAAAATAATTATTTTTTCATCAAAAACCATACATTTTTTTTTTCTTCAAGATTTTCAAAAAATCGAACTTCTTTCTTCCAATCAAGACTTAATTCAAGATAAAAATCAAGATTTTATTCAAGTCAAATCATTTTTCAAACATCAAGATTTTATTCAAGTCAAGATAAAATGTTTCATCAACTGGGGTGCATTATTCTATACAAGATATATTTTTTCAAAGTTAATTTAAAGGTGCTAGCAGCTGTGGGCGAGAATACAAAGGGGTGCTCAATAATAAAAATCTTCTCTTCTTTTTCTTCTCTTCTTCTTCTCAAGTCTTTGAAAAACTGTGGTCGTCAAACGTCTTCGAATATAGTGGCCGTGTATGAAAGGCATCGGGTGGTTTAAAATTTTTTCTCCCCAAATGAATTGTAGCGTCATGATTAAACATGGCGGGTGGACGGATGGGTACAATTCATAAAAATATTTTATTTTCTTTCTTCAAAATAAAAAAAAAATTCTTCAAAAGAAGAACTTTCAATTTTCTTCAAGAAAAAATGTTTCTTCAAAATATAATGTTTCTTCAAAAGAACTTTTAATTTTCTTCAGGAAACTGAATTTATTTATTTATGCTGCATAACCAAAAACTTTCAATTTTCTTCAAGAACTGAATTTATGTATGGTGCATAACCAAGAACTTTCAATTTTCTTCAAGAACTGAATTTATTTATGCTACATAAGCAAGGACTTTTAATTTTCTTCAAGAATTGAACTTATGTATGGTGCATAATCAAGAACTATCATTTTCATAGTGCATAACTAAGAACTATTATTTTCACGGTGCATAAGCAAGAACTATTGATTTTGTGGTGCATAATTAAGAACTATCATTTTTAAAAACTTTTGCTACGCTTAAAATTTGCTGCAAATGACTTAGCTGAATACCATGCGGGTTCAAACAGAAGGTTTCTGCTTAGAACATTATGCAAGTTCAAACACAAGGTTTCTACTTGTCCAAACAGATGGTTTCTCTTTGAACACCCTGCAACATACTCACCTAAAGATGTAACAATATTTTTTTTTTCTCATTCAATGTACATAAATTGTTTAAGTAAAATGTTTTCTTTTTCTTTCTTTTATTTCGTTACAGGTCTCTCACAGATGTCTGGTGGAAAAGGATATGCAGATGGGAAAAATAATAATTGTGGCGTTATGAATTGTTTTCATAGCGGGTGGTTATGGTGGGTCCACAATTAAAAAATTAAAAAAATTTTCCTCTGAAGAAAGAACCTGTTCAAAACCCATAAAAAATACGTCTCATCCTGTCCTTATCTCCAAATTCCTTCCGGTTTCCTGTCTCAACATGTTTGTTATCCACACCTGCGACTTCCGGTGACCTTGCAAGGTCATTCCACTTCCGGTGCAGCCGTGCAGCTGGCGTAGAACCCCCCTTTTATATCTACTCAGAGGGGGGAAAAAACACAGATTCTATTCGGAATGAACTTCGCACTTAAAAGCAGATGTCAGCCCGATACGAAAAATATGGGTCGCATTTTCCGCTCATCGGATTTTTAAACAGTTTGCAAACGTCTTATAGACAGAACGTTGTTAAGTTCCATTTCAAACTAATAGAAATTCCACTTACTTCAAAATAAGTATCCACAGCAATAAACACATTAATACTTGTACCTTGGAGAGTTAAAAAGAAAAAAAAATATTTCTACTTCTATTTTAATGATGTTGAAGAAAAAGCGAAATGATTCACACTCTGTGTGATCGAGCAGGGCTGGTCGAAAACAGATTTCTTTTTCTCTTCTTCTTTTTTTTCCGGCAGCGGAAAAATTCTAGGGCATTTTAAAACATATTCAGTGGCCGTGGTCTGTCTAGGGAGATTAAATAATTGGTTGCGAATTCTTGACCGGCTGATGCGCCCATGTAATAATGATGTAATAATAATAATAATTAGGCGGGTGAGATTATCGAAGAGTCTTTTGTAAAAAAACTATACTATTTTAATCTCTGGAGTAAAACACAGTTATATATACAGACTAATTACAGGTTATATACAGGGTTAAGGGGAATAGGGGTGTTGATTCTGCCGCAGTTACCGGCATTTTACGCGTCCTTCCGGAGCTAGGCCGTCTGCCTAAAGCCAACCGGACAAGTCAATCTCCAAAGTAAATCTGACGATAACCTTAATATCACGTTCCCAGGCCAGAGAGGCGAAATCCTTTAGTCATCATCTTTATTGTGAATCGTTATTGCTGACCTAATGAGTTTCCGTGGGAACTCTGGCCGCTCCTCTTCTAGCTGCGGTCGACATGTTATGGGAACTGCAAAACCACATCCATCCCATTCACATATATATACATGTGTATGTATCTACGTATACATACATACCCATAAATATACATATATGTATGTACATATGTATGTATATATATATATATATACATATGTATATATATATATATATATATATATATATATATATATATATATATATATATATATATATATATATATATATATATATATGTTCATATATCACTGGCGCCCGGCTAATTGAAAAGTACCCATTATTTATTTATTTTTGGTATGATATGCTTTATTCTTCGGATTTTAGTACAACGATTCCATTCGCAATTTTAACTAGAATTGCAAGTAAATGAAAATGTATTAAAAACAGGTATCCTATATCTCAATCACGAATGTCTGTATTTCAATAGTTTATTCGTCACATGACCAACGTTACAATCGGACATCACTCAAAACAGGGTAAAAATTGCATAAAAAACAGTCCTCCTTCATTAAAAATGTTAGTTTCTAAAAAATATAATAACCACCATTAAATTCGAAACTCTAAAAATAGAAAAAATAAAGAACTATGAAAAACTGCATAAAAAAAAAACCTCAAGAGAAGCTATAGAGATCAATACATCAAAAGTCGAGATTTGTAACGATAGGGTGCACGCAATGATAGACTGTCGCTGGAAAAATATGTTAGAAGAAGGAGAAAGGAATGAGATTACAAGGAATTAGGGAAGGGAAGGATGTCTGAAGTGACAACTGATGATGCTCCGGTTGGAGCGAAAACGTTTTTGTAATGGTGGCAGTTTTTTAGAAACTTTTAACATTTTTAATGAATTTAATTAATTTAATTTTTAATGTTTTTTTTAATGGAATTTTTACCATGTTTTGTGTGATGTCTGATTGCAAAATGGGTAATGTGAATAATAAAGTAGAGTAATGAGAAAGTTTAGTGGAAGAACATGTTATATTTTCTCAAAAATTATTTTATTTCAATGGATGATTATGCCATACGGTGAGGCTAAAATGGGAAGATTGTAACTTAGTCAAGAAGATCTCGGGCATTATTTATTAATATTTAACAATTTTAGCGTATAATAATTTACATAATATTATGAATTTTTTTAATATTTGAAAATTAAATATTGATAAGTTTTTCTGAGAGATTTTAATACAATCTGTTAACATATTAACATAGTTACGAGTTAAACCGTGGAAATTGGAAAATAGCAGCGGTCTCTGAGACCGCTAACAGCAGTTAAAGGGCCGCTTCACTGAAACTCGGCGATAGCGAAATCCCATGTAAACCTAAGGGGAAAACTTAGATGACACATTACCTAATATATAATTATTAAAAACCGGTTTTGACCATCAGAAAGTACACGTTAGATGTCGATGATACGCGTTTTAAAAAATTGTTTCTTTAAACTTTAACCCTTTCGGGCACGAATTTCTTTTTCAATTTTGGGATAAAAATACTTTTGCATTAATAATATTAAAAGTAGCTAGCCGACTCAAAAAAGTTAAGGTTGACTGAAATTCAACGAATATGTCAATTACTGAAATCTAACAAATGTATATATTATATGTACTATTCATAGGACAATAGGCTAAGGAAATTTTTTGGAAGACGTTTGGAACATGTCGTATTACAACAAGATTAAGCAGGCATAACAACTTTCAAGTACCTTTTATGCTTTATCAAAGATTATTCATTCGGAAAAGTAGCCCTATTTTAAATTTAAAGAGAGAGAAACATATGTTTGAAATAAAAAAAAATCTCCTAAGGTGCAAGGAGAATTAAGTAAACTGTTATGAAATTTTTATTGTTATTACTAAATGCTGAAACATAAATTGAAGTCGTAATAATGAATATATACTATGCAGATAGTAACAAAAATAAAAGTTAAGACAAAGTGATACTCGATGAAAAGACGTGTACTATTAATAGGACGCCAGACCCAAAAGAGCTATAAGTATTTAAAAGATCCCTACAAACTTTGGAATTTCTTTAAAAGTCTTATGACTTAAAACAAATGTTTATATTTCTTCATATCCTAATAATATTATAAATCTGATTGTGTGCAAATGTTAGGCTGAAGCCAGCGTCAAAATGGAGCATTTAATTATCCTGTATCTTTGCATATAAGTTTATTATAACCCTCAAATGAATATAGGCTGGTTTTTGTTTATTTTATATCAAAATTTTTCTTAAAAATTAAAAATTTATTATTTTCATACAGAATAAATGGACATTTTTTCGTATATTTTAAAATGGTTGGTTGGTTTGGCCCAAAGGGACGGTTTTGCAGCTTATTTTTAAATGGTTAAATTTATTTTACCGTTGCTAATACTTTATCGTTGCCAATATAAAATAAACCTCTGAGTAATAATTTTTAATCAACAATTTATTTTCAATTGAAAATTTTCCACGTGAAAAATGAAAAGGAAATGAATTATTTAAGAATTAAACAGAATATGAAATGATGTCATATTAGACATAAAACGTGCGTTTTCAAATATTTGATAATAATACAAAGTGCATAAATACGAGTACGTATGGAAAGCAAGCGAATATGATGTCATATAGAGAAAAATAAAACAGATTTGTTTTGATGTTGAAATAAAATGATCTTGGGTTATCAAATTATTTGTGATTAATTTCTCTTATTTTTTTCTTTTTCTTTTTCACATGAAAGGAATTATTTTAAATGTACGTAATATATGTATTTTAAATGTATGTGTTGTAAATTAAAGTTCTGTGTTTTAAATGAAATGAGTGAAAGATTTATATTTTTAATTAATTCAATGCGAATGATGGGATAGGTTGGCGATTTATCGTCTGCACACGGCTAACATAAAGATACCATATTTTAAATTTAAAATTTAAAAAGTAATATATATATATATAGTATTAATTACATATCCTGTTCTTGCACTTAATCTTTCATTGTCAACTAATTATTTCATGGTTTAAGTTGGTGTTATGATAATGTTTCATTTATGGTTATATATATATATATATATTGGATGGCAAATGTCAATGATATGCATCGCAAAATTATCCGTATCGAAAATCAGAAAATCTTAATAAAAATAACTATATTTTTTAAAAGAATGTTGCTTTTCTCATAAAAGCTAAAGATTTAATATGATTGTGTCGAAGTAACAACATTTTTCCTCTATCATTTTCCCAAAATCGAGGCACATTTGTAAATCGTCGTTTCAAACCGGAATTTAATTTTACATTTCTTTTAGTTTTAAAATAGGAAAAACTTTGTTGTCTTTTTTAAATATAGCTTTTTTTTAAAGTTGTTTCATAATAGATTTTTGTAAAGTCTTGTAGGATAAGAAAAATTGCATAGATTTTAAACCAATGTTTAAGTAAAATTACAATATTTTTTAAACTTAAAAAACAACAGTGTTATCGAAAAGAAAATCGATTTTACCAACAAATTCGCGTAATGCAAAAGCAAAGAAGAAATCAAAAAGTAATGAATCTTTTCTTCCAGCCGCATTGTGTAAACTTGAACAAGCCAATCGTGCCAATACATAACATTATAAACGTGAAAGCGCGTTCTATATAGTAGATTTTTTTTACATGTAGGTAGAACATTTCCAAGAATAGGAAGGTTAGGGGTCTGTAATTAGGTCTATAGTCAATTTGCGTTTTTTTTTTCTTTTTTATCAAGTGAAATTTGGCGCAAACTTAAATACATTGTTGTAACCAGATTTGTTTTTTGCGTGGTAAACACCTAATGATATTTCAGATGATCATTTTCCCGCTCACCTTTGATGTCAACTATGACTGTAAAACATATTAAAAAATATCAGACGATAATTTTCTAATTTTCTTATTGCTTCATGCCGTAAACAGACTTCCTGGTTCATACTTTAAACCTGAATTGGTCATGCCATTGTCGTTCAATTTTTATTCCTAATCGTAACCCTAATCGTATCCTATCCTAATCCTGATAATAACTTTAAAGAAGTTTCTTTGACACGAATATGTAAATTAAATCAGTATCCATAAATGGAATGAATGGAAAATAGAATAAATAGAAATGGCAAATTAAAATAACAAGAAAGTACATTTATTCGACACCTAACCCTAGAGAAAGCGTAAAAAATTTCAAGCGCATGAAATAAATCAAAATAATCCTATATATACTAACAAAAATATGTAAATTTAGATCATCAGATTTGTGTCGTCGGTATTTATTTGTTTATAGTGTTCTTGACGCGATAGAGAAAATATCGAGGTTAAATTGGGCAGAATTTAAAGTACTTTCTAGCAACCTTTATTTACATTTTAGAATCGCCTCAGATTGTTATATCTTTGTGAAATATCTATCAATGTATAAAATCCACAAGAAGTTTGTTCACTATTTACACCACTTAGCGTGAAGCACTTAATTTAATATATACATAAACAAGATAATGTAGCAAGAAATATATAACATATGTCTATGCAAATAGACAATATAATAATGCCCATTTAGCAATCACACATATACAAATTGTACACCAAATACCACCTAAAATGCACTGTTGTATAGAAGAATTCTGCCAGTGTTGTTTTTCGTTTTACGAAGAGGAATTTCACGATTTTACTGGGTCCTCCTTTTTTTCATTAGTTGCAGTTTCATTTTCGCGATTGTATAGATTATTTGGCATGAAATTTCACTTTTTTAAGACTGGGTTATGTCAAGGCCCCTATAGCAAAGAAATACCGTATGGTCTCCTATAAAATGTGATAAAGCTTTGGTTAATTATATATGTTGTTAATTATCAAGTGAAATGTTTTACTAAATTAATGCATTTATTCTTTTTTTAATGTTACGTGAACGAAGTCACGGGTAACAGCTAGTAATATATACATTTGTTAGATTTCCGTAATTGACATATTCATTAAATTTCAGTAAACCTTGGCTCATTACAGAAATCTTGTAAAAAATATTTAAAATTTACGGAGACAATTTTTTAAAACGCACATCGTCGGCCTCTGACGTCTACTTTCTGATGTTCCAATACTAGGCTTACAGAGTCATCGAGAGCTTTCAGTGTCAGAATGTGTTTTTAATCCGATCCTGTTCTCGACGACTCTAAAACTATTGCCACATTAACACAAATCAATTTTGAATGACAGTATCTTTACAACTTTCTATAGTAATGAACAGCTAATATTATTGTCTAATATTAGAAATTTCACTTCCCCAACAGAACTTGTATAGACAGAGCAAAATTTATCAGAGTTTTTATCTGTAGAAAGGATGTTATCTATTCCATCCGGATATGGAAGTCAAGTTTTTCTTGGAATGTTCGGATACATAACTAAATACATTAAGATAACAAGTGCTGATTTTATTATTATTTATTTAGTTGTATGATTTGTGCAGTTTGAAGTAGATGCCTTGACACGTATAAAAATGGGACTGCAATCGTAATAGTGTCTACTAATTAATGATATAGTACTTAAATTATGCTTAGAGAGTCGCTTACATACACAATTTGTAACACACTTTAAAATTTCACCTAATTTTGACATACTATTTGATTCTTTGATAAATTTTAACTTCGGATACCATACGGTAAGTCATTAGGTCAACTAGTTGAAGAATTACGAATTTCAAGATACGTATTATTTGAAATTCATATTAAAAAAATATATCAAGTGTAAACTATGGATTTTTGAGTAATTGTAAAGTATGGAACATCGATAAAACTTTTGAAGGATTTTTTCCCGTAGAACAATGTGTAACAGAATTCTTTTGTTTGACCCTGTCAATGAATCATAAATGCTTTGCACTCCCTATTCTACAAAACGCATGTTTTAATGCGCTTCATAATTATATCCATTTCATCCTGTTTCAAATGGCGTAGCATTATCAAAAATGCACTTGAAACGATTATTTCCCATGGACTGTCATGCAACGGAATACTTTTGACTGTCCCTGTAAATAATTTATAAATGCTACCCACTTCATTTGCAATAGGGAACATGCTGTAATAAATGACAATAACATACAAAAATTTCAGGGCAATCCGAGCCTATTGACGGGAGTTAGAGCACGTCCAGACGGCAGACAAAGTGAAGTCATAAAAACTTTTCAACTATAAGGTTGGAAAGTGTTAAAAAGGAAAATAGGGCTTTGGGCCTCAAGAAAGGCCTTTCCTTACTATTTTTGTTTGGACATAAAATCCAGAACAGAGGAGTGAGTGCCTGAGATACACTGTTTTGTTACGGGTTCCACAAGAAGTTTCTGACTATAGGAAGACTGACAATTTCGGAATATTCACTATCCCAGATGATTTTTAATATCGGGATTTTCGGAATGGATAAAAATCTGACTGTAGGAAAAATCCATCCATCCACCTGCACAAAATGTGAAAATAAGTGTCTAAATTTGGTAAGAATATTATCATAATCGTTAAAGTTATCAACTGCTTGAAGATGGGTACATTACTTTTGGAATAAATTATACAATCTTAAACACTTCGACACTAGTCTATCCCAATAATAGCAAAATACTAGATGGGCAGCTCTTTAAAAATAGAGGGAAAAAGTACATGCAGGAATAAAAAATAACAAAACAAATTATGACTCTGTTTAAATTATTTATAGAACTTTAAAAAAAAAAAAAAACTTGGCAGAATATAGAATTAAGAACAGCTGGCAACCTGTTTTTTTTTTTTTTTTAATTCATTCTCAGTAAAAGTTTTTAGAAGCAATTTTTCACTGAAAGGCTTGTAAGAAGAAAGAATGCATTGAAAAAGCAATGTAAAAAGCAGAAAGAAAAACTAATGATATATACCTCATACTTACTGCAGATCATTCGGGGCCCAGGGACCCCCAAATGTTACTGAAGATTTTTGTGTCCATTCTGTATTTTAGTTTTGAAGCATTAAAGTATCGATGTCATAGGATAGCTATAGAGATCACATGATGGCTATAGAGCGTTAAAATTTTGAATAAATGGATGCGACACACTAAAGGCAAAAATGTCACCCTAGAATTAAGAAATGCATGAAGTCTTTCGAAAGATCTCTGTCTTCTTCTTCAGGTATAAAGAAGACGCGCTACCACTTTGAAGGCATTTCTCAATTTTAGGGTGTTATTAAGTTGGGTTTTTTTTCACTTTCAGGAAGTGAGTTCTTTTCCGTTTGAGTTAACTTGAGCACAACGTGAAAAAAGGCTCACTCCAAAGTTCTACTTCAAAATTAGCCGGATGTGACTCTCTTTGTAAAATCGTAAATCTCAAGAAAGACCCAAGAACTTGCCAACTATTATGGAGTCATTCTTGAAAAGAAAAGCAAAACAAAAGCCCACTGTTACAATGTAATCGAGGCAAAGCGGCTTTGCACGCATAGGTTACGTATACGTCGAGCTGCTTAACTTTTGTGTCGAGGAAATAAAACCCCACGAGTGAAATAATAAGGGCATAACTTGCTTTTCGATTCGTGGGTGCGTCTCTATTTTTACACACTTGGCCTTCCTCCAGTTTTGCGAACAAAACCTGCACCCCCGAATCTCTCATACCACAGTGACACCGATTTCCGACAGACATTTAATTCTTCCTTTATATCTCTAATTTTCTGATGGCTTTTTGTTTGGAGTCATCATTTTGAGGCATCATTAAAAGGTCGCGTCGCTTTTTAATTTGGACTGAAATTGAATGATGGCGTTACTATAATCGGATCTTACTGTGGAAAAGCTTCAAACACACAAAATGGGAGTCGTCTATTTTACAACATTATGTACTATTCTGCAATAATTAAAAATATAATCTGTACAAATGAGGGATTTTTAGGTTCGTCTCGTCTGTCTGTTCGCATCAAAACAACCCAACCGAATGATTTGAAATTTAATATACATTATCGTTGCAGAATTGTGTCGTCCTTTCAAATTTTATGAAAATTGAATCAAAACTTAAAAAAATGGTATTCAGAAAACTTTTCTTTTTTCTATTAAATCCTATTATACGTATAATCTACATAGTAAAAGCGCAAATACTGTGACTGAGGAAAACAAATACGGGCTAACCCCATTTTTTCTATATGCCAAGCGGCCATTTTTATTCAAAATTATTTCATTCTTGTTAACACCTTCCAACATAATTAAAAAGTGTTTATGAATTCGGTTTGTCTGTCTGTCTGTGCTCTAACTCACGTAAATAGACTCGGACTGTCATGCAATTGATATATGTTATTTAGGTTTACTATGGCATGGTCGGTATTGAAAATGAAGTGTATAATATATCAGTGAGGGGAAGTGAAAAATGCTTACTATAAAATAGGGTGTGTGTATCACATATTATTCCTTTACAGGGACACTCAGAAGCATTCCACTACAGGACGGCCTATGAGGAAAAATCGTTTGTGGTGTATTTTAATGATGTTAAACTATTTGAAACCTACTGAAATCATGACACTGAGTTGCGCTACAAGAGGCTTTCTATAGAATAGCGTGAGCATAGCGTTCATGGACAGGGACACACAAAAGAATTAGGTTACAGTCATGACTATGAACAATTGCTGGAAGTGCGTTTTAATTTGTGGTACGCGTTTTTAAGTTTAACTCAACTTTTACCTATTACTGGGTGTGTATAAATGCTATAAATCCTATACAGGGCAGCACAAAAGTTCTCGAGTCCATTTCGGTTTATGAACGGAAATGGCTGCTTAGGCATGTTCAACCGCGCTATGCGTTTCCTAACTGAATTCAATTTTAGCATACTATGTAGTCTATATACAAACTTATAGATCCTGTACAAGGCTGCTCAAAAGAATTCGGATATTTTCCCGAACTTTGCGGCTGAAATAAAGTTTTCAAATTTGTTAGGTTCGTCAACTTTAACTTTTTTTTTTATCGGTAAAGTTGTGTTACAGTATTTGGAAAGTATTACATAATCTATGCTTGTAGCATGATTTTTCGTCTTCCTTTTTTAACACTTTCCAACCTGGTTGAAAAGTGTTTATGACTTCGGTTTCTCTGCCGTATGGCCGTCTGTCCGTGCTCTAACTCCCGTCAATAGGCTCGGATTGCCCTGCAATTTTTATAGGATATTCTCGTTATCTATATGTTCCCTATTTCAACTGAAGTGTGTAGCACTTAGTTTTTTTTACAGGGACACTCAGAAGAATTCCGTTACACGGTCTGTGGGGAAAAATAATTTGCGGTTTATTTTAAGGATGTTACACAGTTTCAAACACATTGTAATGGATATATATCACTAAGGTGCATTACAAGAAGCTTAATATGGAATAGGGTGTGCGTAGCACTTATAGTTACTTGACAGGGACAGTCAAAAGAAATCCGGTACCTTACGTCTATGGAGAAAAAATCGTTTGCGGTTTAATTAATGTTTCACTATTTTAAACACATTGAAATTTATATAGATCACGAAGGTGCATTACAAGAAGCTTAATATAAAATAGGGTGTGCATAGCAGTCATCGTTCATTGACAGGAATGCACAAAAGAATTATCTACTGTCTGTTAACAATACTTCCTGGCAGTGCGTTTTAAGTTGCTGAACGCGATTTTAAATTGAACTCACTTTTTGTCTATGACTTGGTGTGTATAAATTCTGTAGATCCTATACAGGGCAGCACAAAAGTTCGCGAACACATTTCCGTTTATGGACAGAAACTCCAGAAGGAGAATTTTAAACTGTGCTACGCGTTTCCTAACTACTAAAATTGAGCATCCTATGTAGTCTATATACAAATATATAGATCCTATACAGGGCTGCATAAAAGTATTCGGATATTTTTCCGAATATTGTATAGGTTGTAAATTCCTGAAATGACGTTTTTAAATATGTTATGCGTTTTCCAAATTGTTTACTCAGCTTATTAAACGGTCATGATTTGTAAAATTATTTTGGAAGCGTTGGAAAGTGTTACATAATCTATGCTTGACGCATGATTTTTCGTTCTTGTTTTTTATTGATTGTGATTGAACGCACTTAAAAAAATAATTTATTTGGAAATGATTTAGGGGAGACCCGGGGTACAATGGACCACTTTTGTAAATTTTGACTGTTTACTCTCAAAATACTGGTTTTTTGTGTTTGAAAAAATGTGTGCATATTATGTATATATTAGGGTTTAAGTTGCACTCACTCAAAATCAATAATTGTTTACTTTTTTTACTATATTTTTTTAAATAGCAAGTGACAAAAGGGACCATTGTACCCCAAGGTCGGGGTACAATGGTCCGCAGCATGGGGCTCAATGGACCACAAGTAAATTAAAAAAAAAAAAACATTTATGTAGTACATTCTTTAATGACACAAACATAGAATGTATCATACTTGTTTATTGGTGGCTTCAGTTCAAACATATAAGATTAATAAATATTAAAGTTAACAAATACTAAAACACTTTTGTGTCGCTGAAGGTATGCTGTTTTCTTGTAAATATGTAGAGTTCTGCAAACTCATTGCAATATCTTGAACATTTACAAGAGATTCATCAACAAGATCAGGTAAAATGAACACATTTGATTAAGTTTTCACTGCATGAATCTGACAAAACATAATCATAATCCTGTTACCAAACCATCCAAAAAAAAAGCACTGTTTTATTTTATTTAACACCTATAATTTATCTACACTAATATAATAGATACAGATTAATAGGTATATTAATTTTTTAATGTACTTGTTTAATATAATTGCAGGTTTGTAAAAATATAGAAATTTAAAATTAACTGAATGTTTATAAAAAGTAAAGAAACCATAAATAAATGAATAAGTAAAATATTTAAAAAATGTAAACTACGTGAATCATGGTTAAATTACTCACTAAAAATAAAACAATTTATTAATCTTAATTTCATATATAATGCCCAGATACAGAACTGGGGTACAATGGACCATGGTCCATTGTTCCCCATATGGAAGTTTGACAGAAAAAAGTAAAAAAAAAAAAAAAAAAAAACAAATTTTATATTCAATTATTTTAGCTACATTTAATATAAGAATAGATTATCTTAGCTTTTAATTGTGCTCAGCAATGTCTTTCAAATCATAATTCTTTAATGAAGAAAAGAAGACGTTGTAAAGAATCCATGATGTTGTGTGTTTTTGAAATGGGGTAGCGTGGAGCCGTTTCACAATGGATCACCTTCATTAAATATTTCAGAACAAATTTTATTTAAAAAGCGTTCTTGAAATTTCTAGAGGTAAAAATTATTTACAACAATTTTTTTTAGCTGAGTTCGCTCGACTTGTAATTTATAGCAAATCACCAAATAGTCCAGTCTTTTACAGTAGTTTTAGAATCTTAAAGTCTTAACTAGTGCTACTTTTCACTCTCCCCGAAAGGTCAAATCCAAGGCTGTTGCCTTGACTTCAGAGAGATCGCACTCTCTTATTCAAAAATCTGTCAGCAAACCTGTCCTTCCCTACTAAGAAGGGAAACCGTCCTGAGATGAGTGTTTTCCACCAACACTCGTTCTCCTGCCGAAACTCTAACTACCTTCCTCTCGATCCTCTTCTCCGGTCCGTTTGCTCGAACAAAAGATTCTCCGATCACCAATCAAAAAAGTTTTAGTTTACGTCATTGGATAAAGCCTTTTTAGGGAGGTCTTACTGAACTTTTAAATGTTCACGCAGGAAATTCCCACGATCTGAGACCCCACATATAGACGGTCAGATCAGAGAAATATTTGCTGTCTAGCAATTTCAGTTTCACAAGATTGATCGAAGCTCATCTTTTCCTATTGTAGCAAACGACATTCTTGTCACACCACAGCTAAGCGTGAGAAAAGTTTTCCAACTCTTGGGAACTTCTATCTTTGATTACTCTGCCTAATTAGCAGACTGTGAGAGATTTAATGAAATTGTTACAACACCCCCACCATCAAAACATTTTCCGGGTTAAAACGCGGAAAATCTGCAAAAAAAGGGTTAGCTCAACATATCTGAGTGGCTCAAATAACATTACAATTTAACCTCACAATATACATAAGTGACCCAATTTCTTATATACTGTTTACCATTGCTTGAACATCTAGCTTTAGAGACTTTTTTTTTTTTTTTGAAAGATACTTTTTTACTACACATGCCCAAAATAACAATAAAACTAAAAATAATCAAATATGTACAAAAGATTGGATTTTACTCAAATACTTACTACTGAATTTCTTTACTTGTGTTTGCCGAACAATACGTTTTACACAACCGTTCGATTTCTTTAACAAGAGTGTCACAAAGGCGTGAATTTCCACTGTCCCTACTCTCTTTCAACAGAATTTCGAAGGATTTTAGAAAACTCTTTGTGAATCCGCTCACTTCCTCCAGATTAACTTTCGAATGATAACCCTTCCTGTCAACACTCACTTCCATATTTTCGCGTTTATTTTTCGAATTACCCTGCCGGTCGAAAACCAACTCATCTACTTTCCTTGACCTTTTCAAAAGGGTTTCTTTTTCCCCAATACACTGAGAACGGTGGTTCTTCATTTCGGGGGGAATGACGAAAGAATTTCTTCCTGCCCTTGTGGATCTGTTAAAGGGTTTATCTCAATCCCCGGGTTCTCAAAACTGGAATTAGTTTGCAATTTTTGCTTTCGCTTTATCTTTTCATTTATTAAAGCCTGCGTCTTATTACCTAAGATATAGTGTTTAATTTTAGAGTGTCTAGGCAGGATTGCCGCTTTCGTATTTACATATCCGAGACCTTTTATTTCCATTTTTATACGTGCCACTCTAAATCGTTTTGGATATTTATCAAATGTCTGTTTAAGCCAAACATATTCATTGCCTAATTTGCTCTTATTTACCAAATTCCATGGGCAAACACAATACGAGCTACCTGAATCTCTAAGTACACACGCCTTCTTCCCATTTATTTTGTTTTCACTCAAAAAAGGTCGGAACAAGCTTTTGTCTTCGCTTATATCGCCTAAGTGATTTATGCTCTCGAAAGATTTTACTTCCGTAATATCCCTTTGTCTTTTCGGACAACGTGCCATTAGGTGAAATTCGCTTCCACACGTATGGCAACGCCTCTTTCGTTCAAAGATACGTTCCCTGTCTTTAATTTCTTTGTCTCGCCAATTTATTTTTTTGTCGGAATTTTTTTCTTCTCCAGAATTTCCCTCGAGTTTCGTTTCTTCAGATTTCCTATCATAAAAAGATCTCGCATTCTCTTTTTTATCTGAAATCCCTTTCACTGCTTCATATTCGTCCAGACATTTTGCCAAAACTAACGGGTCTTTGTAGTTTGCCCACGAATCAATGAAATGCTCTTTCATTTCACTAGAAGCACGGAGCTTGATCTGGTCAGTTATCAATAAATTTTTCAGACTACTGAAATCCGTAACATCTAAACCATTCAACCAACCCTCTAAATAACTGTTGATCTCGAAAATAATATCCTTCCACGGAGCATCTGGATTGCGTGGATGTTTCATTAATTTTTGACGATACGATTCGGGACTCATACGGAATCGTTCAAGCAAAAACTTTTTGACGTATTCAAAGTTATCCGTCTGATCTTGCGGTTCCCTTAAAATTAATTCTGCAATTTCGACCGGCACTAAAGCTAATAGATGCGTCACTAAGTCACCTGTCTCTATTTCCGCTTTGGTCGCCTGTCGTTCGAACAAGTTTAAAAACAAAGTTATGTCAGAGCGTTCCGGATCAAATCGATGCATTATTGTTCGGAGCGGCAGTTTAGGGGGGCGTTCCGACCCGGTACTGTTAGTTGAACTACGTCTATTTGCATCTTGCGTCAATCTAAGTTGTTCTAACGTAAATTCGCGTTCTTTTTGTTTTTCCTCTCTTTCTTCTTTCTCCCTCTCATATTCCCTTTGTTTTTCCTCATATTCCCTTTGTATTTCAGCCTTTTCCCTTTCTTTATTCTCTTTTTCCCTTTCTTTATCCGCGGCTATCTTCTCTTCTCGATCTTTTATGATATACGCAGCTTGCGTGAATGCAAAATCTTTATCGTAATCATCGGCAGCTTCAATTTTTTGGATAATTACCGGTATCCTGTCATTTTTCCCTATTTCCACTCCCAATTCTTCCGCTAAATTCTGCAAATCAATTTTCCTGCACTGTTTCAGATCAGTTACTTCTTGCATTTTAAAATTTTATGTAAATACAATATAAAGATGAAAATGATAGTTTCGCTCGCTAACTTATGCAACAGGGATTCTAACACTTTATGGAAAATTTTCTGCTACTACCCACATAATACTAACAATTTTAAATACAATTCAATTTGAGGAATAATAAAAATAGTATACATATAAAAATAAATTTTCAATATTGTAAAATTTTCAATACACTGACACGTTTTGGTGTCGATCATACAAATTTAAAACAAATTTAGAAATTTGAAATTCTGTGTTCATAATTCAACCAATACTTGATATTTCTGACCCCGCAGGTAACAAAATGACCACTTTTTGCAACTGCTGAAAAAATTTCCTAACATCACATATGCAAAATATTTGATTATCAAC
Organism: Maratus michaelseni; assembly: GCA_963931845.1. Lineage (NCBI taxonomy): Eukaryota > Metazoa > Arthropoda > Arachnida > Araneae > Salticidae > Maratus > Maratus michaelseni. The sequence continues at coordinate 4,156,185 of OZ007592.1, read as the reverse complement.
AACATCTATTGTTTCACTAATAATATAAAAAAGTACACCTTTGAAATCTTTCAATCATGAATAACTAGACAATCGACTTATTTGAAAAATCAAAATTTTTATCTCTTTTTTTTTTTTCGAGAAAAAAAAATTATATATATACACATTTAGCCTGACAATCCTTATATTATTTTACTGCCAAAAGAAAATTCACACTATCAAATTTTATGCTGATAACAAATATACATAAAATTTTTCCAAATATGTTAAAAGTTATTAGATTTAAAAATTTATCATAATTTATCATATATCAATATTCACATAAAAAATTTCTCAGAAATGAATTTTCCTCACTAAAGAATATATAAACAAAATGAGAGCCACTCAAAAATGAATTGAGCTTACCTTTTCTACAGTCTTTGTCTGCATTATCTGTCGCCGGTTTCGGGTCTGGCCTAGACGTCGTCGATTTCACAGGTTATCTCGGTTTGTCGACTCCTGATGTTTCCTAGAAAGGGCTTGCTTCGGACTTGTTCTCTGTAAGCACGGGCTTGCTTCCAGGACGGAACTGCGGTCTGTCGTGCCAATGCAAGGGCTTGCTTCGGGCTTGTTCTCTGTAAACACGGGCTTGCTTCCAGGACGGAACTGTGGTCTGTCGTGACACTGCAAGGCTTGCTTCGGTCTCTGCTTTCCTCTCCTGAACTGGCGTCAGATCTTGCGCGCTTAGATGCGGGCGGGCGTCACTGCTACTGTCTGGACTCTCTTCACTAATGCTAATAAATTTTTGTCGAAATATCCGACTCGCTTGCCACCAGCTGTAAAGAATCCATGATGTTGTGTGTTTTTGAAATGGGGTAGCGTGGAGCCGTTTCACAATGGATCACCTTCATTAAATATTTCAGAACAAATTTTATTTAAAAAGCGTTCTTGAAATTTCTAGAGGTAAAAATTATTTACAACAATTTTTTTTAGCTGAGTTCGCTCGACTTGTAATTTATAGCAAATCACCAAATAGTCCAGTCTTTTACAGTAGTTTTAGAATCTTAAAGTCTTAACTAGTGCTACTTTTCACTCTCCCCGAAAGGTCAAATCCAAGGCTGTTGCCTTGACTTCAGAGAGTTCGCACTCTCTCATTCAAAAATCTGTCAGCAAACCTGTCCTTCCCTACTAAGAAGGGAAACCGTCCTGAGATGAGTGTTTTCCACCAACACTCGTTCTCCTGCCGAAACTCTAACTACCTTCCTCTCGATCCTCTTCTCCGGTCCGTTTGCTCGAACAAAAGATTCTCCGATCACCAATCAAAAAAGTTTTAGTTTACGTCATTGGATAAAGCCTTTTTAGGGAGGTCTTACTGAACTTTTAAATGTTCACGCAGGAAATTCCCACGATCTGAGACCCCACATATAGACGGTCAGATCAGAGAAATATTTGCTGTCTAGCAATTTCAGTTTCACAAGATTGATCGAAGCTCATCTTTTCCTATTGTAGCAAACGACATTCTTGTCACACCACAGCTAAGCGTGAGAAAAGTTTTCCAACTCTTGGGAACTTCTATCTTTGATTACTCTGCCTAATTAGCAGACTGTGAGAGATTTAATGAAATTGTTACAACGTGTTTCGCTGAAAATATTTACTTCTACCTGCCACAAATCATCTTTCTAGAATAAAATGGCTACACTTTGATTCACCACTGTAATGCTATCATCTATATTCCAAAATATGAAGCATTCAAAAACAGAAATAATATGAATAATAGGGGGTGGTCCATTGTACCGTCCTAGAATACTGGCAGCTTCAGCCAAGAGATCCCAGGTTCGAAATCCTGGCCCAGAAATTTTCGTCCAGTTGGAATATTACAACTCGTATGAAAGCTGTAAACTGAAATGAATTGGATGACATTTACCGTCTTCCTTTGTACATAATTTCCGGTGCCAACACGCATTTCTTCCATCAACTTGCGAATCAATATCTATATTTGAACCACCAATTGGAAGAAGGGAATAAATCCAAAAAATAAGAATGGAGATAATTAAAAAAAACTAACTTTTTACTTATAGGCTCATGTGATATCAATGATGATGAAGAAAATATAAATTCTGATTTATTTACTAATAGAGCTGGCTGAAATATATAATATTCATTTATATATGTATATGTAAATGTGTTGGATTTATTCCCTTCTTCCAATTTATCATATACTATGTACGAAATAATTTGAAATAATAAACAATATATAATGACAAAAACTATTTATTTATTAGAAAAAACGTAAGGACACTCTATTATTCATCTATTTCTTCACTTTCGGATCTTGTAGTTGGCCAGGTCAAAATAATATTGTAAAAATCTTTGAATTCGTCAGGAATAGATTGGATTAATTTTTGTACGTCGTTACATATGCCGGAGTTTCTGGTATTTGTAGAAGGTTTTTGGAGCAAAAATGTAGCTTTAATGAAACCATCGATAGATTCGGAACATGTCAAGTAACCTTTATGACTCGAACTATACACAAAGCTTCTATATCGCGAAATCTTGGATGTTTCTAATGACTTTCTTGAAACATGAGTTTTTAAAATCAAGGCTGTCGTTCGAAGTAGTGGGTTTAACTGAAAAACTCCTGATTTTTGCTACCAAAATAAGATTATTATATTCATTTGGAACGTAAATTCTGTCCTTTCTCCTAATGAGTCTTTTAGCGGTCCCTAAATTTCTGTCACACTGTAAAAACGAATGGCCACGCACAGGAAAGTATTGATATATTTTCTCAAAACGATTCATTGCAACAAGTGTGAGAAAGAATCTTATAAGGGTGTTATTTCTATTTTGTCCCCCGCAATCATCGCTAAAAACGTGTAGTTCTTTGACAGAGGGATCCATGTTCTGAAAGAAACACTATTTCTATACTCGTTCTATACTCGATAGTTGGAAGAAGGGAATAAAGGAAGGATTTGTTTCCTTCTTCCAACTAACTATTTTTATGGCCGCATGCATCTATATGAAGCGAATGGTTTTTGTTCTTTTCTTCGAACTCACAATTAAGCTCTACGTCTAAAGAATATAAAAGTGTAGAAAAATGAATGTCTCAAAAAGTGGCGTTTATTCCCTTCTTCCAATTGGTGGTTCAATTATTGATTAAATGTTTTTAATGATGTTCAGAAATTCAAGCTAGATATATTATGAAACATTCCTGAATTCATTTTTACTCATAAACGCATAAAAATGGTAGGCGTTCTTATTCAAAAACTACGTTATCTAATAGTGTTTCCCGTTTTTCGATAAAGGCAAATTATCTTCCAGAAAATGCTGCTGAAGTTGGCAATTTAAACCGAATTTCTGTATGCGACAACCTGGGAAAGTAAAGAACTGCCTTCACGAGGCCATGATAGATTCTAACTCAAGATGTAATATATTTATCGAAAAACACTATTCGATTTCAAATAACATGCCTTCGAATGGCATGCTTTCACGTTAAAAAATGAGTCCGTGAATTTCGCGTTGTTGAATGCGAAAAAAATATTTTTGTGAAACTACCTTAAATTGTTAAATATTATAAAAATGTGTAAATAACAGCTTAAGTGTCATCATTCTCCTTAAAATTTCCTTTTTACATTAGATCTGTGCTACGTGGGGAGAAAAAAAGGGGAGTTGAAAGCTTTGAGATATTTTGGTAGTAGAGGTCTGTCCGTTCACGAAATAATTCGTTCACTGCGCCCAGAACTTGCTTTTTTTTTAAAAACTCGGGCAGAGTTCGGCCTGGACTTTTTCCTAGAGGACTGTATGGGTCGAAATTTTCAGGTCTGGTTCCGATCGAGCCCCAATGAAAAATTTAGCAAATTTTACTGATTTTTGCAAGGGCCCCGCCCTTGCAAAATCGGTAAAATTTGACCTGGCCCAACAATTTTTGGAAAAAATACATATTTTCTACAATTAAAATTTAAAATTTATTATTTTTAATGAATAGTGCATATATTTCTAAGCAATAAAAATTAAAGTACTGTAAAAACCTGTGAAAAGGAACCTGTCTATGGCGGAATCCTGTCTTAAACAGGAAAATGTGTTGATCCATAAAAAATTAATATAATACATTTACAACAGACGATGTACCTGCTAAGATGGAAGACTGTCTAAATGGATTTTTCTTCTCTCCTATGCGATTCCGTTTTAGAAGATTTTACTTCATAGGCTTTTTCAGATTTTTAAGTCTCCAGACCATGGAATAGGGATTAACGATATTAATGCATTACTCTGACATTTACCTAAAAATAGAAATTCATTAAAAAGAATTAGTTTACATGAGCAAACATTATAGTTTATTATTTACATTGTAGTTTATTTACATTATAGTTTACACAGGCACATACACAAATAAGTGTAGGTAGCGGCAATATTTTGGAACTCATGTGCCTGTACTTCGCAGCCCTGGGCGCATTTTTAAATACGAAGAATTTAAACATGGGGGGGGGGAAGAGGGAGGCTAAATTAAGTTTTTTTTAATTGGAACTCCTCGTACAAGATAATTTTTAACCCAATCGGTGTAAAAATCTGTTTTGTAGAAATTCAGTCGGGCCGGGCCAATTAAATTTGTGTATGAGCCGGGCCAAACTTTTAGCTTTTATGCCGGACCTCGCGCCGAATTTTTAACTTTTATACCGGGCCAGGAAATTTCGGCCCGTGCAGTGCAGTCCTCTACGTTCTAGTTTTTACAAGATAATTTCAACAGATACCGAATGAATAAGATTTCCTTGAGAATGAAGAGTTCTTTTTTTCCCCCCTGCGCCAAGTGACATAAGGACAGGAGGCACTGGGTGACGTAGTTTTATTTTTGGAATAAAAGTATGAATCTCCCATTTTATTTTCAAACATTTACTTTGGAGAGAGCCGTTGAAATTTTGCACATGGCTTATTCGAACATTGAAAAGTGAGGCCTTGTGTTTTATTGGATTTATTGTTTTCAGACGTTATTGTACAGAAATTGAAAATATAAAATACACATTTTGTATCAACCAAAATAAAATAACAATTTAAGTATCATTAAATTAAATATGAATTCCGAGTCATTTTCATTTGAATGAACACTATCTCACTCTCGTACAAAAGAAAGGCCTTGAATGAAAAACCTTTTGTAATTATATAATACGTAGCACCTGGTCCGTCCGTCTGTCTGTCCGCATAGAACAGCGCCAAACTACCCAACCGATTGGTTTGAAATTTAATGTATAGAATCGTTGCAGAATTGTTTCGAGTCCTTTCAAATTTTAGAAAAATGGAATCCAAACTTAAAAAGATATTCATAAAAGTTTTCCTCGTACTACATTTTTTCATATTCAAGATTATTTTTTCGAATAAAATGGCATAAAAGTTATCTTTTTAGATCAAAAGAAAATGGTTTGTTTGAAAGATGATGTATAGATTCTGAGAGAACTTGAGTGGAAATTAGGTTAACAGCTCAATAGTTCATTAAAGTAAATAATCCAATAAAGTAATATACTAATCTTCCTTTATTCTTATTTAAAAAAAAAGGTGCCATGTTTAAACTTTCTTCTTTTTATCAATCAAATCGTCTGCAACAGCAATTGTATGACAATCTATTCGTTCTTGAGAGACAGAGCCTGTGATACCTGTTGGCCGGTATACATACAAATCTAATAAGTGAGTAGGAAATTGGGTGAGATTCCATGCACTAGTCCTTAATATAGCGCTATCCCGGAAATCGCGACATGCATCCTAGCAGCGCCACCTGTCGGGCGATTTATACCAAAACCTAATCGGCATCTATTTATGGCAAGATCTAACTGAATCTGGAGTTTGATTCAATTGCGTGGAAAGAGCACCCACAAAATTTTGTCACATACAGATATGTTCTAAATACAGTCAAACCGAGTTCGTGACCTTCTAAAGCGTATAAATCCGTCGAAAAATTTCAGGAATCCAATACTTTCTTCTTGTATAGACAGAGGAAAGTAAAAATAAAACTAGCCGGATGTGTCAATCCCAAAACTTTCTTCTATATCCCACAAGTTTCGCATACATTAAAAAGAATCAGCACCCATTCATATCAAGGTCAAACTGAATCTAAAGTTGGATTCAATTCCGTGCATTAGTTCTTGAGATACAATTATCGTGAAAATCATGAAAAAAGTAGCATACTGTTGTGAGATTTAGACCAAAACCTAATCAACAACAACTTATGTCAACGTCTAACTGAATCTGAAGCACTGAGCTCCAAAAATAACAGGAGATCTGTCTTCCTAATGCCCAACATGATTTCCAGCGGTCAGCTCGGAAGGATACAGTGACGGTAATTTTAGTTTGCTATCGTGGCAAAACATGCTGTCTATCGCATTCCCTTACATGATTAGTGAATTATTTACGATTTAGGCAAGCAGGGCTTAATTATAAAAGCATAAATTAGGGTAATAGTAAATGGGAATACTAATATCTGACATTGACAACGCGGACTATATTTTACCTTTGCCTTTCATGCTTCTGACCGCTGATTCTGAGAGCTCAGTGATCTGAAGTTGGATGAAAATCCGTGCATTGAGATAGAGTTATCGTGATAATAATGAAAAAAAGTAGCATACCAGCGCCACCTGTTGACATAAAAATGTAAGCAGCATCTATTTATGTCAAGGTGTAACAGAATATGAATTTTTATGAAATTACGTGCATTCGTTCTTGAGATAGAGCTGTCGTAAAAATCATGAAAAAGGGGTATAACGGCGCCACCTGTTGGGATATCGACACCAAAACGTAAGCAGCGTCTATTTATGTTAAGGTCTAACTGAATCTGAAATTGGATGAAAATGAGTGCATCCGTTCTCGAGATTGAGCTATTGCCGAAATCGCGAAAAATGCAGCCTAGCAGCGCCACCTGTTGGGCGATTTTCACTCAAAACTAATCGGCACCCATTTATATCAGGGACTCGCTGAATATAAAGTTTTATTAAATTTCGTGCTTTATAATTCTTGAGATAAAACACCCACAAAATTTTTGTCACATGCAGACAGACAGACAGACATTTTCTCACAGACAGACATTTTCTAAAAACACTCAAATCTGGTTCAATCAACCTTCTAAAACGTATAAATTCGTCCAAAACCATGAATCCAATACTTTCTTTTTGTAAAGATAAAAGAAAGTAAAAAAAAAAAAAAATGAACAAAAAGAGCATTGGGTCTATATCCCAAATAACGTGAAGGTCAATATCTTCAGCGTTCGTATGAGGAAAAAAATCTATATATATATTTGTATTACGTGGCGCGAAAATAGGACTGAATTTGTAACTTATGGTTTAGCAACAACTGTAGTTTCCAGAGCTCAGACCAATGAACAGACTAGATTGTGTTAGATCAGCTCCGCCTCCGTCCAATATGGCGGTCAGTGAGAGAGCAGTTAAACCATGAATGAAACTCAAACTAGCAATTATTAAAAATAAAATAACATGTACGTAATCCAAAGCGTCTGAGATGATTCCTCATTTTAATTATGAGCAATATCGTTAATTTCAAATGAATTCTCAACTCTTATTTAGAATTCATTTACGAATTTCACTCACTCAAAAGACGGAGAAAAAAAAATCAACTGTCTAGATATCACCTGCCGCCATCTGTTGCTGTATTGATGAAGTAAAAAATAATTCATTTTGTAAAAATCTATAATCAATCAGAACAATAAAATGTCGAACTATCTTCCTATCACGTAGTTTTTTTTTTTCTAATGAATTTAAATCGTGCTGTACAAAAGATCCTTTTTTCATAGTATTTAAATGATTTATATGCTCATTAGTAGCGCCAACTAAATACATTTTCAGTTGTGTTTTCAACGGAGAATTACTTTTTTACATTAAAACAAATTGTCAATTTCATATGTTCAAATGTTTTATGGTAGAATTTATTCCGGCTAGAATTGCTGAAAAAAAAAGGGGCGAGCGAGCGACGCGAGCTGTGACCGCGTAGCGGTCTCAATGTGAATTGCTCCCCAATTCACGGGGGATTGGCGAGCGTTAGCGAGTAGGGGGCTCAGCCCCCTATTACTCTTTTATTAAACGCAAATATTTATCATGTAATTACAGGAAGGCTGGAAATAGAAGTACAAGCGGAAATGTAATGTAAACACATTAATTTAAGTTAAAAAAATTTAAGAGACAAAATAATTAAAAAAAAAGAAAAATAACGTTGTTTAAATAAGAGTTTAAAAGAAATTATTTTTTAAAACATTCCTATTTTATCCCTTAGTGTGGCTCAATCGATTGTAAAATACTGATATTTCTCCCTCAATATCAAAATTTTGTCACTATTTATGGATATATCTACATTTCTTGACATGAATGTTTTCACTTGAAATGAAGTGGAAACGTTTCTTTACATATATTTTTCGTTAACCTGTTCTGTTTTAATCCTATTCATTTTTAAAAGAATTTATAGATGCCTACACTTTTCAAAAGGATACAAACATTAATCTGATGAAAGAACTGAAGCGATCTGATACCAAATTAAAATTGAATTAAATTTTTTAAACGACTTTATAAACTTAAATGCACTATTTTCTCTACAACGTAAAACTTTAGTAACAAGTAAGCACACACGAACTTTGGGATTTTCAAACAAAATTCTTATATTGAAAGCCTCGTTCCATTTTCTTTTTTGCACGTTAAATATGCATTTTTTTAATACTTACATTTTTCTTGTTTCATTTCATTAATATAGATTGTTAATAAAGATTGTTTATTATGTGTTGAATTGAATATAAAGCTTTCAACAGTCTCGAGTTCTTTTTCTTTAAGAATTTTCTTCATTTTTTTCATAGAATTACTTTATTTCAGCTATTAAAGCTCCATTATTTTATTTCCACCTCGTCTGGCGTCTTTGGACATGTTTTTTCATTGAGTATTATTTCGTTATCATCTGCATATACTATGTCTTTATGCAGGATTCTCGCTGCCGATTGCCATTACGCCAAACCGCGAGAAAAAAAAAAAAAAAAGACTAAAATCACCAAATTTCGAGAATTTTTTTCCCCTTTCGCGTCACTCTTAATAATGTTATTGAACGAATGAAAGTTTTCTGTGTAACTTATTATTTCTGTTCTTTTATCACAACTCATTCACATTGCATTTTAAATTTTACTTATTTATTTATTTTTCTTACCCAAATGCCATGTTAACTTGGGGTTTGTTTCATAAAATGTTAGAATTTTTTTTCGATTTTGCAAAGCATCTACAATACACTTGTTTTCTTATTTTCTCTAAGTGATAGTTCAATTTATATCGATAACTGTTCTAAAAACAATTAAAAGTTGGAAATTGTACGTCAAACGTGACACATGAAGTGCGTTCGGACTACTGGTTTTATAAATATTCAGATCTTGGTGCACTAGCTGTTGCACTCTTATGCAGAAATGCACGAATACAAAATTTATTTTAGGTGCACATTTTTCACTCATTTTAGGTAGATTTCGTAAGAAATACTACCTATTACATTCTCACCTAAGTTGGAAATTTTGAAAAATTTTTGCAGATCTATGCCGATCATGACTCCCAGAACCCAAAACCACCCCCAGTTCAAAACTTTATCTATCTGTCTATCTGTCTGTCTGTCTGTCTGTCTGTCACTTTTTTCTGACCACGATAACTGGAAAAATTCTGCATAAATCTCTTCCAAACTGATACATAAAATCAAGGGTCATAAAATCTCGGTCAAGTTCGTTAATGGGCAAAATCGAACCATGGGGGGGGGGGGGGCTTTTTGTGAAAACAGAAAAATCCTCATCATTTCTTTATTATTATACGTATCGAATCCATTTAAAGTTATTATTACTTCTATGAAAAGGACCGAAAATTTATGTATGACAGATTTTTGATATAATTAAAAATGGCCCCAAAGGGGGAGGGGAAAGGGGGGTTTTAGAAGAAAAAAAGTCATAGCTTCGTCAATTCACAAGATATCAAATTCGCGGAAATTTATTATTAATCCTCTTAGTATTATCTAAAACTTTTATATTGACAAGTTTTTTTTATAGGACCAACCGTTATAGCAAAAAAAAAAATTAAAAACAAAAAAAAATCCTTGCCGGCTCCGCCTGCAAACAAGTTATTTTTCGAAGTAGGCGGTTCCAACTCCCGCATCTTTTCGAAACTGATACATAAAATCTCGGTCAAGTTCGTTAATGGGCAAAATCGAACCAAGGGGGGGGCTTTTTGTGAAACCAGAAAAACCCTCATAATTTCTTTATTATTATACGTATCGAACCCGTTTAAAGTTATTATTACTTCTAGGAACAGGGCCAAAAACTTATGTATGACAGATTTTTGATATAATTAAAAATTGTCTTAAGGGGGGGAGGGAAGGGGGGTTTAGAAAAAAAAATTCATAACTTCGTCAATTCCCAAGATTTCAAATCCGCTTGAATTTATTATAAATCCTCTTAATATTATCTAAAACTTTTATATTGACAAGTTTTTTATAGGACCAACCGTTCTAGCAAAAAAAAAATTTAAAAAATCCCTGCCGGCTCCGCCTGCAAACAAGTTATTTTTCGAAGTAGGCGGTTCCAAATCCCGCATCTTTTCGAAACTGATACATAAAATCAAGGGGCATAAAATCTCGGTCAAGTTCGTTAATGGGCAAAATCGAACCAATGGGGGGGTGGGGGGGTGGGGGGGGGGTGAATGGGGGGACTTTTTGTAAAAACAAAAAAACCCATAATTTCTTAATTATGATACGTATCGAATCCGTTTGAAGTTATTATTACTTCTAGGAAAAGGGCCGAAAATTTATGTGGGACAGATTTTTGATATTATTAAAAATGGCTCCAAGGGGGGGGGGGGTTAGAAGAAAAAAAAATCATAACTTCGTCCATTCAAAAGATATCCAATCCGCTTAAATTTATTATAAATCCTCTTAATATTATCTAAACTTTTATATTGACATGTTTTTTATAGGACCAACTCTTATAGCAAAAAAAAAAATTCCTTGCTGGCTCGGCCTGCAAACAAGTTTGCTTTCGAAGTAGGCGGTTCCAACTACAGCATCATCGCAAAAAAGTCATTTCTTCCGCAATTCCCGACAAACAGGCGCCCCACGGTCTGCGTCTTCGAAATCTACCTGTGCCTGTAGGCCGAGCCGTCAGGGATTTTTATTTTATGAAATTAAGACTTTTTAGCTCACAGGCTATCAAAGCCTGAGAGCTAATGTGCCCGCCCGTTCTGTATGTACGTAACGCGGTTCATTGTGATAAGGCGGTTCCTTGATTAGTTTTGGGGGCTCATTGGTATTGGGGGTTCATTGGCCCCGTATAAAAAGGGATACGGGGGACTAATCCCCCCCCCCTTAATTTAGATAAATGGGTTTTCTCGGGCAGAATGATCCGATTTTCTTCAAATTTTGTATACAGGTTCACTGTGGTAAGGAGCTTTCCTGATTAGTTTTGGGGATCCATTGGTTAAGTATAAAGAGGGGGAAAAGGTTGGGCTAACCCCCCTTAAGTTAGATAAATGGGTTTTTCATGCAGAATTATCCGATTTTCTTTAAATTTTGTATATAGGTGAATTGTGGTAAGGCACTTCCCTGATTAGTTTTGGGGGTGCATTGGTTAAGTATAAAGATGGATACGGGGGTTTAATCCCCCGCTATATAAATGGATTTTTCATGCAGAATTATTCGATTTGCTACAAATTTTGTATATATGTTCATTGTAATAAGGCGCTTCCCTGAATAGTTTTGGGTGTTCATTGGTTAATTATAAGGGGGGCTTAATATATTGTCGATTTCTTTATTTTTCGAGGGGCTTATTTCAAATTCTTTGAAATAAGAGTATAATATACAATTAGTGTGAATAGCCTGTGAGCTCAATGCCCTCTGTTTAACTGGGCATTTTTATTTAATTATTTACAAGACAATTCATTATGCGCAAATACCAAATACAAGGCAATGTAAAAAAATCATCGTCATTGTTTCACTGAAAAAAAAAATAATAAAAAATTGTCTGTTATTAGTATAAGATTAATTTCTGTAATAGAATAAGTACATTTTAAGTTGGCAACATTTTATCTTTTGTTGACATGGACTGAAAATTCCAATGGGAAAACTGAAGCCTAGCTTTGAAAATTTCAGAACTTTAATCCTTGTTTAGACTCTTTTTAAATTCCTACTATTAGCTCACACTCTCCCTATATTCCTATATATATATCTTGTTGGAATTTTCAATCGTTCATAAAATATTTTCTATTCATCCATTCAAGTTCAAATAAATTTTTATAAACTTGTACTGGATGACAATTGATGTTAATACAGTTTTTTTAAATATTAATTAATGTAACCCAGAAAGTCCCTTAAGAAAAATAGACTCTTCCCGGCGAAACGCGCCACGCATCACGTGATCTAGAAATACTTTTTCGTTCAGTTGAGTTGTCACGTGAGCTAAGCCGAAGGAAGTATGTTTTTTCGAAGAGCGGTGTTGTATATAGAACGTGATGTGTTTTTTGTTCTCCGGAAATGTAAAAAGTGAAGTCTTATATATATATATATACGTGTGTGTAATGTGCCGTTTGTGATGTGTGTGTTTTGTCTCAACATGTAATAAAATTTATGAAAATACCAGCAAAGTATGTTTTCTGGTGTTATTAAAGAACTATTCAATCCACCCCGAGATACTAAAAGTATAATTATTCTACAGTGAGTGCTACATTAATTCATTAAATTTAATGAATTAATTTTAATTTTTATATGGGAGAAAAAAAAATTCTCCCATTGTTTTTATAAATGAAATGAAAGATTGATCTTAAATGAGTGATGCCAACAAAAAATAAAATACCGCAACGATGATTATAAAATAATGTTCAATAAAGATAACGTGGGACATGAATGCTGCACGGGTTTATTTTATATATTTATGATTAAAAAGTAGGAATTGACTTAACTTTTTTTTTTTTATATTACTTGTTCAATTTAATATCTATTTTTTCCGGAAACATCTATCCACAACGTGGTCGGTAATTCGTCTATATTCATACATAATTCATTTGCAGTACGCGTTTTTAAATTTAACTCATATTTTATCTATTACTTGACTTGGTTATATATACAAATCTATAGATCCTATACAGGGCTGCACAAAATAATTTGGATAATTTTCTGAATGACTGAAATTGGGTTTTTAAATATTTAGTTTTTGTTGGTGAAATGAGTACTTAACTTCGAAATCTACCTGTGCCTGTAGGTCAAGTCGTTAGGGATTTTTTTCAATCTAGGTTTCTTCGTTAAAATCCTAACTACAAGCTGAAATCCTTAATAACTTTTCGTTCTCCGATTAAATGAAATTTCCAAAAGGCTTAAAATAGATACTGAGAGATTTTCACTGACCTAAAATAGACCTGTATGAGTTTGACAAAGGTGTGATTTTCTGAATAACGTTATAAATTGGGTTAAAAAAGGATGACGTAATTTGTTCAGCTTTTGCATTTAGAAAACAAATCTGAAAGTCAGTTTAACGATGATGCATGCTCGCAAAAAGACGCTCTATTAATGAACGCCATCGGATAGAAATTGTGTGATCTATATATAATACGTGTGATACTAATTCCTAATTTCGCATCCTCAGCAAAATCGGAAACAGCTTCATGCTTAAGTGAAAGTCCAATTGTAATCTAATTTCGCACATTATTGGAGTTGCGTGAAGACCATTTATCGGCCGAAAATTGTTCTGCCTTGTAAAATAAAATGAATCGTTTGTTGGGGTTCACTTCATTATCAATTTTGTTTTTCATTAAGTAAAATTGTAACTTCAATCTCAATAGCATTTATTTTTAATGAAATAGTAGTTTTGGGTCAATTATTTTTGATTTAATATAATACTTTCTATAACAGACTGGAAATTAATTTTTCTTTCTCTCCCATAGAAGCTATGAAAGAAATACAGCCGGACCCGTTTAAGACGCTCACGGTTAAGACGCGGATTTTTTGGGGGGTCTCTTCTATAGGACTAATGCAAAATTATCCCGTTTAATACGTGAACGGTTATTACACGAATCGTGTAAACTATGTTATCGAAAGACGTTTTCCAATTTTTGGTCAAGGCAGAAGATCTTTCCGAAAATACTGTCAAAGTAGACGTTTTGGACCGAATTCCGGACGCGGCCGTTGGCGAAAGGGGAAAAACGTATCGTTATGTGATAAGAATAGCTTATAAGTCGATAACTAATTTATATATTAAAAAAAGTGGAAATCTATTCAATTTCAAATCGCTTCAATAGTCAGGTCTGCCAATGTTATGCCTTTACGTTTGAAAATGTATCGCGTTGTTGAGCAGGGAATTTGAGAACCATCTTAAGCCAATAGATCGATATAATTTCATTATTGAGTCGTTTAAATTCTGGAAAGTGTTGCTGTTAAACGACTGACCGGATAAATTCTCGCATAAAAATCTCACGAATGAGAAAAGGTATAAAAATCGTTTCTATTTATGAACTCGAACACAAAGAACGAGAAATGTGCAAACATTTTTCACGCTTGCTTTCTCCCTTTTGTCACGTTATTATACAATATTTTCACACACGCGGAGAAATCTCTATTCGATAGTAAACATGTAGATTCACGGCCGTTCAAGCGTTGAAAAAGTTTTAAAAAAAGAGAGATAATGTTCTGGTTCATAAACGTACGGGAATTCCGGTTTCTTGGCTGTGAGAGGTTTAGAAATGACCCTCCATTTAGGATTGTTTATTGGCCGGTTTTAAACATTATGTTTGAGAGTAAAGGCAGCGACTCCCTGTAGGGACTGTTAAATTGTTAATCGGTGATCACGCGTAAAAAAAAGGCGGGGGAATATTACAGTATTTCACTTCACATTATTTATGCTGCCGTTTTTTTACGCCACTTTTTTTTTTAACACTTCCAAAACGAAGATGGTTATACAATACGCTTGTATCTTATCTTTTTTTAACACTTTCCAACCTAGTTGAAAAGTGTTTGACTTCGTTGTGTCAGCGATGCTCTAACTCGCGTCAATAGACTCGGGTTCCTCTGAAATTTTTGTATGTTATTGTCGTTTACTACAGCATGTTCCCTATTGAAAATGAAGTGTGTAGCACTTATAGTTTTTTACAGCGACAGTCAAAAGAATTCCGTTACATGACAGTCAATGGAAAATAATCGTTTCAAGTGCATTTTGATGAGACTACGCCATTTGAAACAGGATGAAATTGACATATAATTAGGAAACGCATTAAAACAGGCTTTTTGTAGAATAGGAGGTGCAAAGCATTTATTGTTCATTTACAGGGTTAAACAAAAGAATTCTGTTACACGTTGTTCTACGGGGGAAAATCGTTTGCAATGTAATTTAATGATGTTTCACTATTTCAAACATAATGAAAATTATTTAAAGCATTACTGAGGTGCATTGCGTTTATCGTCCATTTACAGGGACACACAAATATATCGGTTACAGTATACGTGCGACTGTGAGAGTCTATGTGTGATACGTGCGTGTTAAAGTTTGGTTTGCGTTTTTAAGTTTAACTAAGTTTTTCATATTACGTGATGTGTATAAATTCGGTTGATCTTACAGTGCGTCCCATAAGTTTAAAGACAATGGTGTTTTCTTATTTTACAATTGAAAAAGAGGAGTAACAATTTAAAAACAATTTATAATTATAAATAATATCAAGACAATCATAATACTATACAAAAATAATATTACACAATCACAGACTTTGCGACAAAAATTAAAACTTAAATTTTACTGTCCCAAAAGTTTATAGACAACTCATTTTTTTTCCCTTTAGCGTTCAAATCTTTATTCCGTTTTTTCTAATCACTTCAAAAACTCGATCAGGCATACTCAAAAGAAGAGTTTGAAGAAATTCTGGCTGTAAAGAAAACCAACTTCGTTCAATTTGCAGCTTTAGATCTTGAACCGTTTCAAATGGATGTCCATTAGCATATACGTCTCTAGCTAATATTATCCAGAGGTTCTCTATTGGATTCAGGTCAGGACTTGTGGCTGGTCAGTCCGTAACGGTTACTTGATTTTGTCTAAACCACTGCATTGTAGAGTTGGACACGTGTGAACCCACCTAGCAACTTTCTAAATAGAAGTAACTGTACTTCAAGCGTTTTCTGGTAATCTTCGGAACATTGGCGACCTTTTTAAACAAGCAATATCGGTTGTTCCATTATAAGAAAATGCTCCCCACACCATGAGGGAACCCCTCTTTGTTGTCTGTTGAATAAAGTTCGTGGTTCCTTGCAAATATCGTGCCAGTAATATGCCCAACCATCGGGGCCATCTAAATTAAATTTCTTTTCATCACTGAACAGAACACTCAACCATTCATCTGTCCAATTCATGTGATTTCAAGCCCACTGAATACGATCGTCTTTATGCCGTTTTGTTAACTTTGGCGGACGACGTATTTTGAGATAATCAAAAAATGTACTTGTCTGCAGCCGTCGATGGATCGTGGATTTTGATACTGGAACGCTTACGTCTTTAGAAACTGACCGTACAGACAAGTTCTGGGTTGAAGCGAATCTCAAAATCTCTCTGTCGTGCCGCTTAGTTGTCTTCTTTGATCGTTCAGAACGAGATTTTGTCTCGATATTGTCACCTTTTGACAGAATTCGGTCAATACCAACCCTGCTGCGTCCAATTTGTTTTGCAATGTCCACAACTTTCCATCCTCGAGCCTTTAAACGATACATTTTCAAAATTTCTTTTTTGGAAAACTGCACATTGGGAAGCATCTTTGCAATCAGTCGGAGACGGAAACCAGATTCGCTTCTATCTTAGGAATCTATTGTGTCACAAGTACATGACCTTGTAATATGCAAATTTTGGATATCTGTACTTAAATCAGCTTTCGACATCGGTTGTCTATATATTTTTGGGACAGCATTTTTTTTTCTTTTCCTTTTTTAATTAAATCTATGACCATTAAAAGTTGTTTGAGTATTTTATTATTTTTATTTCATCATTATAAATTTACATAATTTATTTCGTCTTTCTTACTCGTTTAGTTAGCTCTTAAATCCCAAAAGATGGTTGTCCGTAAACTTTTGGGGCGCACTTTATACAGGGCTGCACAATTCTTAAGTATTGCAGCCTATGGGAGTGAATTGCTTAAGGGTAGTTTTTAATTGTGTTATGCATTTTCCTGCTAGACTATCTTAGTAGACTAATAGAAGTTTGTGGAATATAAATAAATTGATTTACAGGGCTACGCATAGAACAAGATACATTGTCGTTTACGGTTGGTCATTGCTGTTTTATGTTTCGTTTTTAACACTTTCCAACCTAGTTGAAAAGTGTTTATGACTTCGGTTTGTCTGGCCGTCTGGCCGTCTGCCGTCTGGCCGTCTGGCCGTCTGCCGTCTGCCGTCTGTCCGTGCTCTAACTCCCGTAAATATGCTCGGATTGCTCTGCAATTTTTATATGTTATAGTCGTTATCTATAGCATGTTCCCTATTTCAACGGAAGTGTGTAGCACTTATAGTTTTTTTACAGGGGCACTCAAAAGAATTCCATTACATTGCGGTCTATGGGGGAAAATCATTTGCGGATTATTTAAATAATGTTTCACTATTTTGAACGCATTGAAATTTATATATATCACTAAGGTGCATTAGAAGAAGCTTAACATGGAATAGGGTGTGCATAGCACTTATACTTACTGTACAGGGACAGTCAAAAGAATTCCGTTACATTACGTCTATGGAGAAAAATCGTCTGCAGTTTATTTAAATAATGTTTCCCTATTTAAAACGCATTGAAATTTATATGAGGTGCATTACAAGAGGCTTACTACAGAATATCGTGTGTATAGCAGTTATCGTTCATTTACAGGGACACACAAAAGAATTCTCTACTGTCTGTTAACAATAATTCCTCGAAGTGCGTTTTAAGTTACTGAAAGCGATTTTAATTTTAACTCGCTTTTTGTCTATTAAGTGGTGTGTAAAAATTCTGTAGATCCTATACAGGGAAGCACAAAAGTTCGCGAACACATTTCCGTATTATTTAACTCCAGACAGAGAATTTTAAACTGTGCTACGCATTTCCTAACTGAACTAAAATTTATTATCCTATGTAGTATATATACAAATCTATAGATCCTATACAGGGCTGAATAAAAGTATTCGGATTACTTAGATGTTATCTTTTAGCTTATTAAACGGTATGATTTGTAAAATTATTTTAGAAGCGTTGGAAAGTGTTACATAATCTATGCTTGAAGCATGATTTTTCGTTCTTGTTTATCTTTTAGTTTAATGTGTGGTGTGTACAAAGTATGTATTCTATTAGTTTAGTGTAAACGCTGATGCAGTACCTTGCTCCATGAGGGAGATTTTTAAGTCGTAGTTATTTAACGCTGTTGTGGATGTCTAAATTCTTTAATTTATTTGGATTGATTTATTTAATTTGGGAAATTGTAAGGGTACTTTTCGGTTAGCCGGGCGCCAGTGATATATATACATATACACATGTATATATATCACCGGCGCCCGGCTAACCGAAAAGTACCATTGTAAGTTTTCTCTTTTAGCTTTAGATTGTTTAATTTGTATATTTGACCTTTATCATTCAAGACACTTCGTCCTTCTTTTGCTTGGTAGCAATTGTAGTCATTAGTCAACGTAATATCTATTGGAGGAATGCCAGTTAGAACGCATAATGCGTCAGTGGAAATACTCCTGTATACCTTTATTAACTACTTTATTAACTACGCCCCCGCTACTCTGGTCAATTTCTCTCACCGAACTTTTAATCAAACAAAATATTGACATTTCATAATTCACTCTTATATTTTAACAGAAAGGCTACTATAATTTGTGACTCGTGCCAATATACACGTCAGGACACGTCGCCCTTATCATTATCTGTTTACGCATGAAGGTTTCGCTATGGTACTCCATTGTGAAATTTGGTAATTTTTGAAATTCAATATTTAAAAAATGGCAAAATCATTAGATTTGAAATTTATATCAAGAAAAATACAATTTTTTACCTTTCAAACGCAGTTTGTCTAACAATTTTCTGACAAATACTTTCGAGCTATTATTTTTTTCAGTAACTTCAAATGTTTCATTTTCCGAGATTAATCTGTGGTAAAAATTAGCGAAAAATCCAGTCGTCAGCAATGCATAGATTTTTTATTAAAGAGGCTGTTGGAGTAGGGATTGTCACCATCAATTGGCCACCATCACTTTTGAAATCGGTTCTGCAGTTCCAGAGATTCCATAGAAATTGTAATTTAGAATGATTTTAGAACGCTTTTCGCTCATTTCACCCTTTTAAATTTCGATTTTTTTTTATTATTCTTAGAGAGCATTTACATCTTATAAGTAACTACAATGCCAAATTTCAAATTTCTAGCCCCTTCAGTATAAAAAAGTCGCAATTTTCGAACATTTTTCACTCCTGCACCTCATTGGGGTTAGTGGCACCGACATAAAATATAGCGTATGTTGGAATAGGGATTGTCACCATCAATTTTGCACCATTACTTTTGAAATCGGTTCTGTAGTTCCAGAGATTCCATAGAAATTGTAATTTAGAATGTTTTTAGAACGCTTTTCGCTTATTTCACACTTTTAAATTTCGATTTTTTTTTTAATTTGTTCTTAGAGATCATTTACGTCTTATAAGTAACTACAATTTCAAATTTATACCTCTTTCAGTATAAAAAAAATTGCAATTTTAGAACGTTTTTCGCTCCTACACCCCTCTGGGATTAGTTACACCGACATAAAACATAGCATATGTTGGAGCAGGGATTATCACCATCAATTTGCCTCCATCACTTTTGAAATCTGTTCTGTAGTTCCAGAGATTCCATAGAAATTGTAATTTAGAATGTTTTTAGAACGCTTTTCGCTCATTTCACCCTTTTAAATTTCGATTTTTTTTTATTTTGTTCTTAGAGAGCATTTACATCTTATAAGTAACTTCAATGCCAAATTTCAAATTTCTAGCTCCTTCAGTATAAAAAAAATCGCAATTTTAGAACATTTTTCGTTCTTGCACCCCCCTGGGGTTAGTGTCACCGACATAAAATATAAGCTATGTTGGAGCGGGGGTTGTCGCCATCAATTTGCCACTATCACTTTTGAAATCGGTTCTATAGTTCCAGAAATTACACAGAAATTATAATTTAGAATGTTTTTAGAACGCTTTTTTCTCATTTCCTCCTTTTAATTTTCATTTTTTTTTTTTTTTTTTTTTTTTTTTTTTTTTTTTGTTCTTAGAGAGCATTTACATCTTATAAGTAGCTACAATGCCAAATTTCTAATTTCTAACTCCTTCAGTATAAAAAAAAATCGCAATTTTAGAACGTTTTTCGCTCCTGCACCCCCCTGGGGTTAGTGGCACCGACATAAAATATAGCCTATGTTGGAGCAGGGGTTGTCAGCATGAATTTGCCACCATCATTTTTGAAATCGGTTCGGTAGTTCCAGAGATTACCCCCTACAAACAAACAAACAAAAAAACAATCTTTACTCCTTTATAATATTAGTATAGATAATAGAGCGATATTCGGTATTGATTTCAATGTCCATGTACCGTGGCAATTTAAATCGGAAAACCAAACTTCACATCCATAAGTAATTTGTTTAAAAACTATCGTTTTATACCCTATTTTCAAAATATCTGGGTTGATTCCGTGATTAAAAAAATTAAATATTTTGAAACCAAGTATGAAGTTTGAAATTTTAGATGGTCTAGCCATTTAAATTTAGAATCTAATACTAAACCTAAATAATTTAGGTAATATTTATTCTAATGTTTTGCAATTTGAATATAGGTTTCCTGCGAGTTCTACCAAATAACATTGCTTTAGTTTTTTGAGTTGAGATTTGTAAATTTAGAGACACATCATATCACAGGATAAATCAATACAACCAATATCTAAGTGAACATGGAAAACGCATAGCCTGTTTAAAAACCCAATTTCAGGAATTATCAACAGTATTCGCAAAAATATCCGAATTCTTTTGTGAAGCCCTTGTATAGGATCTGTAGATTTATACTAAATAGAAAGGTAAATTTTAGTTCAGTTAGGAAACGCGTAGCACAGTTTTAAATTCTCCTTCAGGAATTTTTCTCAATAAACGGAAATCGACTCGAGAACTTTTGTGTTGCCCTGTATAGGATCTATAAAAATTATACACATCCAGTAATAAACAAAAACTGAGTTAAATTGAAAAACATGTTCAGCAATTGAAAACGCACTTCCAGCCATTATTTTTAATAGACAGTACAGAATTATTTTGTATGTCCGTCCCTGCACTGAGAAAAAAATCTGCCCTTCTCAACTAGAATCTAAATTGTGGCTCTAGAAAAAATAGTTCCATGTCATCCCTATAAATTCTAGTTCACTTTGCCAGAGAGTTCTAGAGACTCCTACTAAAATTCAGGAGTGTTTACCTATATTCTCGTGGTCAGACTTATTTAAAAATGTCTGCAAATAGATGAGAACACAAGACGCTAGTTCTAGTTACTATAATGCTAGTTTATAAATCCATTCTAGAAATAAAGCGATAATTTCTCGTCATTTACACGATTCATTATCGTTTCGTCACCTAGAAAACAAGAGACTAGAAATTCTCGATCATTTTGTCTATTCAGTTTAGTTGCTTACCCTATTCGCATAGTTCAGGGACTTAGAAACAGTGTAACTATTCATTCTAGTTGAAGGAGGTATTTTTTTTTCTCAGTGTGTCAATGAACAATGAATGGTAAGTATTGTATAGTAAGCCTCTTGTAATGTATCTCAATGACATATATCCATTTCATTATGTGAAACATAATTAAAATAAACCGTAAACTATTTTACTCATAGACCGCAATGTAACGAGATTCTTTTAAGTCAAGGAACTATAAGAGCTATTCTATAGTAAGCCTCTTGTTAATTGAAATGGTGTCATATCATTAAAATAAACTGCAAATAATTTTCTTCATCTTTTGAGTGCTCCTGTAAAAAACAAAAACCGAATATGCTATAAAAAAAAAAAAAAAAAACCAATAACCCCATATATATCGATTCCATGTCAATCCGATTATATTGACGCGAGTTAGGGCACGGACGGTAGACACAGACAAACCTAATTCATAAACACTTTTCCAACTATGTTGAAAAAGATAGACTACGAAAAATAATGGTTGCAATTTCAGCATTTTAAATACAGCACGTTTTCAAAAAAGAGCAAAACCTCGGAAAATGAATTTAAAGATTTTGGGCTCAGAAAAAAAAAGGTTAAAAACCATTTTTCTTAATACTCATTGAAAATCTTTGCTGCATTATATACCCCTAACTTAGAGTTGTGTTGGTGAACATTTTATGTGTGAACATTTAGTGTGCGTGGTATTTAAAGGACTGGCAAAATAATAAGTTGGAAATTGTACGTCGAACGCGACCAATGAGGTGCGTTCGTGCTACAACTCGTTTTATAAATATTCAGACCTTGGTGCAATAGCTGTTGATGCAAAAATGCATGAATACAAAATTTATTTTATGCGATTCAGATTTTCATATTATATATATTCATTTTATTTTATGAAATGAACACTTTTACAAACAATTTATTACAATTCTGTTATAATAAAATTATACTATGCGCAAATATCCAAGGCAAGACAATGTTAAACAAGAACGAAAAATCATGCGTCAAGCATAGATTATGTAACACTTTCCAACGCTTCCAAAATAATTTTACAAATCATTATACCGTTTAATAAGCTGAAAGATAACATCTAAGTAAACAATTTGGAAAACGCATAACCTATTTAAAAACGTAATTTCAGGAGTTTCCAACCTATACAATATTCGGAAAATAATCCGAATACTTTTATTCAGCCCTGTATAGGATCTATAGATTTGTATATAGACTACAGGATGCTCAATTTTATTTTAGTTAGGAAACGCGTCGCACAGTTTAAAATTCTCCTTCTGGAGTTTCTGTGCATAAACGGAAATGGGTTCGCGAACTTTTGTGCTGCCCTGTATATGAAATACCGAATTTATACACACCCAGTAATAGACAAAGTGAGTTCAATTTAAAATCACGTTCAACAACTTAAAACGCACTCCCAGGAAATATTGTTAACAGACAGTAGACAATTCTGTTGTGTGTCCCTGTCCAAGAACGATGACTGCTATACACACACTATTCTGTAGTAAGCCTCTTGTCATGCACCTTAGTGATAGATATAAATTTCAATGCGTTTAAAATAGTGAAACATCTACTATATATATAAAACACAAACGAAATTTCGTTCCGTTCCTTTATAACTCTAGTTCCGCTGGATGGATTTTGATGAAACTTACACTGTTCAATAAATAATTTTTCAGGGAAGGTTTTAGTATATAGCATATTGTTCTACGTACATTATAGAATTATGATAGAAAGTTCTGTTATTTTGGCCGAAAAGGTTACCATTGCTCATTTTTTGGCGACCACTACCGTTCGAATAAGAATTGAAACGGCTATACATCTCGAAAAATAAAAGAAAAAACTGTTGCTAATTTTAGTAAAAAAAAAAAAAAAAAAGAAAGAAAGAAAAGGAGAAAGAAAAGAATAACGGTTTTGATGAGAGATAATATTATAAAGCGAAAATATTTCATTTAAACGTGATTGGGAATGTTAGTAATGCTTAAAAAATTATTCAATGGGCAAGATTGATATTGAAACAATATTTGGCGAATTATCTTTTGTTTTGGCAATTTTGATTTTACTTTTGACCCCCAACAATTTGATACTAAGCCAAAAGGTGCTTTTTGTTGCAGAAATAATTGAAATGGCTATACATCTCGAAAAATAAAAGAAAAAACTGTTACTAATTTTTTGTTTTTTTTTTTTAAAGAAAAAAAAAGAAAGAAAAGAAAAGAAAGAAAAACAGTGTTGATGACAGATAATATTATAAATCGAAAATATTTAATTTAAACATGATTGAGAAAGTTCGTAATGCTTAAAAAATTATTCAATATGCAATTGAAAGAATATTTGACGATTTATCTTTTGTTTTTGGCGATTTTGATTTTAATTTTGTCCCCAAACAATTTGATTTTAAGCCAAAAGGTATTTTTTCAAGTGTACGACAGCATTTTTGGAGTATTTTTTGGGGTACTTTTCAGTTAGCCGGGCGCCAGTGATATATATACATGTACAGTGTCTCACAAAAGTGATGGGACACTTGTGCTTTATAAAAAGAAACTGCAATAAAATAAATAAACAAACATGTGCAAAAATTTTTTGGGTGTGTTTCATATTTAAAGTTAGTAACAATTATTACATAACATACATTTTGTCAAAATATTAAAATATTAATTTAGTAAAAATACAATTGTTCAGAACGGAGCAAAAAATGGCTCACATAAGTGATGGGACACTTACTTTTCCATCAAATATTTATCCAAAAATTTTACTTTTTAAAAGGTTTTAATATTTTGTTGGATTTCCTTTTACTTTTAAAACATGATTTAATCTTTTTGGGATGGATTCGACTATTTTTTTTGTGATTTCTGGAGTGATTTTACCCCATTCTTCTTGAAGCACCGATTTTAGTTGTTGTTTTGACGAAATGGTGTGTTTGCGAATTCTTGATTCCAATTCTTGCCAAATATTCTCTATGGTATTTAAGTCTGGAGATTGTGGTGGTGTTTTTATTATTTCAGGACAGTTATATAGCAGCCAGAGTCTAACGTTCAGAGCAGTGTGCTTGGGGTCATTGTCCTGGTAGAATTTAAAATCGTTATGAAGGTTCAATTTTCGTGCTGAAGATTTCAAATTTTGCTTTAAAATATCAATATACTTGTACTGATCCATTATACTGTCAATAAAAACAAGATTACCAACTCCAGCGGACGACATACACCCCCATACCATAACTCCTCCTCCACCATGTTTTACTGTTGGTACCAAGTTCTGTTTGCGAAGTTCTTCCCTGGGTTTTCTCCACACCAAGATTCTACCGTCAGAACCAAATATATTAAATTTACTCTCATCAGCAAATATAACTTTATTCCAGTAATCAGAATTCTTATTTATGTTGGATTTTGCGAAAGCTAGTCTGAGTTTTCTATTCTTTTCACTTACGAAGAATTTTTTCCTGGCTACTCTACCGTGATATCCAGCAGATCGAATTACCCTTCTAATAGTTTCAGGATTAACAATTATTCCATATAATGCTTGTAAATCAGCAGCAACTTTTGAAGCACTAATTCTTGGATTTTTTTTAATATTTCGAACGATAATTCGCTTTATTCCATTGGATAGCTTTGATGGTCAGCCAGGTCTTCTTTTATCCTGAATCATATGATTCTTTTTATATCGTTTAATGATATTGAAAACTGTTGAACGACTCAAGTTAACTGTTTCAGCAGTTTTTCTAATAGATTTTCCACGTTC
Organism: Maratus michaelseni; assembly: GCA_963931845.1. Lineage (NCBI taxonomy): Eukaryota > Metazoa > Arthropoda > Arachnida > Araneae > Salticidae > Maratus > Maratus michaelseni. The sequence goes on along the minus strand of OZ007592.1, from coordinate 4,130,802 downwards.
AATATGCAAATTAATAACTAATTTTCGAATTTCAGGCGAAGTTTCTTTTCGTTTAGCATTCATGACTACACAGAGCTAAAAAACACAAAAATTCCAAAACAAACTGGAGAGAAATACTGCAGACGATTTTATAAATTATTGCCAATTGCTTTTAAGTAAAAATAAAACCCCAAAAAATATTTTTATTGCTTATTTCAGACGATTTTTGTTGCATATATAATGGTGTCCCATCACTTATGTGAGCTATTTTTTGCTCCGTTCTAAACATTTGTATTTTTATTAAATTAATATTTTAATATTTTGACAAAATGTATGTTATGTAATAATCTTTACTAAATTTAAGTATGAAACACACCCACAAAAAAAATGTGTACATGTTTTTTTAATTTATTTGATTAGTTTCCTTTTGTAAAGCACAAGTGTCCCATCACTTATGTGAGACACTGTATATAACAAAATTTAAAATTGATCGCGATAAGCCAAAGTATTTTTATTCCATCCTAGTCTAACTTACTCTATAATATTTATTTCCTCCGTTTATTAAAATATTTTAACTCTATTTATTCCGAAAAAACCTCATATCTAAATTCAATATTTTAATGGCTGCTAATTAGTTCAATAAATCGCGTCTTTATCTTTAAATTATAAAACTCCCTAATATTCATACTTTTAAAAAACCCGCTTAATCCCCTTTTAATTTTCTAAATTCCTAAAAAGACTGTATTTATTTTAATAAGTTCCGATATTAAAAATAATTCGCCAGATCATAAAATCTTTTTCTTATATTAAAATGTAAAAACATTTATTCTAATTCCATTCTGGCTATGTTCCAAACACGATAAACCATTTCTCTTATTTTCTTTTTTCCTTTCCCTAAAAGTCAAAATCATTCCATATTCTCGAACCAATTAACTAACGGTAATCAATGAAACTAAAACACTCTGGGTCATAGCTAAATCATCGAACACCATGGATTTTTCGAGAATCTTCCTTCGCGCCAAAAATTAGCGGAAACCATTTTATTACAATATTCTGGAGCCGTCGCAAAGAATCCGAGTGAGATCCCGGCTCATGATTGGCGCACAGGCCCTCACGTGATCTCTGTATCCCTACTCTTACTGAAAGGATATATCGTCGCTTTTTCCGCCTCAGAGAGCATTCGTTCGGAGAACATTCGAAGATTTGATGCACAGATGAATGCTAGACGTTTTCGTGTAATAGCATTCGAAGAGATGGGCGCTGGAACGGTGTTTGTTTGGTTAAATCGAACCTCTGCCTGGTATTAGCGAAGTGACCTGTAGTTTTTCTGATGATATTCGGAATGAATATTTATAAAAGTTAACCATCCGGCTTCTACTATAAATAAAATTTGGTCATCTAAACTAAAAAGATGGCTCGGATGAAACCAGATCTACAAATGATGTCGTTTACTTTTCTAAATAGAGTTTGATTGTATTGTACGATGAAGTTTTGTTCTTATGCAGACGTACACACGCCATCTACTGGTAATAACATGACTGTCATTAATCAGAGTGCTGAAACTTCCTCTTCCGGTGATTATGTGAAAAGAACACATCTTATTTAAAAAAAAAAAACATTTATTAAAAATTGGTACTGCTGAATCAGCTCGGCCCTAAATATCACCACATGTATATATACACACATATATATATACACATATATCTACACATATCATACACTTATATGTATGAATATATTTATATATGTACATATATCACTGGCGCCCGGCTAACCGAAAAGTACTGTTTTTTATTCAAATGTAAATTATATTAAAATCAATATACTTCTATTTACGTCTACCTTGTATATGAAATTTCGTTCTGGCTGCTTATAACTCGAGTTTTGCTGAATGGATTTTCATAGAACTTAAACTGGAATATAGATAATTTTTCAGGGAAGGTTTTATCGTATAACATATCGTTCTACGTAGCTTAGTTATAGAATTATGGGGGGGAAGTTCTATAATCAGGTGAACCCGATTATGAAAGATTAGCCTTTTGAAAAAGCTCTACTGGACGGATTTTTATGATAATTGTATTGTTAGTTAGATGCTATTTCAGGAATGGTTTTAGTGTACTACATATTGTTCTAACGTTGCTCAGTCAAACAGTTATGTGTGAAGGTTATATAGTCAGGTGAACCCGATTCCGAAAGATTAGCCTTTTTGAAAGTTTTTACTGGGCGTATTTTTTGCGACTTGCATTGTTAAGTAGATAATTTGTAAGAATGGTTTTAGTATATTTTATATCGTTCTATATTAGTTTTAGAACTAAGTGGAAAAACTAGCTGGCTTCGCCCGCTAGCGGGCCCCTAATTTACATCGGTGCCTCGAATTGTAGAAAATCTCGAATCTTGTAAAACCTCGAAGCGGACGAACCTCCGACACGGGTCCCCGCTGCCTTCGGCACCGGATAACCCCTTAATTTGCACATTGAATAGTACAAACCTCTAACCGAACGAACCTCCGACCCTCATTTTCAATCCTTCAAACTCTCAAAAGTTAAAAGAGAATTATAATATTCTCAATAAAAAATTCTCTTTCATTACGAAAGAATTTAAAAAAAAAATTGACTGAACTGACCATTGACTTTCTGAACTAAAATACCATAAATTTAGGACATCATGAACTTAGTGTACTTCGAAAATATTTTATATTTAACTTTCAATTTACAAAAAATTGTTACTTTTTACATTATTTATAACCTTTTATATTTTATTATTGTTATGTAATTATATTCATTGTTTCAAATCTAATAAACAGGCGCCTCCTGCGGTGGGGGTTGGAACGGATGGGTGCTATCGGTGTCGGGTAGCGTTTATTTTTCCCCTCGTGGACTTATTGTTCCTATACCTCACGGGTGGCTGTCCACGAGTGGGTGATTTCGGTCCCCGCTGCTTTCGGCACCGTATACCGGTCGTGCTACGCACGCACCGGATAATCCCTTAAATTGCACATCGAATAGTATAAACCTCTAACTGAACGAACCTCTGGCTCGGGTCCCCACTGCCTGCGGCACCGTATAGCAGTCGTGCTGTGCACGCGCTGCAGTATACGTTAGTTCCACCTTCCGCCAGCAGATGGCGCAATCCGCTTATACGATCATAACTGAAATCGTTAAGGCTTTCGATGTCGAGTCTAATGAGCCATACCCCGTCGTTTTTATGCCCGTAGAACCGGAGATAGGAAAGCGCCCCCTGGTGGTGAAAAACGAACTAAAATATGTAAGCTCTATCGATGTCGAGTCGAATGAGCCATACCCCGTCGTGATCCTTCCCATAGAAACAGAGATAGGAAAGCGCCCCCTGGTGGTGAGACTCTGAGCAAAAATCGATAAGCTGTAGTATCCTCTATCGACGTTGAGTCGAATGAGCCGCACCCCGTCGTGATCCGGGCCATAGAAACAGAGATAAGAAAACGCCCCCTGGTGGTGAAAAACGAACTAAAACCGATAAGCTCTAGTATCCTCTATCGATGTCGAGTCGATTGAGCCAAACCGCGTCGTGATGTGACCCATAGAACCCGAGTTGGCTGAAAAATCCTTTAATTACACCTTCCGCCACCAGGGGGCGCAATGTGTTTTATACGAACATGACCGAAATCTGTAAAGCTATCCATGTGCAGTCGAAAGAGCCAAACACCGTCGTTAATCGGGCCCATAGAACCCGATTTCCGGAAGGTGAAACTTGGAACTAAAATATGTAAGCGCTATCGATATCGAGTCGAATGAGCCAAACCGCGTTCCGATTGGACTCGTAGAACTCGAGATATTGGGAAATCAAAATATGAAATCTGATATTATTATTCGAAAAGGGCGGTATAAACTCAGAAACTTTTAAAATTGTTATAGAGGGTCCTTATTACTTTAATTATGATGTTTGGAATCGGTTTGGTGGAAATCCGTAACACAGTTTTTTAGTTATAGAAACGGACCACAGTAAAAAGAAAAAATCCGGAAAGCGGGGGGGGGGGGGGCGATGACACTGCTTTTCCTCAAACAACTTATTTAGACTACCGGAGTTCTCGTTCAAAGACAGTGAGCTGTAGAAAAACTTAAAACTGAAAAAAAAAATCTGATGTCTTAATTACATAAACAGTGCGGATTCGATAACGGGCAAAGCCCGCTTTTAAACAACTTATTTAGACTACCGGAGTTCTCGTTCAAAGACAGTAAGCTGTAGAAAAACTTAAAACTGAAAGAAAAAAAATCTGATGTCTTAAATACATAAACTGTCCGGATTCGATAACGGGCGAAGCCCGCTTTTTACTAATCGAAAATAGTGGTAATTTTTCTATACATATAAACAATCAAATGTTTAAAAATGTTAAATTTGTTGAAATGGAATTGGTTTCCTCAAAAATAATACAAATGTACAAATATGTCTTAATGACATCAACCGTCCCAATTCGATAACGGGCGAAGCCCGCTTTTCCTTATCATAATATTCGGTTGCCACTCTAAAAGAAAAACTTAAAATACTCGTCATGCAGTTTTTAGACGCGGCCTACTTCTTAAAATCCTAATATCTAGCGGGCACTGTCATGGAAATCTTTCTTTTGCTTTAATAATACGAATGATGATTATACAATTATACTATACAATAATGAATTATACAATTAAATAATATATGGGCTCGTAATGGAGATATGAGAATAATTTTTAGATATTCTGAAACAGAATCAATTTTGCGTCGCCCTGTCAAAGTTAGGAATTACTGCGCCCCTTAGATTCGGAGATTGGGCCCCCCCCCCCCTCTGAAAAAACCCAGTTGAAAACCACGTGACTTCCGTCAAAGAAAATGCTCCTCGCCTCTTGAAAACCGATCCAGACAATCGTCTGGCCGCCTGTCTGCGGTCTGGCATTCGCAGCGTGGAAAGAAATGAAAAATTATTTTTTATCGATCGAATTTTAAAGGAAATTTTTCGGTTCTAATTTTCGTACGGAAATGATTTTTCGAATTTATGAAACTCGACGCCGTCCCGGTTGCGTACGCACCGCTTTCGACTTTCTGGGCCGTAGACTTTCGCAGATACGGGTCGGTTTAAAAACCCGTACTGTGGTTTGGGGCTTAATTTGCTCCGCGGCACCGCTGCCTTTTCATTCCCCGACCCGAGAGATCGGCAACCCTTATCAGAGGCGAAATTTTTGCGGCTTTCAGTTCTTTTGCAAGTTCGGTTTCGGTCGGTAATTAAAACACTTTTGTTAATTAATAACTCCCCGGGTCCGGGTCGGACTCCCGACCCGGCCGAACTTGAGCTCCGCGCCTTTTTTCCGAATTTTTCGGTCCGCCATCCGTGCGTCGAGTGGTCCTGTAGCCTTTGCGTGTACAGAGGGGAATGCAGAACAGACAGAAACACACACAGACGTTCACCGACATTAATAATTATCCGATTCTATAATCGGATGAACCTGATTATCAAGGATTAGCGTTTATAAAAACTTCTACTGAATGGATTTTGTTAGTTAATTTGTTTGCATTCGATAATTTTTAGTGATGGTTTTAGTATATTGCATATAGTTTTATCATTCTTTAGCAAACCCTAACTGTAAATGACCAAATAAAAGAGTTGGTCCTTAACAGCTAAAACATTAGAGAATATAAAATAGCGGAATGACGTCATTTTTCAGTAATATATACGGATTGCTTTCAAATACAAAGTCAAATTAAACGATATATTTCGTTTGATTCAAGGTTCATTTGTAGAAACCGACCAGAGCAGCGGGCGTAGCTTGCTAGTTATTTAAATAAACCGCAAACCATTTTTCTCCATAGACGTCCTGTAACGGATTTCTTTTGACTGTCCCTGTAAAGGCACACCCTATTCCATATTAAGCTTCTTGTAATGCATCTTAGTGATATATATCCGTAACATCATTAAAATAAACCGTAAATGATTTTCCCCCCATAGACCGTCTTGTAACGAATTCTTTTGAGTGTCCCTGTAAAAAAAAAAAAACTTTTAGTGCTACACACTTCCGTTGAAATAGGAAACATGCTATTGATAACGACAATAACCTATAAAAATTGCAGGGCAATCCGAGCCTTTTTACGGGAGTAAGGCGCGGCGCACATTGAGACGCAGCTGCCACGCGCAGGTTAAGCGATGCTGCTCGGAAAAAAACTGCGCGCGGCAAGGTGTGCGCATATTGCGACTCAGTTTTCCGTTCTGCGACTCAGTTTCACGTTCACGTTTGTTTACATTGCTAACGTATGCCACGCGTGTAAAACGGTTCGTTTTTCGTAGAATAAGAAACAATTAGTTCATTTTTTGGGATTTTTAGATATTTTTTGCCTTGGATCAGTACATAGATTTAAATTCAGAATTAGATTATCTGATTCTGAAATGGATGCGTGCTTATTAGTATATATTAGTACAGCTTTTTGTGAAAACAGAAAAAAAAAACCATAACTTCTTAGTTATGATACGTATCGAACCCGTTTAAAGTTATTATTACTTCTAGGAAAATGGACGAAAATTTATCAGATTTTTGATGTAATTAAAAATGGCCCAAGGAGGGGAGGGGGGGGGGGGGTTAAGAAGAAGAAAAAATTCCACAACTTCGTCAATTCACAAGATATCATATTCGCTTAAATTTATTATAAGTCCTTTTAATATTATTTAAAACTTTTATATTGACAAGTTTTTTATAAAACCAACCCTTATAAAAAAAAAAAAAAAAAAAAAAAAATCTTTGCCGGTTTTACCTGCAAACAAGTTAGGTTTTGAAGTGGGCGGTTCCAACTGTCGCATCATGGTAAAAAGGTAATTTCTTCCGAATTTCCCAACAAACAGGCGCCCACGGTCTGCGTCTTCAAAATCTACCTGTGCCTGTAGGCCGAGCCGTCAGGGATTTTTTATTTTTAGACTAAAAAATTTGTACTGTTCATGATACAATATATGTTCTGGTAATGCCCCCCCCCCCCCTTCCCCACACCCCCTCTAAAGTTTTTTGTTTATAAAAAAATAACCAATAAAAATCCAGTTTTAATTTTTTCTTATAACTCTCTTTTGCAAGTTTCATACAGAAAATGTTTCACAGTATTCTGTTTTCATTGAAAATTTTTAAACAAGCTAAGAGCTGGTTTTACTTAATTTATATCTTCTTCATTTTCTTGCAAAAATTGCATGTTTTGATTTTAATCTGCTGCTAAATAATAAAATTTAATTAAACATTTCAGCAATGGACATTGGTCATAAAACTTTAAAAAAAAAGAAAAAAAAAAGAAAAAAGAAAATGTAAATGGTTTTTATTATATAAAATTAAAAATTTTGTATTCTATTTTTCAGAGTAATAATGATAAAAAAAAATTAGTTTAATATTAAATATTTTATTACTCGCTTAAAATTGATTATAACTCGCTTAAAATTGATTATAACTCGCTATTTTTTTTAAATGTTCTTATTAATACATTATGGTAAACAATTTAAAAATTAAATTTTATTATTTAGCAGCAGATTAAAATCAAAACATGCAATTGTTTACCATAATGTATTAATAAGAACATTAAAAAAAAAAAAAATAGATAGTTATAATAAATTTTAAGCGAGTAATAAAATATTTAATATTAAACCAATTTTTTTTTTATCATTAATACTCTGAAAAATAGAATTTTTTTTTTTTTTTTTTTTTATATATAATAAAAACCATTTACATTTTCTTTTTTTAAGTTTTAGGACCAATGTCCATTGCTGAAATGTTTAATTAGGCATTTTTCAGTAATGGATATTATAATTAAAAGACAATTTCAGTTTAATGTTCATAGCACTTAAAATTGATGTAACTGAAATGGAAGTAATAAAATTTAATTTTTGAATTCCACTTACCATAACGTATTTAGAATAATTTTTTTAGGTACTTTTCTGTTAGCTGGACGCCAGTGATATATATAAACATAAATATACATATCACTGGCACCCAGGTAACAGAAAAGTACCTTTAAAAAAAAAAGCTAGTTTTAATCAATTTCATGTGATTAATAAAACTTTTTATATTAAACAAGATTTTTTTATCATTATTACTCTGAAAAATAGAATAGAAAACTTTTAATTTTATATAATAATAACCATTTACAAAATTACATTTATTTTTAAAGTTTTAGGACTAACGTCCATTATTTACTGAAATGTTTACAAAACAGGATAGGCGCGAACAGCTTCGATCAGTTTTTCCTTCATTTTCGCTGAAAAACGTGACACACTCGCACTTGAAACTGTGTTCGGAACACAAGTGGCAGGCAGAACCTGCGTCAGAAAAACTGCGCGTGCGTCAATATGCGCTCTCCCGCTCATTTCAATGCTTTACAAAATCGCGTGACGTGAGAACCTGCCCCGCGCGTGTTGGCTGCGTCTCAATGTGCGCCTTGGTTAAGAGCACGGCCATACGGCCAGACAAACCGAAGACACTTTTCATTTAGGTTAGAAAGTGTTAAAAATCATCGTTATTATTTCACTGAAAAATTGAATTATATCGTCTGTTATTATATGAATAATTTCCGTCATAAAATAAGTACATTTTAAGTTGACATTTTCTGAAAATTTAAATGGGAAACTGAAGCCTCGCTTTGAAAATTTCAGAGCTTGAAAACCCTATTTTAGACTCTTTTTTTTTCCATTTGATATCTATTTCTCCTTAAACATCCATCTATAATACGGTCGGTAGATTATTGGATGGCTATCATGAAGCAATTTTAGCATACAAATTCGGTTTTTAAATTCAGTCATAGAGGAATAACAAGACTCCATCTTAAGCAGGACAACTTAGAATCATTATACCTATCGTGGGATAAATTACGTAGGAAATGAAGAAAACTTTCATGAGAATATCTCTTTTTAACACTTTCCAACCTACTTGAAAAGTGTTTATGACTTCGGTTTGTCTGGCCGTGCTCTAACGCCCGTCAATAGGCTCGGATTGCCCTACAATTTTTATATGTTATGGTCGTTATCTATAGAGATGTTCCCTTTTCAACTGAAGTGTGTGGCACTCATAGTTTTTTTACAGGGACACTCAAAAGAATTCCGCTACAGGACGGTCTATGGGGAAAAATCATTTGCGGTTTATTTTAAGGATGTTACAATATTTTAAACGCATTGAAATTTATATATATACCTAAGGTGCAGTACTAGAGGTTTACTACAGAATAGTGTGTGTATTGCAGTCATCGTTCATTGACAGGGACACACAAAATAATTCTCTACTGTCTGTTAACAATAATTCCTGGAAGTGCGTTTTAAGTTACTGAACGCGATTTTAAATTGAACTCACTTTTTGTCTATTGCGTGGTGTGTATAAATTCTGTAGATCCTATACAGAGAAGCACAAAAGTTCGCGAACACATTTCCCGTTTATGGACAGAAACTCCAGACGGAGAATTTTAAACTGTGCTACGCGTTTCCTAACTAAACTAAAACTGAGCATCCTATGTAGTCTATATACAAATCTATAGATCTTATACAGGGCTGAATAAACTTATTCGGATATTTTTCCGAATATTGTATAGGTTGGAAATTCCTGAAATGACGTTTTTAAATAGGTTATGCGTTTTCCAAATTGTTTACTTAGATGTTATCTTTCAGCTTATTAAACGGTATAATGATTTGTAAAATTATTTTGGAAGCGTTGGAAAGTGTTACATAATCTATGCTTGACGCATGATTTTTTGTTCTTTTTAAGTTTTGATTCGATTTTTATCCAATTTTGAAAGGACTCGAGAAAATTCTACAACGATAATATATATTAAATTCCAAACCATTCGGTTGGGTCGTTTTTGCTCTGTTAAATGCGGACGGACGGACAAGAGGACGACTCTAGGTGCTACCTATAACTAAAAAGTGTTTTAACTACACTTATAATTGTCCGATTGTTGAAGTAGACTGGAGGTGTCAAAGTTTATTTTTAGGAAAAAAATAGAAAGAAATCGATGTTTCTGTCATTTTTGACGATACGAAGAGGATCTAGGTTCTAAGTATAGTTTTAAAAATGATCGTCTAAAAAATAGTCGTCTTCAAAATATTAGTTTACATATTTGTAATATTTGTATTAGAAAATTTTAAAAATAAAAATCGAATTACGTACAAATTGTATCTGACCGCTTAATTTTTTTTTTTTTTTTTTAATCCTTTTCAAATCATCATGTATTTGAAATATGTAGTAAATGTATCATTTGCATTTAATCCCCGTTTTATAATTTATTTTTTAAAATAAAATGGCTTCAATAAATTGCGTATTATATAATTTTTTCTACAAATGTGGAAGCGGTCAGAGGATTAAAAGAGCGGTTCATTTAGAACTTACTATTTTTCGAGAAGTGTAAAAAAGAACGATCTATCGGAATGCGTGGTGTCACGAAGGACTATTCGGGTTTCCATTGCTGTCGTGTCGTATAATGAATGTCTGTAGTCATTTTTATCAGCTTGACACTAAAACCCAGATAAACGATGGATATCAAGGCGATTTCTTTTATAATTCTTATATGGATATTTTTGCTTCTTTCTTTTTTATCTCCTTTTTTTAAGGAGACTAATGATATACTTTTCTTAGTTATACAAATTATCTTATTCATAATGGTCATACAAAATACAGTTAAGTATTTCAATTGCTATTTCCGTCTTCTCCCAAAACATCGTTATTGTATGGATGGGTTTTTCGGACCATAAGGCTATTGCAACTGAAAAACAACCTTTACAGGCAGATCAGAAGGGTAAAGGGGAGAAAAAAAAAAGAAATGGATTGTGCACGAACACTGCCAATAACTTCGCAGTACTTTATTAAAAGTTCATGGAAGAACTGTTTAACCCTTTGTGTCCTGACAGACTTTAAAGCCCCCTGGGATCATAGGACTTTTAAATCGGAAAAAATGAAAATAAAAATGGCCATTTTCAACATATATCTTAAAATGCATACTAGATAGTACCCGTCAAGATATGATGGTAAATCACTTGAACGTTCGTTTAGAAATAGGCTTTTATTTTCAATTAGCTGCTTTTAAATTAAGTATTGAAAATTTTATGTATTGTTATATTGTGTAAGCGATGCTTATAGATATAAGACGATAGATTGTGTTGTCGGTCCAGCAATTTACATCCCATTATACTTGAATCGATTTAACAAGAATTTAACTAAAAATATTAATCGAATGATTTATTTTTACTCTCAAAAGTTTTAAAAAAAATATATCAATATTTAGTATTTTCTATTTCTTTTTAAATTACGCAACCTTTAAATTTTTTCATTAATTTTATTTTTATCAGCCTGACACTAAAACCCAGATAAACGATGGATATCAAGGTGATTTCTTTTATAATTCTTATATGGATATTTTTGCTTCTTTCTTTTTTTAAGGAGAATAATTATATACTTTTCTTAGTTATACAAATTATATCTTATTGATACAAAATATAGTTAAAAGTTTAGATCACTTTATTTAATCGATAACTACATGCAAAATCTTTTAATTTAAATATTTATAATATAAAATAGGTAATTAAAAACATAAGAATATTTAATATATCTGATTTTTGATTATTTTTTTTTTAACTCAACAACCTTTAAAATTTTCCATTAAATTAATTTTTATCAGTCTGATTCTAAAGCCCTGAATTTAAACTTTGCTATTTACAGCTAACATTTTCACACATTGTTTAGTTGTTAAATCACGGTTATCAAGATAATTTAGAGTTCCTGTATGAATATTTTTCCTTCTTTTTGTTTTCTCTCCTTTTATTTTTCCTTTTTTACGAAAAATAATCACATACATATCTTATTATATATATGACATCTTGATAATGGTCATACCGAATAAAATAAAAATTGTAGACCAGTTCAATTTATTGAATCGATAATTACAGGCACGATCTTTTAAATTAAATACTTTTAATATAAATTTAGTAATTAAAACAAAATATTCTTGGGCGTTAAATTTTACTTAATTATAAAGCATTCGAATAAAATAAAAATACAAATTATTTAACTTTTCCTCCTGTATTAAATATGGCATTATTAAAATGAATTATTGCCAATAAAATATAAAAATTCATATCCAAGGTTAGATTCTAGATTTAATTTTACGCATGCGCAAATGGGCCATTTTCGTGTGAAAATTGGAATTGGACGAAAATCCCTTTTCGTTTTAATATATAGGATGATTTAAAAACATAATTTTTGGAGTGATGAAAGATATAAGTATGATCTTTCATTTCATATATTTAAAAATATATACAATACACTGAATTATTATTTATAGGAGGTTTCAAACTGTCAGACATTTGTCGAGCAGAAAATTGGCATGAGAGTTGACGCGCAGGGTTACAAAAGAATTTTGCGCATCTAAAGCAAACCTTTTGGTGGCTTTATTATACGCCAGATTGTAAATAATCACTCCGAACCTAAATAACTTTGTATTGAATGCATTGTTATATTTTTAATACGAAATTGTATTTAGATTATACAAAGTTTTGAAATTTTTAATAGTATAACCACCAAAAACAAAATTTGTTTGAACAATAAAAGTGAAAATTTAGGCTCACTTTATGCAGACTAACATAAAATACATATTCTGAAAATTTCATGATATTATATTGAAAAGTTTTTGAGATATCCTGCGGGCAAGTTATGCCCAAAAACGTCATTTTGAGAAAACTCATTAAAAGTTTTACTTTTAAACTTGTTTAAATTTGGGCCTTTGTACGTTTATAAATAGTTTTTTTTTTAATACGAATTTTTTAATGCGATATGTTTTATAATGTTCAGAAAAGATTATCATTTAATATATTAAAAATATCGAATTTTTGAAAGTTTAAAAGTTTAATGGCACAAATGACATTTTTAACGAAGCAGTGATGTTTAAAACCATGCAGTTTATTTGTAAAAAGTTTTTCTGTCTCATTTTGTCTCTCGTTTAAAGTGGATCTATAGTTTAGTTTGTATGGAACACATACAAAAAACTTGACACTTCCTTTTTAAAACTTTCCAACACAGTTGAAAAGGGTTTATGAAATCTGTTTGTCTGTCCGTGCTCCAACTTGCATCAATAGACTCGGATGGATATATGTTATTGAAGTTTAATATGGCATGTTCGAAATTGAAAATGAAGTGTGTAGCATTTATAGTTCCTGTACAAGGACACTCAAAAGTATTCCCTTAAATTATGGTCTATGGGGGAAAAATAGTTTTCAGTTCATTTGAATAATGTTACATTTTTTCAAACATATTGAAATTGATCTGAGGTGGGCGATAACATGTTTTCTACAGAATAAGTAGGAATTATATAGTTCATTAACAGGTACGCAGAAAAGAATTTTATTACAGTAATGATCTACGGGTGAGAATTGCGGTCTATTTTAATGATGTAAAAACATAATGAAATAGATAGACATGTTTCTATCCATTATTATTATCTACTTCAGCATCTTGCAGTATTATTAAAGATGGCTCAGTATCGCATTGTGTTGGTCAGTGGGATTCGTAAATTGCATTTTCAGAATTTGTATTTTTGGAATCTTGTATTTTCAGAATTTGTATTTCAGCATTACATTGTATAGTTATTGCTCAATATCACAAAGTATGATTGAGTAATGCTCAGTATAATGAGGTAAATAAATCTGCTGGGCGGGGTTAGTTGAGCTTAAGACGAAAGATAGGCCTCCCCGCCCGGTTTGACCTAGAACTTGCTTGCTTGGTCAACGGTGAGGTTTTGTTAAAGTAGTCTGAATGTGTTTCATAATCTAGGCTTAACGCGTGATTTCTCGTTCTTGTTCAATCATTTAGTTGATTTAATTTATCTAGAATAAAGTTCTGGGATGGCCACACTATAACTAGTTTAAATATGTCAAAAATAGAAGGACCCGAATATGAATACTAGATCAAATTATTGACACGGTACATATAGATGAACATGATTTCGTGAATGTGCCAAAAAAACTGCGGGTCTGAAAAAAATATCTAAAAGTATGTATAGTTAAGGAAATAGTGTGATTTTAGGTAGATTTCGTAAGAAATACTACCTATTACATTTCCCCCTAAGTTGGAAATTTTGAAAAATGTTTGCAGATCTACGCCGATCATGAATCCCAGAATCCAAAACCACCCCCAGTTCAAAACTTTATTTCTATCTATCTATGTCACTTTTTTATAGACACGATAACTCCCATAATTCTGCACAAATCTCTGCCAAACGGATACATAAAATCAAGGGGCATAAAATCTCGGTCAAGTTCGTTCATGGGCAAAATCGAACCAAGGAGGGGAGGGTGGGGGGGGGGGGGCTTTTTGTGAAAACAGAAAAAACCCATAATTTCTTAATTATGATACGTATCGAATCCGTTTCAAGTTATTATGACTTCTAGGAAAAGGGCCGAAAATTTATGTGGGACAGATTTTTGATATTATTAAAAATGGCTCCAAGGGGGGGGGGAGGGGGGTTTTAGAAGTAAAAAAAATCATAACTTCGTCCATTCACAAGATATCCAATCCGCTTAAATTTATTATAAATCCTCTTAATATTATCTAAAAGTTTTATATTGACACTTTTTTTATAGGCAAAAAAAAGAAAAAAAAGCAAGCTTCGCCCGGAAACAAGTTAGGCTTCGAAGTGGGCGTTTCCAAAATGCCGCATCATGGCAAAAAGGTCTTTTCCCCCGCAATTCCCAATAAACAGGAGCCTGCGTCTTCGAAATCTACCTGTGCCTGTAGCCCGAGCCGTCAGGGATTTTTTTATTTCCCCCCCCATGCTATCCGAAACAAATAAAAGCGCCTATTTTCAACGATACTCCGAAGTTTTCGCATCAATATAAATACGATGTGTATCTTTTTCACGCTTCCAACTCCGAAATAGTGAAAAGTGAATGAATGTATTTAGCTACGTGTGGTTATTTTTATGGACTGAAAAAGTCGCCCGATAGGAAATAGAAATAGAGATGATTGTTTAACCTTTCTAATGGCTGAAACATTTTTATAAAGTTCAATCACTTTTACGAGTTCTTAAACACCCACTGATGGAACAGTTAATTGAGAATAATGCTTTTAAAAAAAATTCTTGATATGTTAATCTTATATATTATTTCTGTTATCAACGTCCTTTTTTCTAAGCCAATACAAAACGCAGAACGATCCATGAGATACCACAGCAAAGGATTTTGAAGAGGCTTCTGACAGGGTACACTCCCATTTCCTTAAAGCAGGTTTTTGGATTCAATATTGATGTTCATTAAAAATGAAATCGGCATTATTTTTATAAATGAAATGAAACGTTTTCCTCAAATGAGTGTTGCCACAAATAAAATACCGCAACAATAATTATGAAAAAAAAATGTTCAATAAAGTGGGACCTTAAACATAAACAGGAATAATTCACCTAGAATTGTATTTTTAATTCTTTTATTTTATATATATCGGATTATCAAACCTAATAGTGAGGCACAAACTACGGAACAACACCTATTTTCTCTCGCTTTCTGTTTCAAACGCCTCGTAAGTATTCTTGCGATATCTCCTATTGTTATGCTTTTTAATTTTCCTATTAATTGAACTCTTTATTCTATTATCGTCTA
Organism: Maratus michaelseni; assembly: GCA_963931845.1. NCBI lineage: Eukaryota > Metazoa > Arthropoda > Arachnida > Araneae > Salticidae > Maratus > Maratus michaelseni. The sequence goes on along the minus strand of OZ007592.1, from coordinate 4,115,234 downwards.
CTGTTAAGAATATTAATTGACAATATGGTTTTGTATTATGCATTGATATTTGAAGTAAACTAAAGTAATTGTTGTTTTTACTTACCCATCATACGTAGTATAGGGTAAGTCTTGCAATCGTTTTGAAAATCGAAATTTTTTTGGACACGTCTGGAGATGCCGAAAAACATATTTTTAGAAACAACAACAAAAAAAAAATTAGGCGTTTACAGACAGTGTGTATGTCTCTCCAGAACAAATTGAGATAGAGACTTGATATTGGATTGGTAAGTAATGATGTGTAATAATGAGAAGAAGCCTATTGAATTTCAGTCACCTCGATGATCCGAAACTATTTTTTTCAGACTCTCGTCCTGATAAAAGGTATATATAAAAAAATTTTTGAAATTGTTTATTTTAAGGAGTAACTATAAAAGACTCTCACAAATTTTGCATCAAAAATAAAGTTGATCGGAGAATGTGTTGCCGAGATATTTATCATCCTATTTTCCACACTCTTCGATTTGACGAGACGTGACCCTGTATTTCATTTCAGATTTCAATTCAAAGACCTATTTCAATTGGAAACGAGACGCTTCATCCGACGCAGTCAACTCTTAGTGAATAGAATTATCCTTTTTGGGAGTTATAAGGATGTTTCTTTTACGCCATTCGGTCATAGAGCATTTATAGTAGTCAGCGTTCGAAATCCTTGGTGGTCTGCTGGTCCAAGACCACCAAGAATTCAATCGGACCACTAATACATAAAATTGAGTGGTCCGCAGGACCAGTAACTTTTTCCCCCTCTCAAACAGGCAAACGTATATTTTCCCGGCCCCGAGAAAACCGATTGCAAATCACTCAAATGTTATACACACACACACACACTATATATATATATATATATATATATATATATATATATATATATATATATATATATATATATTTGTTCTCTTGTGGTCCAGTTTTCCATTGTATAATGTTCATATTTGATTTATTAATCCATTTGTGTTTACTTAATAGCAACTCTTCTCTCTCTTTCTTTATTCAGGTATGAGTAAATTTGGCCAATTACCATTGAAGCACATGCTATGGTAAAATTATGTTAATTATTAGCTATGTGGTATTCTGTTTACACAATATCATTATTTATCTCTTTGTAGATTAAAGTAGAATGATATTAGAACTTGATATGTATTTTGAAATTCATAGATATTATAATTATATATATATATATATAACTTTAATCGTAAAAATAATTAAAAGAAAAAGAATGCAAAAACACTTTTTCCTTACTATTAAAAAAATAATTTATATCTCCGCTGTTTTTTCAGTTAATTCGTTCAAATTTTCAGCAAGTCGCAATCGCAATAATAGTAAATTAGGCAGTGTAAAATTTTTTTTTATAAAAATATAAGTTATTAGAAAATTAGAGACCCCCCACAAAAATGGTCACTATAGGAGCAACTTGAAAGAAAAAGAAATTAATAATTTTATAGTTTTTGTTTATGTATTGTTTTTTATTTAAATTTTAGCAAATTATAATTTTACATTTTGATAGGGTGAAAATTTTGGAAAGCTGCAAAGTAAGTTTGGTTTATATCCTAGGAGGGGTCACTCAAAGAGTTAAAGGGACTTAATAGAATTTTATGTAGCGGACCCGTGATGATGTCTGCAGACCAGTAAATTCTCATGCTTACTAATCCTTAGGACCCGTGACTTTTTTTAAAGAATTGTATCGCTGGTAGTAGTCATCAAGCCAGGATTTTATTCGAATTGCGATGCATTTTATAAATAGTTTCCACATGTTTTGTTTTCCTATTTTATAGTATGGGTGGCCCCCAACGACTCGTTTATGTTGCGAGTGAAGTTTGTCTGTGCTGTCTGAAAATATATCTATACTTATAAAAGAAAGGTGTTTGGCGAGTCTATTTCGAACAGACATTCTAATATCAATAAATAAATATTATTTTTGTACTACACATCGTCTGAATAGCCGAATTTATTTAGATGTTGTTTGGAAAACCGCAGACCAACTCCAATTTTTTTATGTATTAGTATAGATATTTGTAAGAAAGCAAAATTCAATCTGTTGCGATTTCTTACTATTTCTTATAGGGTCGTTAAAAAAAAAAGGGAACCAAACCTCACTTCTGACACATACTCTGCCCAGACGAGGAGGCTCTCCATCCACCCCCTCCCTCCCTCTGGCGGGGAAGGAGCGTGTCTGGGGCCATATTAGGATAGGACACGATTCGGTTACAGCGAGAAGGTTATTTTGGGAGACTTTCTTTTCCTCGCCCTTTCCGAGCTTGCTCACTCATATTTCTGTGATTTTTCAAAACCATTATTCTCCTTGCACAGCTTTGTTCTACATCCCACAGTAAGCCTCGGAGTCAAACGTCAACTTGACACAGAACAAAGATGGTCCGTCCGTCTGTACTCTGTCTCGTCATGACACTCGGATGGCCCTGTCATTATAGGCTAAGTTATTGAGGTTCATGTTATCATGAGGTTCATTTCACGATCGATTGAAAGTGAAGTGAAGTGAAATGGAAGTATTTATACACAATTTACAGGGACAGTCAAAAAATATTTCGTTACAGGACGGTCAATGGGAAAAAAAAAAAAAAAAAAAAAAAAAAAAAAAAAAAAAAAAAATCATTTCAAGTGCATTTGGAGGATGTGACGCCATTTCAAAGAAAATGTAACGGATAGGCGCTTATGAAGTGCACTAAAAAATGCTTTTTTTAGAATGTGGGATGAAAAGCATTTAGGATTCATTTACATCTTTTTTTAAAACGTTTTTCAATTGATTATTTTCGCTACCTATATTCCACAGTAAGCCACAATGAGCTGAATATCAAACTGATCCATGTTGTAGTCGCACAGAAGGTATATCCAGAGAAGAGAGTATAAGCTGTAAAAGATTTGAGAAATACGGAATTCCTTTAAAAAACCAAAAAGTATACGACGTATTGTATACCCATATTCTCCACTACACCCTTGAAGTTTATAGTCACTACCCTGTTTGAAATTACAAGATCTTTAAAAGCTAAATTTCCTTCATACTGATTTAAAACAAATTATCACTTGTAGCCATTTTCATTCATTTATTTATTTTTACATCAGTTGCTTGTGGTTCCGTCATGAAAAAGGAAATGAACAAAAGTTATAGAAGCGATCTTTTTGCGTTTTTCACGGTCAGGGCCGAAACTGTGTTTCTTTTTTCACCCGGGGCAAGGATGAATTTTGGCGAGCCCCTTCTCCATTCTAAAATAAACTTATAAACAGAACCTATTCCCTTAATTCTTATTTTAAACGAGCCGTTACCCGTGACTTCGTTCACGTAACATTTAAAGAAAATGAATGCATTCATTAAGCAACCTATACAAACTCTTTATCATATTTTATAGTGGAAAATACTTTTGATAATCACAATTTGCGCATTTTATTTTTCGTAAAAAGGATTACAAACTCTGCAAGAATTGTTACTTTTTGCCTACAATGAGTTGATCCTTTACTTGAGTGCGTGACGTCACACTCACATTATCAATTTTAAAAATGAAAGCTCTTAAAGAAATCCAATATAATTGTACTCATAGAAAAAAAAATAAACATTAATATTATTAAATACTAAAATTAACTAAAATGATATTTACAATGTAATTAAACAGGATTTGCTAAAATTGCGTTTTGGAATTGCGATTTTCGATGCAAAACATTACTTCTAAAAAAATATTGTTTTTTTAAGAATTGGAATATATAATTTCAAAGCTGGTGAAATGAAAATGACTCCACTTTGTGGAACTAGTTTTTTAAATTAAAATGAATGTTTTACATGAAAAAAAAATCTTCCGTTAAACCATTTTACTATTAATCCCTTTTGTTTTAACAACCATCTTTGAAGAATAATTAATGAAAAATATTATATTGTATTCTTTAAATCCAATTTTTATTAGTAGTGGGTAGATTATTGTCCTGTATGTCAATATTTGACAGACCATTTTTGGTTATGTATATTAAATTGAACCATGAAGTTTGAATATGCAAAAATATGTTTTTATTTCTTGGAAAATTTACTAGTAGAAACAATTTACCTTTATAAAATTAGGAGCTTAGTTATTTACTTTTTAATCTCCAAACACATTTAAATAAATGTACTATGTCATTTAAACGCACTTATATTTGTAATATACTAAACAAATCGCATTATCTGCCACAAATGACGTCAGTTTCGGATGTCAAATTATAGTGAGATAATCTGAATTTTTATTGGTTTATAAAATATTGTCCATACGCAGTTTCTTTTTACGGCAATGAGAAAGAAATTGCATTGGAAAGTGAAAAAAAAAATTATTTCTGTAATGGTATAGTATGGGAGATGTTTGAAAAAAGTGGTAAAGAATGGTCTGAGAAATTTTTAAAGTTGACAGTCATTTTACTCATGTTCTAAAGCACATGTACACCAAGTTTCGTTCAAATCGGATAAAAACTGTAGATTTGTATACAAGGAACATAACACCAAGACCGGCTTATATATATATATATATATATATATATATATATATATATATATATATATATATAAGCTAATCAAAGTGATTTATGAGCCAAATAGACTAAATTATGGTATCATATGAAAATCAATAATTTCAACTAGATAATTATTGAAAAGAATATGTAAAAACCATTCCATACCATTGCCAATTACCATTGAAGCACAAGCTATGGTAAAATTATGATTGCACGTGTTAATTTATTAACTATGTGGTATTCTGTCTACACATTATTATTAATTATCTCTTTGGAGATTTAATTAGATTGTTACAAGAACTTGATATGTTTTTTGAAGTTCAAAGATATTATAATTATATATATAGATAGATAGATAGATAAGAAATAATTGTAGGAAATGATCTTAAGATTTTTAGGTTGATTTCTTTAGAAATTTGCAGCAAACTGTCCAGTCATCCGACCGTTATCTGGCCCTGTTATTATTGAGCGTATCGGACCTTATTATGGTCAGAATAAAGTCAATAAAAACGGTTGAATGACTGGACAGTTTGCTGCATTTTTTTAACAGTGTATAAACTAGTCGTTCGGGGCCACCGTAACACTTACCCATCATGGATAGGCATAATGTAAAATATTAAAATAAAAAATGTGTAAACTACTTATAAAATGCATTGCAATTCGAATAAAATCGGGGCTCGATCAAAGAATATTTATCCGTATTCTTTATATTCTTTGGCTCGATGACGTCATAAAGTCACTTTAAAGGCTCGATTACTGAATTGCTTAACTTAAAAGAAACATCCTTATAACTCCAAAAACAATAATTCTATTCACTAGCGGTTTATTGCATCGGATGAAGCGTCTCATTTCCAATTAAAATAGATCTTTGAATTGAAATTTGGATGAAATACAGGGTCATGAAAAATCGAAGCGTGTGGAAAATAGGATGACAACTATCTCGGCAACTCATGATCCGATTGACTTCATGCTTTTTGCAAAATTCATGTTTTTTTATTGTCTTTTATAGTCACTCCTTCAAATAAACAATTTCGGAATTTTTATAGACCTTTTATCAGAACGAATAGTTCGAGAGTCCGAAAAAAATAGTTCCGGATCCTCGAGGTGACTGAAATTCAATAAGCTTCTTCCCATTATTACATACTAAGTACATACCTAATTTCAAGTCTCTATCTCCATTTTTTTGGGAGATAGAGCGTTTACAGACACACAGACGGGCGGCAAATTTTTTTTTCTAAACATATATTTTTCGGAATCTCCAGTGTCTGAAACGTGTCAATCCGTCAAAAGAAAAAAAAAAAAATTGGATTTTCAAAACTATTACAAGATTTACCCTATACTACGTATGATGGGTAAGTAAAAATAAATCCCTTTCTTTTTTCCTAGTATATCAGGTATTTAAAAATAAATAATGAAAAAAATGTTTGTTTTTTTCCTCATCAGGTGAACCCCGGCGGACTGGCCGAGCAGTCAGGCCTGATGAGCGGCGATGCCATTCTGAAGATCCAGGGCCACAACACGGATGGCATGAAGCACAAGGAAGCTCAGGATGCCATACTCAGGGCAGGGAACAACATCGAGATGGTCATACAGAGGTACTACTCACATTCATCCACAACTTTCAAATTTTATTTTCTCTTAGTTTTTTTTAAGCATCCTGTATCGTCCTCGAGATTTCCTTTTCCCCTCGCCCGTGGCGCGTTCGTTTTTTTTAAAATTAATATTTTAAACTTCCTTTTTTATCTCTTTTTTTTTTGTTAAACAATTTCTAAAATATAGGCTTAATTTTATCTTAAGTGTTAGACTCTTTACTGATTTTCGCTAAGATTGAAACACAAAAAATTATAAATTAAGTATATATGTATTCTAGAAATAGTTTGACAACTAAAAACGGAAAAAAAGGACATCTTGACATCTTTCAAGAACAGTACACAGAAAAAAACAAGAAGTTAGAAACATTAATTTCCTGAGTAGATATTTTTAAAATAAGCACACGCCCATAGGTTTAACATAAGCTGGGGGGGGGGGCGGTTGAGATATAAGTCAATATTAATTCTATACAGGGTTCACCCAAATGAGTTGGGTCATTTCGTAAAAGAAGGATTTTCAAAATATTAATAAGTAAGATAGTACCCGTATTATATCCTAAATGTGCGGATATATTCCTTATCTCAGTTTAGATGGGTCGAGCGAGGAAGTGTTATTCTATGGCCACCCCGATCACCCATCCTTTCATCTCTCGATTTCAATGTATGGGGTTATGAAGGATGAGGTTTACAGTCCGCCGCTTCGAAAATTAATTCCGAAATTGAAATCCCGAATCAGCACTGCATCGGATTGGATCGCGGCCGACTTCAGTACCGGCCGAGGGAGTTCTTGTTTCTTAAAGCGATGGTTTAGGACCGAGTTCATGATGGCATATCACGTGACCTTTGCCGACCCAATCCGCCGAAAAAGCCGGCGTAGGAAGAGATAATTCCTCGTCCGACTGGCTCGGCGTCATAAACTCTGTTTTAAGGCGGGAGAAACGTTTGTTCTTTAAAAAAAAGAAAGAAACATCCTCCAAAAAGAATGTAACATTTTTAATTTTCAGAAGAGAAATTTGAAAAATAGGGATACATTCCAAGGGCGCAGGTTTAACATTAAAGAGGAGGGTTTTCGGTCTGAGCCTTAATCCTTTGGTCAATGTTACTTGTAGAGTGGGTTTTAAAAGACGATTTTCTATCTTCACAACACAGCCGATAATATAAATTGTTCATATGATTCTCATCAGACGGCGATAAGGAGTTATTTTTCCACGCCAAAGTTTTATTTATCATTGGAGCAGTTTCACGTCGTTACAGCTAAAATGAACTTCGTCATTTTTGTCAAATTTAAAAAGGCTGGAGACGGCTAGAAATAGATTTTTTTTTTTTATACAGGTCTCTACAATTTTGTATCAGATAATGAACACTATTCATGAGACGTAGGTCATTTTCTGTTTATTGCAGATGTGAAAAAAGTGCCTTTTTAGTGAATAATTTTTAACTTTTATGCTCTTAATTTTTTCTTATTACTTTTTACATGCTTAAAAGGATGTATTCTAACATCTGAGTAAATATTTTTTTCAAATCGTAGTTGTTGAGCCACTTGCATTTCGATATAACTTAGATGTGTTAACTGGATCCTTTTATAAGTATAAACTATCGGTATTTTGCCTGTTAATAATGATAATGTTTTACGGGATGGACACCCACGAGTGGATCCATTTCGTAACGGAATAAATTTCGAAATATGAATGGTAAGAAATACACAAATTAAAACTTCTTTTACTTAAGTAAGGTGTCATACATATAAAAACACAAATATCAAAACTTGACATGTTTCGGTTTGCATTATAAAACCATACTCATAAGTAGATACCTCGTCATCAAAAAATCAAACCCGAATGACACTGGACACCATCATATATATACAAGATACAGTATAACAAAACAACGCCATCTATAATACAAAACACAAATTAAAAACACATAAAAACATTAACCCTCAAATCAAGCTTGTATACATAATTGTTTCCCTCTATTCAAATTTGCCCCACAATATTTACTCAAAAGCTCTAACCACAAAGGTGGAATAATAAAAGAGAAAGTATCATTACAGACTAAACCCCTTCGTAAATAAATTTCAATGGATTCTCTTATAAGGGACTTGCGGTAAAAACTCGAAATAAAAATTAATTTAATATCATTAAATAAAATTTTAACCCCCCCCCCCCCTCCAAATATAATCTAGATAAAGCTGTTTTCATGCGGCCAAATTTAATGTCAGATTCATGTTCTTTCTTTCTTATACTTAACTTTCTCCCTGTCATACCAATATAATAACCAATATAATCCGTATGTTAATGAGGGGGGTGAGATCCGTTATTATATTGGTATGACAGGGAGAAAGTTAAGTATAAGAAAGAAAGAACATGAATCTGACATTAAATTTGGCCGCATGAAAACAGCTTTATCTAGATTATATTTGGAGGGGGGGGGGATTAAAATTTTATTTAATGATATTAAATTAATTTTTATTTCGAGTTTTTACCGCAAGTCTCTTATAAGAGAATCCATTGAAATTTATTTACGAAGGGGTTTAGTCTGTAATGATACTTTCTCTTTTATTATTCCACCTTTGTGGTTAGAGCTTTTGAGTAAATATTGTGGGGCGAATTTGAATAGAGGGGAAACAATTATGTATACAAGCTTGATTTGAGGGTTAATGTTTTTATGTGTTTTTAATTTGTGTTTTGTATTATAGATGGCGTTGTTTTGTTATACTGTATCTTGTATATATGATGGTGTCCAGTGTCATTCGGGTTTGATTTTTTGATGACGAGGTATCTACTTATGAGTATGGTTTTATAATGTAAACCGAAACATGTCAAGTTTTGATATTTGTGTTTTTATATGTATGACACCTTACTTAAGTAAAAGAAGTTTTAATTTGTGTATTTATTTCGAAAAGGTGAAGTTTTTGAGTTTTTAAATTTTTGTAATTTAAAAACAGTTAACGATGAATGGTAAGGTTAATACCCATTCAAAGACATTATTGAATGACATGAACTTTCTCGGTCGGTACTAAAGTCGGCCGTGGTGGGATCGTCGTGAAGAGAAGGGAGAAACTTGTTTACAAAAGGGTATTTGCAGAATCACGAAGGCAACCGCATCGAACATTTGTTTGAAAGATGATTTTTTAAGCCTATGGGCTGTGTTCTTTGGTATGGGCACCATTCTTTTTGCCCAACTCGTGTGTGTCGACCCTGCATTATAACATTATGAAGTGCCTATAGCGATACATTTTTGTATCTTTTGCAGGGGTGGTATGAGAGTGTGGAAGCCTACAGTCACGCCCATCAACGATCTGCCGACCGCCAACACGCCCCCCGCAACAACAGGCCAATACACCAAGACGTCCCTGGCTGCTAAGAAACAGGTCAGTTACCTTCTCATTCTTCTTCTTCTGAATCAGCTGACCCTAAATGTAACAAGAACGAAAAATCCTACACCAGGCATAAATTATGAAACATTTTCCAACACTAACAGAATGTTATTACAATCATTCGCCCCCCCCCCCCCCCTCAGAATGAAAATGAGTTATCTAAATAAGCAACTTTAAAACCACGTAACTCGGTAAAAATCCATTTTTTAGCAATTGCTGTTCCTATCCGTCCCTTTACGTAGATGAATCCAGTTAAAAATCAGCAGAATCCGTGGTTGCTAAAAGAGCGGGTACGTTTCTATTATTATTTTGTTCTTCACCTGAATCTACTGTCAATATTTACTTGTCACGCGCTGCTGTTCAGCTGTGTCCATACACTATCTACCCCTACAATTGGATTAGATTTCAACTTACCGAAGATCTCTATCTGAAATTTGCAGACGATACAATCGGTTTAATGGACAAATACATGCTTTTAAAGCTTAAAAACAAGAACGAAAAATCATGCGTCAAGCATAGATTATTTAGATTCATGAAAACAATAAAAGAATACTTGAAAATGGACGCGTTAATTGCGAGCTCCAGAAAACAAGTTGTTTGAAAGTAAATATTAATCTTTTTTTTTTTTTTTTTTTTTTTTTTAACGGAAGATACTATTACAACCCGAAAGATACGAAAAAAAAAAAATTGTGTGTGGTTTTTTTTTTCTTCTTGTAATTCCACGGGGCACTCCGCGATCGTCATTTCAAAAGGCAGAAAAAACGCAACGTTGCGGTTTTTTCCATTTTAGATAACTGAATTATATCTTGAGTTATAAGTCTCAAGACTGCCTATTTTTTACTTTTACGCACTGTTGCGTCTGGAAATTGCATTTAAAACACCCACTTTTTTTGAATGCCCCTGTAAACGCACTATAAATGGCACTTCATCCTAAAACACACTTCATACTCAATATTGAACATGCCATGGTAAAGCTCTATAACATATATCAATTACATGACAATCCTGCTGACGTGATTTAGAGTACGGACAAGCGGGGAGACAGGCGGTCAGACAAACCGAATTCACAAACCTTTTCAACTATCTTGGAAATAAAGAATATAAATAAGTTCATATGCATGGCTGGATACATTCCGCCGTCTAGGGATGGTTAGTTTCGAAAGCCCGCTTTCACTTGTTAGGAGTTTTCAAACTCGTTTACTTAAAATATCTTCTTTCACATCAACTAAACGGCGAAGTTCCGTTACAGTATTCTGAAAGCGTTGCATAATCTGTGCTTGATGCATGATTTTTCTTTCCTATTTTTTTTTCTCTAGAGCACTCTGAAGAGGGATAGTTTAATTCTAACAAAAAAAAAAGTTTTCTACATTGTTTTTTTTCCTCATTCATTTGTTTCGTTTCTGAATTAATTTATGTATTTAATTGTAATAAATGTGTTAAACCTTAACTGACACCTCATTCTCCTTTATCCACAGGAGTCCAACGCGATCGGCAGCAAGCACAACGCCAACCCCCGTCCCTTCCTGGGTGCTACTCTGGGGGGCGGCAAAGTGCTGGTCAACACCCAGTACAACACCCCCGCCGCCCTCTACTCCAAGACCAACTACGAAGACACCCTCTCCGCACACACAGAAGTCATAGCTCCCGGTGTCAAAGGGTGAGTGAACATCAGGGTGCATTTATAATGTTGACAAACAAACCCTCCCGTCAACCAATCTACGCACTACATTTTTGCCTTGTCAATCATTCCAGGAATCGCCATGGTGACGTAGACCAATCGTATCACAGACTTGTTAAACATAGACCCATCACATCGTCTGTGTTCCTGTGTACAGTAGGAGTCATAACGACAGACAGGCAAAGACAAATATCGCAATAATTTTACCTCACAGTGACGTCAGCCGCCCTTTCCTTATAACATTATTTCTTCTATTCCTCTTAAATTACTAATAGGATTAAAAAGTCAGGACACAGTTCTCCTGAACTGGAGGTCATGGATCAGTGGAAACGTGCGGAATTGCTCTCCTCCAAATGGCTGCAATTACTTATTACTTTTTGATATGGAAACTACCTAATATGTAATTTTTGGAAATTAATTTTCGGAAGAATATGAACCTATACATTTTTGAACCTATAAATTTCTACAAGCTTCCAATGGATTCCAAAATGACAACTCATTTCGTCAAATAGTTTCCGAGTTATGCTTAAAAAAACTACCCCGCATTGCAAACTGTTTTGCAACGATTGAAAATAAATTTAACGTGAGGAATTCCAAACCGCATAATTCCTAAACTACTTGACCGAAACGACTTTCCGTTCGGTATCCAAAGGTAAAATGTATCAAAAAAAGCCAAATAGGGCATCAAAGTGAGGCGGTCGTATTGAAAATGTTAAAGTTCATTTGTTGGTCCAGGTGCTCTGGATACCACTAATTTGATAAGGTTTTCTTTGCCTTATCCAATCGGAAAACTTTCTGCAATAATCAAGACGAAAAAATCTTTAGAATATTACTGGTATCCAGAACATTTGCATCCCCTCCCTGGCTACGCCATTCGTAGTAGATGAATCGCTAACCAAAATTTAGTGTATGGACACCCTCCCTGGCTATGCCACTGGTAGTAGATGAACCGCTAACCAAAATTTAATGTACCAGTCATTAGTAGACGTTATTGCTAATCGATTGGTACCAGTCGTATTTTTATACGAAGATATGCGGCAGAGTTTTTTTTCCCCACGACTATATACTGTTAAAAATTTTGTGCTGGTTTGAAGTAACTTTTGGTGACGCAGTAACTCCAACCCTAAGCTGGTGAAACCTCGTTCCAACATTTGTAGATCCTGTTGAATCATAGTTCCATATGTTGGAATAAGATTAGTGTTTTTATTAAGAGAATTTGCAAAGCACAGGAGTTCTTGTTTCTACATTGTTTTCTTTCTTTTTCTCGCCCAATGAGTTATTTTATTATTTAATTCATTTAATATGAAATTATTTACAATAAGTTGATTAATTTGAATTTTGTTTGGAATGGGTGAATGACTATGCTTCGAAACCAGAACTGTGAACTGTAATTGTTTTATGTTTTGTGAATGTAAAAATAAACAAGAAAAATTCAAGATCTGGCTTCTTATATTTAAAACAATCTACAGATATCAAATGCGTTATTGCTTTGATTTTACCTTTTCTGCGTTGCTTTGATTTTTTTTTAATAGTTTATAAAATGGCTCCACAGGGTTGATATTTAAATTGAACACTGTATCGATTTAATTTCAGAATCAACTTCATGAAGGAAGACCCGCCCGTCAACAAGGAGTCTGCCGTCTACCGAATGATCATGGAGGAAAAGGAGAGCCACCATGGAGGGCTCAACCACGTCGACCACTCACGTAGGTATACCTTCTGATAGTCAGATTTTTTTTTTTTTCTTATATAAAGATCAGAATTGAAAGCAAAATTATTTTAATGTCTTATTAATTCTACCGTTATGACAGTTTACTAGAAGTCCATTGAGTGAAGGTATAAAGAACTGCATATATGCAGTGGAGCCTTTTTAATGAATGTGTACGACTCATCGGATCTTTTTTTTACAAACTCACCTAACAGAATCAAAACTGTTTTGTACATTCTTCCTCCAAAAGAAACGTTGGTTATTAGGATATGAAAAAATTGTCAAACGCTTCACCAGCAAAAACGCGGTTGTTCACCCTATTACCAACCAAAATGTGATGTAACAGACCAAAACTTTAAAAATCATGTGCTAAAAGATCATTTGTTCAATTTTCACAATGAAAAGTGAGCTATTATTTTAATTATGCAAGTACGACCATTTTGTTTATTCTGAGTCATTTACTCTTTTTTATTAACAAATTGTCATTCATTTGCTTTTTTGCTAAAATTGCCACATTAAAGAATTTTTGTTTGCTTTGAGCGTAAAATTGGTATAAACTGTTTAATTTCTGACGAAAACTGAATTAAATTTATTCAACGTAAGGGCTTACACCATTATAATGTTTACATCGTTTAATGCGGACTTAATAGGGCCTCCTTTAATTCCGTACTAATGGGAGTTTCCTGTATCTCCGTTAGATTTAATACTCGAAACGCGATATGCTTTAATTTTCTCTTTCTTTGTGAATTTAAGTGTACAGGAAGAGTTGATCTCTTGTGGAATGGTTTACGAGAAGCAACGAGGGGCATTCGTTTTGCACTTGTGGGGGATAGCTGATGAGAAGCTGACTTTAGCAACAGGTAGGTATTCAAACCTTGACACACGTCTGATACTAATATCAAAGTTTGGAAAGATTTAGATGAAGGTAGGAATAGTGTTAGAAGTGACATGTAGGTCAGTTTCAACCACGCTATCCTATTATAATCCTCCAGTATATATCCAGCCAATCAAAATCGTCAATTTGTCAGCCTGTATTATCGCCCAACCAATCAAAATCGATAAAAACAAGTTGGCCAACAAAATACCCACCAAGTTGTTAAGCATGTGACGTCAGTTGAAACTGATCTATTCTTTGGCTTCCAATCATGAAGGGGACTTTCTCTTTTTAGTGTATGATGGCAAAGTTAACAGAAGGGCCAGACAATGTTGATGTAGTAGATGCAAGCGTTTGTGCACACACGTGACAGATGGACTTTAAAAGATGGGGATACGACAGTCCAAAGAACGTATTCGAAATTCAACTTATAAACGAACTCCAGGACAGGAAAGGTTGCGAGTCATTTTTTAGAGGCGGAATTTTTTTTTTTACAAATTCAGCTTTGACAAATCTAGAAAAGGCTGAATGGGCTGGTGGTTGAACAGTGAAATGTAAAGTCATTTTGCATTTTAATAAAGTTTTGGAATCCTGCTGCATAAAACTAAAAAAGTCCTTCCGGCCTGTACCGGGAGGAAAAGGTAGCTTTCTTAGTCAACTCACTTTACTCAAACACCCGAATCTAAAATGCTTGGAATCAGATTATAGAAGATTCAATCCCGGTTTTCGTTAATACTGAATTTGAATACTAATTTCAGCATGAGAGTTACAGCATAAGCAAAAATCAAATTGTTTCAAAATGTCAGCCACCCTAGAATTTCAAGCTGTCATATTTCAGCCAATTTTTTAAGATAAAGCCAAAACAAAAAATGTTCTGGAATCCTTGTATCACGATCTAACACTTAACGGAAACAACTTTTTCAATTTATAATTTTTGATATATATTTTTTCAATTTTTTAAAAAATTAAAAAAAATTAACTTGCAGTCATTTTAAAACAAGATGGTGCATGAAGCTAACGAACTCGGTCGAGACCTTGGTATGTTCTGTACTCATGATCAGTCACATTCTTATCGGTTCATAAATACGAGAGTTACAGCATAACAAATATCGGACTGTTTCAAAATCTTAGTCACCCTAGAATTTCAAACTGCCCTATCTCAGCCATTTTTTAAGATAAAACCAAAACAACAAATGTTCTGGAATGCTTGTATGACGATCTAACACTTAACGGAAACAATTTTTTCAATTTAATTTTTTGTACAGCTTTAGGAATTTTTTTTAAATTAATAAATTTAACTTGCCGCCATTTTAAAACAAGAAGTCGCATGAAGCTGGCCAACGAACTCGGTCGAGACCTTGGTATGTCCTATACACATACTCAGTCACATCCGAATCGGTTCATAAATAAAAAAGTTAGAGCTTGACATACGTCAGATATATATATAAATCAACATCTGAACGGAGGGAGGTTTAGGGGTCTAGGAGCCAGATCGGTGAAAATATACCAAAACTTTTTAGAATTGCTTTCCTCCGAACGGCTGCAATCGGTAGTTTTTTATAATGAAAGCTTACCTAAAAGGCATTATCCAAAACACTTCTGGTTATATCTTGGTTATATATCTTAAAAATCAATACATTTGATTTTTAAATTTGATTTTGTTCTACGATAAGATGCGTTTTCATTCTTTCTAAATTTTGGTACATTTTAAATAACATTTATCAGATTCTTTGAAATAAAAACAGTACTAAATTTGAGACGTTTTTCGTGGCCTTACATTTATTAATTTTGAAAGTTGTGTACAAATTGAAATTTTTGAAAACCCGAATTTTTTAAATCGAGTTTTTTTTCATAATTTTATCGTCGAAATTGTGCGATTAAATAAGGAGACAATAGTAGTAAGAAAAATGAAGGATTGTACGTCACCTTACCTCGTCGCGGAGAGGTTAAATGCGGAAAGTTTCTATCCATTTGGGAAACTTTATCTAATTTAATTAACGTAAGAAAACATTACGTCTGAATACAATACTAAAAGATACTATAATTAAGTTTTAAATTAAAAAAAAAATATATATATATTCATACTACTGGTGAGGGTCGAGAATGTCTATTTTAATATTTTCAGTATGTATATGTGTATTTTTCTATTTAAAATGTCTGAAATTTAAAATCATAGTTATCAGTTTTTCATTGAAATGTGTTTCTAGAATCCAACCAAGAACCAGCAGTGACCAAGCACGTCAGCGCACCCGTCACTAAGCCTGCTTTTCAGACCCGAGAGAAGCCCGCCGTGCCCAACGCCTGCACCGAATGCGGAAAGACAGTCGTGTGAGTATACTATAATTGTACTACTCATGGGGCAGATAAAATCATAATAGATATTTGTATTTACAATTTGTGCATTTTGATATAATGGATCAGATTCTTTGAAAAATCTCATTTTGGCACTATTATTAACCCTTTGTATCACCGTTGTAGCCTATCTGCACAACCTACCCAAAAGTCAATGTTACCTCTACAGAGGGCTTTAAAAAGACAATTTTACTCATTGCTGCTATCTCCCAACACACCAGTTAATATAAATTGTTCATAGAATTCTCAAGAAACGGCGATACAGAATTTTGTATGCCAAAGTTTTATTTATCATTTGAGCAGTTTCACATCATCATGGCTAAAATGAACTTCGTAAATTTTGTCAAATAAAAAAGCTGTGGAGATATCCAAAAATAGAATTTTTACAAAGGTAAGTTCGTATACTTTACAATTTTGGACACTATGGTGTTTTACTTTTAATAATAAACTCCAGTTGGCAGCACCATATGAATAAATCTCTCCAGTCAGTACTGCCACCTATCGTTCAAATGTTATTGTTTCACTGCAGTACCCATAGAATGGGGATGTAGTTCTGTGATGTGTAATGTGATGTAAGTATTTGTGTTGTGATGTGAATTAAATTGTGTAAAGTAATTGATGCGTCCACCTCAATTATGTTTTATTTTATTAATTAATCTTCAAAGTACAGTATAATTGCCCGCGTGGATTCTCGTCGACATTTATACTTCATTTTGAAGAATAAAAACTATTCAAGCAGCTGTAAAATGTCTCTGCTTACGTCGGATTCCCTGCTACGCTTGCGAGTGTCTTTAATCCGGAATGTCAAACTCAATATCGCTTCAACAGGATGTGAAGTTAGGATCCAGAATGATCCCCTACGAGAATAGGAAACAGTTTTGTTTTCCTTCATGAGAAATTCGAATGAACTGTCATAACACCGTCCAAAGTATTTCCTTAATCTTTGACTGAAGCGCAGAGAGACAACTACTGGCTTCAAATTGGTTCCATTTTGCCAGATTAGTATAATAATAAGCATCCATAGCTTCAGGGTGTATTTATAGAAAAGAGCTACCAGAATTTTCGAACATGAGTCGAGTTTTAAAGATGCATAGTTAATTATGCAATTAATTAAGGACATTTGCCAGCCTCTCTATCAAAGTTGTGCCCCTTTTCCATATCTCAAACTCATTACAAACATCCTGTTTAACTTAATAATGAACCTCTGTAACTCATTAAAATAAATTTATAAGTTGTATATATTCGAAAAAATCGACCGGTAAATTTTTATTTTATAAAAAAACCTGATTTTTTTAAAATGGAAAATGAAATTTATTTAGATTTATTAATCAAAGTATAAAGTGTTTTGAAAGGAATATTAAACAAAACCCTTTGTACGATCTTCGATCACACTTTACTCACTTGTTTTTTCTTTCTACTTTCTGGTAATATGACCCTTAAAGTTTTAGGCAACATCTGTAGGAGCGGTATATGTATGTATGCATTAATTCATTCGTGAATGAATGAATGAACGAACGAAAATATTTCAAAATATTTATATGTGTAGAGTGGTTTTAAATTTTATTTAAAAAAATTAATTTTCAGTCCCCATCTGTTCTACCAATAAAATTGTATGTTA
This sequence comes from Maratus michaelseni, assembly GCA_963931845.1. Taxonomy (NCBI): domain Eukaryota; kingdom Metazoa; phylum Arthropoda; class Arachnida; order Araneae; family Salticidae; genus Maratus; species Maratus michaelseni. Next base: position 4,097,518 of record OZ007592.1, on the reverse strand, counting down.
CATTTATAAAATACTTTAATAATATGACGAAGATTTTTTTAAATGGCCTTAACGAAAAGCAGGAATCGAGAACGAGTGAAAGTGAAGCGTTCTTAACTAACAGTGTAAGATTATGTTTTGTTTATTTCAGAGGAGTGTTTGTCCGGATAAAAGATAAAAATCTCCATCCCGAATGCTTCAAATGTAGTACATGTGGCTCATCTCTCAAGAATATGGGTAAGTCAACAATACAGAATTTTGTTTGTAAATAAATATTTACTATTTTCTCATCCTCACAAACTCTCATTGTTACAGTGCGTCCCAAAAGTTTATTGACAATGGGGTTTTCTTATTTTACAATTGAAAAAGGAGAAGTAGAAATTTCAAAACAATTTATAATTATAAATAATATTAAGACAATAATAATGCTATACAGAGATATTACACAATCACAGACTTTTTGATAAAAATTAAAACTTAAATTTTACTGTCTCAAAAAAAAACTCATTTTTTTCCTTTAACTTTCAAATTTTTAAGCCGATTTTTTCAATCACTTGAAAAACTCGATCAGGCATACTCGAAAGAAGAGTTTGAAGAAATTCTGGCTTTAAAGAAAACCAACTTCGTTCAATTTGTAACTTATGATCGTGAACCGTTTCAAATGGATGCCCATTAGCATAAACGTCTCTAGATAATATTCCCCAGAGGTTCTTTATTGTCTTCCAGGTCAGGACTTATGGCTGACCAATCTGTAACAGTTACTTGATTTTGTCTGAACCGCTGCATTGTAGATTTGGACACGTGAATGAAGCAGCTGTCTTTTGCAGGTATATCCATTTGTCCCCATCTAGCAACTTTCCAAATGGAAGTAACTGTCCTTCAAGCGTTTTCTGGAAATCTTCGGAACATTGACGATCTCTCAAAAAAGCAATATCAGTTGTTCCATTATAAGAAAATGCTCCCCACACCATGAGTGAAACTTGTTGTCTGCTGAAAAAAGTTCGTGGTTCCTTGCGAATATCGTGCCAGTAATATGCCCAACCATCCGGGCCATCTAAATTAAATTTCTTTTCATCACTGAAACTATCCATTTATCAGGCCCACTGAACACGAGGGTCTTTGTATCGTTTTGTAAACTTTTGCGAACGACGATAATCAACAAATATACATGCTGGCAGCCGTGGATTTTGATACTGGAATGCTTACTTCTTTAAGAAATAGACAGGTTCTGGATTAAAACGAATCTCTGTCTTGTCGTTTAGTTGTTTTCTTGGGTCGTCCAGAACGGTATTTTATTTCAAAATTCTCATCGTTTGACAGAATTCGGAAATGCCAACCCTGCTACGTCCAATTTTTCTTGCAATGTCCACAAGTTTCCATCGACGAACCTTTAATCGATAGATTTGCAAAATTTCCTTTTTGGAAAACCGCACATTGCGAAGCATCTTTGCAATCCGTTGGAAACGGAAAGATAGATTCGGTTTTATCTCTGAAAACTATTGCGTTACAAGTACATGACCTTGGAATAAGCAAATTTTGAATATCCGTACTTAATCAGCTTTTAACACCGGCTGTCTCTATATTTTTGGGACAGCAACTTTTTGTTTTTATTTTTTTATATTAAATCAGTTAAAATTTGTTTGATATATTTTTTAATTTTTTAAAATTCATCATTATATATTTGCATAACTTATTTCGTCTTTCTTACTCATTTAGTTGGCTCTTAAATCCAAAAACATGGTTGTCTATAAACTTTTGGGACGCACTTTACAAAGTGTTTTTTACGGTATTTCATAACCCCGAAAGAAAAGAAACTATAATGCGTAAAGAGAGAATGCGCTTAGAAAATGGACGGATTCATCCAATGCGATGTTACCATAGTTAGTGACCTAATATAAGAACCGAGAGACTGACCTTGATCAATTGAAATTACATAAAAGCAATAGTTTTAATACGAACATTTATAGTTGAATTTTTGCACTGAAAAAGTAGTAGTCAGTTGCTGGTGCAACCTGATCGATGACTGTATCCAGATTTCATCTCACTCTTTTTTTTTTTTAAACTTAAATTGTTAATAGTTAAAATTGTTGAGAGAAAACTGAAATATATATATTTTTTCGAATTAGTAATCTTCGTACATTATTGATATTAACGCATTTTTTGCAAACAAGAAAATGTGTCAATAATATTAGAAAAAATATATAATATATATGTAACGTATGCACGTTCGATCTCTCTGTAACGTACGGTCGATCGTCGCCGCTATAATATATCCCAGTAATATGTATCAAGATGTTTGAAGGACCATATTTCGCGCCGTTAATGTAGTTTCTCGGCACACGTTCGTCGTATTACCGTGTAATTCATAGGCTAGAAGATAAAAGTATGCAGTCAGGTGAGGGTAGTAGAAATAAGTAGACGTTTTCCTGGGAACTAGCTTTTATTCCTTTTGTATTACAAGTCTCCTTTTAAGCTAGGCCCAGGGAACAGTTTGAAGAGTCTTTTACCGTAAATACATCTTCTTATCGGCCGTAATTCGGCGAATTGCCGGACTTATGCCGTCTCACTTCGAAGAATAACGGGCCGTATTTTTGGGGGAGAGTGATCAGAGTAAAAGCCGCACGTTATATACGGCGAAACTACTGCTAGAGACCGCTCCGCAAATTATGAAATAGTGTAATTTAATTGGCTAATTAGCTTTTGACTCGTATCTGGGTCATACCCAGGCAATTATTCATGCAGGACCTACCCACAAGGAGAAGAGAATTGCACTAACGTCAGCACTTTTAAGCTTAACGAGGATTCAACATTGATATCTGTTCGTAATAAATGTATTGTAAGAAAAGTTAAGTTACAGGAGCAAACTAGGAATGAAGGCGCAGGGCTTTAAAATTCAGACACACAATTTAGGGATTTTAAACTTTGAATTTTTATATTTTAGTTTCTGATTTGGAATGGGTTTAATTTAATATCCTTTCATATCAATCCACATTCGTTCACATTCAATATTCTTTCATACTTTTTCACATTCATTTCATATATATTTTTTCCACAGGTTACTACAACGTCAATGATAAACTATATTGCGACGCTCATGCTCAGCTCGCTGCCAAAATCGCCGCGACCATGCCCACGGTCGAACCTCTAGTCATTAGCCAGTAAGTCGTGAAACGTGAAATTTATTATCTTTTGAATAAATTACGAATCTTTTTAGATTTAAAAAAACTTCCACCACAGTAATTTTTTTACTTTATTTTTTTTAATTAATTTTTTTAACACAATGATGCTGTACCTAATTAGTATTTAAAATTTTGCACTGCCAAGTTTTTTGACACGCAAAACTGTAAATAGGTATGAAAAAATGAAATTTTAATAAAATTCCGATCTTACTATTGAACCTATGGCAAAATAAGTAACATAAAATTATAGGGGATAGGAAAATACTATTTACAGTTGAAGATATAATTATGATATAACCATATTTTCACTGTTGTTTAAACAGACTTAAAAACTGTGTCATGACATCAACTAAATCCAATTACACTCTTAACAAATCTCCTTCTATTCCAAGGAGTAGACCTTCTAACATACTTTTGCAAATAAATAAATAAAATAAAATAAAATAAAATAAAATAAATGGTACTTCTCTATTATCCCGTCGACCACTTTTCATAACAAAAAACTATTGCCAAATAAACGGGAGAACGTTGCCATTGGAATATCAAAATAAATAAATAAAATAGAAGAATTTAAGGACACAATGGTTATTTTAATGAATGAAATAACTATTAAATCAGTAAAACATAACGAAAAATACACGCAAATGTTGAATTAAAAACCACTCGATGACATAAGTCAATGGGACTGCATTTTTGACGTTTCATCTTACAGTTGGGCGATAGTTTTTTTGTTATAAAAAGTGGTCGACGGGATAATAGACAAGTACCAAATAAATAAATAAATAAAAAAGATGCTGTAAATACTGTTCGATTTTCTGTTATTTTCATAATGCTTGCAAAATTTAAAGCCTTTTTAGAATTATAATATTCTTACATTTCGTTAAATGATTGTGTCAAATTGAAGCTTCGAAGCAAAAATCTGGAAATATTTTGGGTTATCGTACTTAATATCGTATATCACTAATAAAAAAAAATATAATTTAAGTAACATGTATTACAAGGGCAAAGCCATTTTATAACATTTAAAACAACAATGGATTCTGCTCTCTACTTCTATCTTTGCTCTGAGGTTTCGTGAATCAGCCGGCCTTATGCAGGCATCCTCTAGTGCTGCCATCTACTGCTAGTTAAAAGAGTTTAAAAGTAGGCGATATGGAATAGTTTCCTACAAATATATATATTTCTTTTTTTTAACGTTGCATCAGGGCCGTAGCTAGGGGGGGGGGGGGGGGGGGTGCCAGGGGGGGCTCAGCACCCTCTGAAAATTTTTTGCCCCCCCTGGGAAAGTTGTCAAGGCCGACAAATGAAATTCTGTTTCAAAAATCCAAATGAAACTCTGTTCAAAAATTGAACTTAGTTTTGGGGGTTCTTTACAGTTTTGTATAAATACTAAATTGTAGTATTCGTTTAAAAACTGCAAAAAACTGCTTCAACAGGCGCACATACTCAGAATTAGCAACCTTTTGCTGATGCAAGCAGTGACTTTTGAATTTGTTATATACTGAATTTTTTCATTTTGCAGCGTTGTCCATTATTAGCATAAAACAAAGTTATTCTAATGAGTTATAGCCAATTTAAATACAAGTGGTTTTAGCTTTTGACTAGACACAAAAATAATTTAAAAATGCAAAATACACCCTTGATTATTCTAATATTTATCATATAATAACATAACATTAAAATCCTGAAGGGCAGGGAATATTCAGAAAAAAATTAAAGGTTGCAACTCTTTCGAAACAGGTGAAACAGCTTTTTATTTACTTTTTGACATCATCACTTATTATTTCACTAGTATAATTATACACTGAAAATTTTCATTCTGAAGCTAGTGATGTAGTAGTAAAAAAACCAGAGGGCATACGCTTTAGGCAGAGGGTATACCCTAAAAAGTATATGCTATAGTGTTTTTGAGAAGAGGGTATACGGTATTCCTTAAAATAATCCAGAAGGTATTACATCCCTGTCTGCAGCTTTTGCTTTTCTTAGCATCAAATAAAGTTATTATAAACAATTTAATAAGAAACATAGTGCCTATACTATGAATATGCACTAATTTACCTTTCTATATAATACTTTGATCATGTATATCTGTGTTTGTGCGTGCATGTGTCAGAGAGAGAGAAATAGTATGAGCCCCCCCCCCCTACAATTTCTTGAGCACCCCCTATTATTTACTTCTAGCTACAGCCCTGCGTTGCATCGGAACTAAAATTACAGCTCGCGGCCGCATTCAGATTGATTGATTGATTGATTGATTTCATTTATCTATTGCGTATTATACATTTTATACAAATTCTTATATACCATAATAGGCTTAATAATCGAAATGACTTAATCTATACTTGGTTAATTATCTAATTCAGACTCTCTTCTTTTACTCTGAAGTGTAAAACAAGTCTTATTGGAAATCGATGGAAAACTTTTTAAAATTATGATTAGTTTTATAACTTTAAATTTTTTTCCATGTCAAAACTTTGTGAAAATTTTTGTAAAATACAATATTAAATCTGTAAGGTAATGAAGGTTAAGGAAAAAAAATATATCGTACTCATCAAAGCCATAACAAAAAAATCGAAAATCTCACATTCATAACTATTATTTTTACTTTTCATATAAATTTTAAAGACAACATATACAATAACAAACACGATGTAAAAGATAGCTTTAATAATAAATTCTTAATAATTTATATTATTATTTAAATGACTTTTCCATCTCTGTATTCAGTTATTTGATAAATATATTGTTTTTTCAGACCCATGTCTCCAGTACCAAACGCCACAAGTCCGATCCCCAACCAGCTGCAAACTTCGACCCCCCAGACTCCTTCGGCTGGCCCCCTGTCCCCGTCTGCCTACCGTAGTGTGTCACCAGTGCCTTTCCATGTAAGTCGACACAACTCTTTCGAAACGAGTTAAAACTCTCTGAAAGAAAGCATCTCCCAAGAAAAAAAAATGATTTGAAAATTCAATTATTTATAGTAACAAAAATATATAAATAATGTGAAATTTGATATTCGTTTTCTGGACTCTATGCACGTGACGTTACACTGCGCAGTTGACAGCATTTTGATACATTATTCTTGTCACTGTATGTGCAGCCGCAAAGACCGCCAGCAGACGACTTTTTAACCTCGACCCAGATTGTGTGCATTAATTTAAATTGAAATCGTGTAAATTTGGCAAATGTTCTCGGATACCGAACATGTTGCATTTATATTATAATATACTAGGGGGCCTACCCCCTGCGAGCTACGCTCGCCAACCCCCGCTCAGACTTCGAGGCCTCTAAAAACATGACAGCGTGCTTTGTTTTAAAAATATTGATAAATCTGTAATTGGGTTGCCATGCTTTTAACGTTTTAATGGGGCATTTTTTTATTATCATGGCCTCATACACAGCTGTTGCGACAACTGACGACTGTTTTCGGGATTGATAAGTAAAATCAATTACACCTTGAAAAACCAGCTTGTATAAAATGGTTAGGTTTAAATTGTGGCTACCTCTCGGACTTTTATAAAAACGATCTGTATTCTATTCTTCCTTTGCGTTTAAGGATGAGAAAAAATCCATCTGCCTGTGAATAACATTAAGAACCACGGTATTGAAAAGTACTATGTTATAGACATTTTCAGTAACAGGTTTTAATTTTCTCTCTATTTTAATGCACCATCATGCATATTTTCATGTTATTTTAAATATGTAAATTATTTATTTTAATTAATACGAATTTTCTAATAATTATTTATAATACAAAATTAATTAAATATTTTGTGCATGTATGCCTGCATTTATTCGGCATCAATTGATGAGATATTTAAACAAATTTGCTATCCGCGATAATTTTACACCATGTTATGTCACTTGAATATTGTCCATAAGAAAATCGGGTACTTTTCCAGTATAGGATCCTTTGCTTTTAGGTTTGGCGTAATTCGAGTTTAAAAAACGAATAGATTCGTTAATATACATATATTTGTTACCAAAAGTTATGAAAACAAACCCAGTGAACTTTTGGTGCTTTTCTATTATAGGTGTCTTGACGCTTTTTTAAAAAGTTTGGCGCAATTCGGGCATCAGAAAGTGAGATTTGGTGCCAAATGACATAAACAGCCATGGAAACAAACTCGACGATTTTTTTGTTTATATGCGTATTTTAATAATACGTATATTATTATTGTTTTTTCTATACAAATTACTTCTGATTACATATAGATTAGGATAAATGACATTTTACGCTAAACAAATTGTATAAATATTGAAAAAATGCTTCTGTATACGAAATGACAAAGTGAATAGGTTGACAGAAAGTATGTTGCCAAATTTTCCTTTTCCCGTCAAGGCCCCATATACTGGAAAAGCACCGAATTTTTATGCTTGTTTATACATGTATTTATATGTATATATACAATTTATTTATAATTGTCTTTCAATTTACCTCTTTTTGTACATAAAAATAGCTAAATGGCGTCTTTATATTAAATAAATTGTATAAACATAAATGACGTCATTTGGACGAATTTATTCAAAATATTTTCAGTTTATAAATTAAATTAAATGCTGACAGAGACGATTGAATCCTGACGATAGAAATGTGATTTTTTTTTTCAAATTTTCATGAAAAACATAATTTAATCACAATCTTGTCTTCATTATCGATTGAAATAAAAGATAAATTCAATTTCAATTTGAAAATGACGAATAAAAATAAATCAATAATCCCTATCGGGATCCTTTTCGATTTTTTTCCCTTTTTTGTCACAAAAAAAACTGAGTAATTAGTTGCCATCATTACAGAAATGTCATTAAAATTAGAAAAAAATTAATATCTCGAAAACTAATTCCAGTTTCAAAAATCTATTACCAGTTTTGACATCCGCGGATTTTTATGGACAGTTGGTATTAATTTCACCATCAAGCGTTTAATATTTTATTAAAAATAGCCCTGAAACATAATCAGTCGTTTAATCAGTCGTTTCATAAAATCGTTTCATAAATTCGTTTCATAAAATCGTTTCACAAATTCGTTTCATTAGGATTTTATATATATAGGGTAGATAAGTATCTACTGCCACTACAATAAAATATTATTTTACGGTATTTTTAACAGATAAACATATGACACACGGTGTATAGAGCGCTGTGCTAATATTCAAACGTAAATACTGCCAACAATCCAAATTTTAGCCTCGACCTCAGGTAGCGTGAATAAAGTCCGTTCTTACGTCCTTAACTTTTGAACACTGAGAGTTGAAGTGATAAAAATGGTATCTCAATATAGTAAAATGACTATACGCCTTTTGATGAGATTAGTTGGAGCGTCCCTTAGCGTTAAAATGAGGCGTTAGCGAGCCGATCTCAAAAACGATAAAATATATGAAAAAAAAATTACTGATTCGGGTAATTTTTCACTGAGTTACAGCAGCCACAAAATGTGTGCCGCATACAGACACACATTTTCCAAAAATAGCGTAATCGTGTTCAGAACATCCCCAGACGTGTTAATATATCCAAATATTTAAGCTAGAACTTTTTTCTTTTGTATACAGAAGAAAGTAGAATCTGAACGTGTCGAACTGACTTGTTATAATGGAAGGGGAAACCCATTAAAATAATTTTCGGATGTTGTGTAACAGGTTGAATTTTGTTTTTTATCTAATTGTTTCAAGAATGCTTGATCCTGTTGAGCGAGTTTTTCCAGTGTTGAGTCATTCCTTTTTCGCTTCAGAAAACAGGTGACATCCACCACGTCGAGGCCCCTCAGAGCCCGCAACCTTGTCAGCAGGCCTTCTTCAAGCCAAGCCCACCGGCGAGTGCGCCCTCCCATCCACACTTCAAGCCGAGCACGCCGGTCAACTCGCCTTTCTCTCCATCGACGGCTTCTACGGCACCTCCTTTCAAAACGGTAGGCAAACGCATTTTTGTTTTTATGCCTATGTCTCATGTAACCCCCTCATTCCCAATAGATCAGGTCCTGATTTTTGCACGGGTTCACAGTGCAAGAAATTTCAAGAGGACATTCATCTTTTTTTTCATAATATCATTTAATATACAGGGTGATCGAAAAAGGTTGGACAGATTTGAAAGAATCATAACACTAAAAGAAATTGAGTAGAGGCAATTATTTTCTTTCAAAAGTACTCACCACGATTATCCACGATAAATGTAGCCGTTTTAAAGTCGTGACATTCAGACGATGCGCAGAATCTGAAAATGCAAATCTCACTACACATTCGCAATCGTCTTCGATGATTCTGGAGTGGAAAGCGTACAAGTCTAAAACCATGGGAGGTATGGGAAAAATGTCAATCAGAAAGTTCTTCAGCATCGTCGGTTTAGTAAGAAAGGATCCACTATGTACACGAATAGCCTAAGCAAAAAGTGAAAATGGCGAATGTGTGATGAGATTTGCATTTTCAGATTCTGCGCATCGTCTGAATGTCACGACTTTAAAACGGCTACATCTAACAAATCTCGGATAATTGTGGAGAATACTTTGGAAAGAAAATAATTGCGTTACACTCAATTACTTTTAGACTTATGATTCTTTCAAATCTGTCCAGCCTTTTTCGATGACGCTGAATTCATAAAAATAATCTAAAAATGTCTGTACTTGTAAATTTTATGGAACAAATTTTTAACCCTTTCGAGACGGGCGTCTTTTACAGAATTTTTAATCTTATATCACTGGTTTTTCTAAAGAGGAATGTTTGTCTAATTTATTCGCAAGAATGCTTTGATTAAATAAGGCAAAATTTTCAGTTAAAAATTACTGGTAGGAATAATAAAGAATTCTGAACACATTATACGTCACGTATATGTGCGCGAAGGGGGATGCCTGTTTTTATATAGTCCGGTTTTTTGTAGCATTTTGTTTCATTCCAGAAGGACTTCACAGCTCGCCTAAAAATTCGATGCGAGTTTATGAATCCTTTTATAAGCCTTTATTTTTCAGCGTCAGATTATCACAAATATTTCAATTTTTCATCATTTATTAAAAAATAATTTTCTGAAGTAGGGTGAGCAGCAAAAATTAAAATAGGGAAAATGTTTGTGATTTTTGGAGTAACCATGAAATAGTATTCAAATATCTCCAATTTTTCAGGAAGCTTTTTAACACTTTCCACCCTAGTTGAAAAGTGTTTGTCTGTCCGTCTGCCAGCCTTTCAAACGTAAATAGAGTCGGGTTTGAAAGCTTGTTATGTACTTCAGCTTTCTAGTACAGAACTTGACAAAAAACAACTATACTTATTCACTTCGTCAGTGATGCTCCAAAATGTTCATTTGCAATTTAGGTGACTTATGTCTAAACATTTAAACCTATTGCGTAATCACATCCTCTCTTAAATGGCAAATTTAAATTTCGGTATATATTCACCGATCATGACCCCCCAGACCCCAAAACCACCCTCCGTTCAGATGTTGATTTATATATATATATATATGTAATAATAAAAAATTTTCGCCCTATTTCTTTAGTTAAATTATTCCAAATTCTTCAATTCTTTTTTCCCTCTCTTTTTAAAATATCTCTTAAATCTATTTTGTATTTTATTCCATAACTTAATCAAAATATTCTGTTATTTATCATTCTAAAAATCTTAATCTGTTAAAAGCTACACGTATTTATTAAAACCTTATTCTCTTAAATTGCAACACTGCCTCTAAACGCACCTGCCTAATTTCTTCTTTTGAGACATTTAATTTTTATTCTTTGGAACTTTTATAATACCATTTTTATTTCTATTTAATTCATTCGGCATCCCATGATTCCAAGCGGTTTTCGCGCCCAAAGGCCTTTTTACCTTTTTAATTTGCCGCTTCTGTTAAAGAGTTTTAATCATACGTCAGAGACACGTCTTCGTGGCCTCATTTTTTCATCCATTAGCGAGAAAGCTCCGCCTTCTTTATCCCCCTAGCGCCCTCCGAACATGGATGCGAGTGGACCAGCTTGTTCGCGCGTTTTGTACCTTTGGGCCAAATTTTGAAGTATTTATACGGTTACACTGGCTTCGGAGACAGAATTTACACGAATTAGTGGTTGTCATCTAATTGCCGTCACTGGGGAGTCTACACTAATGCATCGGTAGGATGTTCTTCAATTTCTGCTAATTCTTCAATATCTTCAAATGTGTTCAGTTTTAATGAAACGAAAGTTGGTGGAGTTGCTTTCATCTCTGTGATCACAATAAAGCCACTGCTCATCTATTAAGTTATTAAGTCTTCTTTTTAATGTTTTTGGGAAATTTCTTCTGGATTTCACTGCTTCTGCTCAATTTTTACGACTGCAAATACAATACGATTTCCGATGTGATATACTTCGAGATTTGTCTTCATGGTGAGTGACTCGAAGTGATGCCCTGTCCGGGTGTCATGACTACATTTCAACGATCTCGACTGCGGCTACCTCGATATGATTATCAGGTAATTTTAGTGGTTTCGGACTGAGATGTTCCGATTGTCTGGTGGAAAGAACGTTCAAGTCGACAGCAATAGCGATCGTCTATAATGTGCCAAGTTTCGACAGGAATGTATCAAAAAAGCCGGTCAGGATAACTGATGACCTGTGTAATAAAAACATTTTGGAGACTTCCCAGTGATATTGGAGAACAACTACCGATTAGTTGTCAAATTATCACTCATAAGTGTTTATAAATTTATCCCAGAAGTGACGTCTGTAAGTTAAATTATTCTTTTATTTTTATTGATTTCTTATTTTATTGATTTGTTATTATTGGCTTATATAGAACAAAAATTGTTCTTAGAATACTTTAGAAGAATTTTGTTCCTTTTATCCTGAACATTTAGAACTTACGAAATTTAATATTTATTCTTATGTATTGTTAAAAAATTAATTTTATTTGGTTAAGCTCACAAATATTACTGAAAGTTTTGAACTGCTCTGATATTTATTCCTATATTACTTCATTTTACAAGAGTAACTTCATTTTATGTTCTTATTTTATCATTTAATTATAGTCCCTTTTCATTCGGTGATATTTATTCATAGGAAATAATTTCTATTTATTGAAAAAATATATGAGTAATCTCTTTTCAAGTAACATGTATTGGAACATATTCTATGCCATTCTAAAAATGCATAAAAATTTATTAGATTATCTGAAATTACAGCTTCACTGATTGTATAATAATCGCAAAAATAGCTTTTGAAGTTTATTAATGTGAAAAAAAAAAAAAAAAATGTGTTATCTCAAAAGAAAGTTGAGTAACATTGAAAGGGTAAAATTATTGTGCAGTTAATTTATTTGTTTATTACTTTTGTTTTTTGATGCTATATTCTGAGAGTACAATTCAAGAGCCAAAAAAATTGTTCTTACGAAATAATGATACTTATTTTAAAAAAGTGTTTTATTTATTTCATTCTAAATTGTGATATTCATATATAGTGGATCTATTTATAGAAAGATTATAGTAGTAGTTTACATTTACTATTTAAGTGAAATGAATTTTAATATGAATTGGACTTTTTTACTGTTGAATATTATTTAGTTTGTTATTTAAATTATTAAGAGTTAGATATTTACAGTTGTTGTTAAGTTAAAGAATTCTTTATACATTGTTATTTTTTTTACGTGTTATTAAAGTCAGGGTTTGTTAAAGCCCAAAATGGCTGAAAAAGAGCTTAATGTTATTATTTTTGACCCAGAAAGTGGGATGAACGTTGTGTCTTGGCTTAGACACTTTGAAGGATCAGCCCCTCCAGATAAAAAAGAGTGGAAAATCAACAATATTTCCAAATATTTGAAGGGCGAAGCATTAAAGGTGTATGTTAATGAATGTCTAGATTGTAAAGAGTATGAAAAAATTGCTGAGATCTTAACTGAAAAATTTCTGAAAGTAACAGTCCCCCGTTTTTCTGATTTCGCCTCGCTGAAATTGCATGACCTAAACAACTTAGAAAATTATTTCCGTCAGAAAATAGAGATAGGTCGACAACTTAAACTATGTGAAACTATTATTTTACAAGGATTGACAGATGGCTTAAAACCTGAATACCAGAACTATTTAATAGTAAATCCTCCTGAATCTACTACCGATTGGTATAGATTAGTTAAACAACTTGTTGTCATTCCATCTCATTCTAGCAGTAACAATAATAGTAATGTTAGAAATATGTCTCAAAATTCCAGACCTTTTTCTCAACCAATTAATTCACCTAGACATTGGATTCGCCCTCAACCTAATTACAGGAATCCAAATTTCCAAGCAGCAACTAATTTTAACCCTTCAACGTCCAGGTTCGTTAGTCCCAGATTGCCTGTCAATCATTATCAAAGAAGGCTTCCTAGTCGACCATGTCGAATGTGTTTAAATAGAGGTATCCAAAATGCTTATCACTGGGAGAGGGATTGTGTATTCAATGTTAGGCCTCTGCAATCTTCTGCACCCCCTCTTAGTCAACCACAACCATCTACTGATAATATATGACAGTTAATTGTATCAGGATATGTAAATAACAGGGAACTACCTTGTGTGATTGACTCTGGCTCAACCATAAGTATTTTGCCTTTTAAATTTGTTAAATTCTTAAATGCTAAAGTTATAAATATTCCACCTGTTATTATTGGCCAAGCCAAAGGAACTGTTGTAATAGATAAAGCTTGTAATTTATTGTTTAAATTAGGTAATGTGCAACAAAATATTAGATTTTTAATATGTAATACAAATTTAGATTATGCTATACTAGGTTTAAAAGAATGCTGTAAGTTTAATTTAATTATTGACTGTGCTACATGTAGAGTATTACAAGGAGACCTTGTTTTAAATGAATCTAAGAACATATCCAGTGATAAATTAAGGTTACTTCATTTTAATGTTAACTATGATTATCAGAGAGTGCAACCCGATTATGGAAAGATCATATCTCCTCAATCCTTTGTTCCATCTAATGTTGATAATTCTAAATTAATTGGGGAAATAAATTCTATAGAAAATGAAACTTTAAGGGAAAGTATAAGGGATTATTTAGATATATTTTCTAAAAATAAATTTGATGTCGGGAGAATTAATATCGAACCGCAACGTATTTTTCTTAATTCTGACCTACCAATATCTCTGAGGCCATACAGAACTTCCCCTTTAGAAGGAAAAGAGATTTCGGATCAAATTCATTCACTATTAGATGCTGGTTTAATTAAAGAGAGCAATAGTCCCTATTCTGCCCCTGTTACATTAGTAATGAAAAGAGAAGAAGGTAAAAAAACTAGATTATGTGTTGACTATAGAAAATTAAATGCAATAATGAAAAATGACGCAGAACCCCTACCTCGTATCGATGGAATTTTAGATAAACTGAGTAGTGCGCAGTATTTTTCAACTTTAGATTTAGCCTCTGGCTACTGGCACATACCCATACATCCATCCGATACTGAAAAATTGGCTTTTGCTACCAACTTTGGGCTCTTTGAATGGTTAGTTCTGCCCTTCGGGATTAAATTAGGCCTTCCGATATTTAATAGAACCCTTAGAAGAATACTTACTAAATACAAAATAGACTTTGCTTGCCATTATTTTGATGATATCATTATTTTTTCTTCCTCATTAGAAGAACATATGCAACATTTAAACCAAATATTTGAATTATGTAGACGCGAAAACATTAAACTTAAACTCTCTAAATGCAATTTTGTCCAAAATAAAATTAACTTCTTAGGATATACCATCCAGAATGGCACATTAACTCCTGCTAATGCTAATATTGAAGTAATAAAAAAACTAAAACCCCCTTCAAATGTAAAGGAACTTCAGAGATTCTTAGGATCTATCAATGTTTATCACAAGTTTATAGATAAATATGCCGAAATTAGAGTCCCTCTTAACAGATTACTCAGAAAAAATACATTATGGGAATGGAATACAGATTGTCAAAATTCTTTTCAAAAATTAAAAGATGCCTTAATAGCCAAACCTATCTTAAAAATTTATGACCCTAAGTTACCCCTCCATATGTTTGTTGATGCCTCACAGGTGGCAGTAGGTGCAGTCTTAAAACAACCTGATAGTAATAATTTTTTACATCCAATTGCTTATTACTCTAGAGGATTGAGAAGTTATGAGAAGAATTATTTTATTACCGAGTTAGTGTCTTGCCATCATTGACACCTTAGACAAATTCTATCATTATTTTCATGGTGTAAAATTTACCATTCATACTGATCATGCATCTCTTGTATGGTTAAAAAATACTAAACATTTGAGAGGCAGGTTATTTAGATGGTCTTTGAAGTTGAGCATGTTTGAATATAATATAGTTTACGAAAAGGGATCCACAAATGTCGAAGCCGACATGTTGTCGAGAAACCCAGTTTCACATTTTATTCAACCACTTACTTTTCTTCTGGACGTTAAAGAAATTATAGAGAGGCAGGAAAAAGATAATGTGTGTGGTAAAAATTATCTAAAGGAAAATGGACTTATGATAGTAAAAAAGAAAGGTTTTAGAAAAATAGTAGTCCCCATGTCTTTAAGGAGAAAAATACTAAATGTTGCTCATGAAAAATTTGGTCATCCTGGTATCCAAAAAATGTTAAATTTAATCTCCCCTAATTATTATTGGCCTGACATGACGCAAGATATAACCAATTTTGTAAAACATTGTGATATTTGTCAAAAGAATAAAAAACCCAGACAGAAAAAATTTGGCTTATTACAAGCTATGCACACCACAGATCAACCTTTTGAATGTCTTTCTATTGATACTGTGGGAGGATTCAATTATTATAACTCCACCAAAAAATATCTACATATCATCATCGACCATGCTACTAGATATGTTTGGGCTTTCCCCTCAAAAAGTGTTACCACAGAAACTTATACTAATTGTCTAAACCAAGTTTTTAATATTCAAACACCACAACAATTATTCTGTTTTAATAAAATTCTTAATGTCCAGACCCATCAAAAAGTGTTAAGTGATAGAAATGCAGTCTTTACTTCATCTAGATTTAAAAAATTTCTGCGAAACCACAATATTAAGCAACGTTTAACCACATCACATCATCCTCAAACGAATGGCAAATGTGAGAGAGCGAACCAGACAATAGTTACTAGATTGAAGTGTAAAGTCAATTCTACCAACTCCAAAATTCCTTGGACAAAAATTTTGACAGAAGTAGTTAATGAGTATAACAATACCCCTCATTCTATCACTAAATTCCCTCCTGCTTACTTACTTTTTGGCCAATTACCCTATGATTCTCCTCTTCAACAAAATTATTACCCTCCTGTTCAAGAAGCCCTTAAACTTGCTAAAAAACGCACTGATGAATTCTATTGGAGAAGTAAAAAATATTATGATCGAAATTATCTAGAACCAAAATTTGAGATTGGAGATCTTGTAATTTATGAAGAGTTCCAATATCCTAATACCAGAAAACTTTCACAAGTCTTTAGTGGTCCTTATCAAATCCTTAATAAGTTATCTGATGTCAATTTTGAAATTGATAGACAAATTCAAAATAAACCTACTGAAATAGTACATGTATCAAAATTATGCCCTTATTATCCTCCTGATCAATTAAAATTATCCCATGAGAACCAACAACAAACTAATGTTAAATTTATAGTTTCGTCTTGATTTTAATATAATTCAAAAATAAACGAAATAAAATAAATTAATAATTAACTAATCAATTCTCTTCTGTATAACCGTGGTGTTCTTGATTGTGCACACGAGAGTGTCACTGTTGAAGTTTCCACTTGAGTCAACTTTTTATGCTGGCGTAATTTAGTTGATTTAAGTTAGGAGTTTCTGATACTGAATTGGATTAGATTAGAATAATAAATTAAACAGTATTAACTAAACTAATAAAATAAACTGGATTAAATTATATCTTAAACTAATCAAATATGATATCTTAATACTAATTGAGAATTGTCCAACCTTTCTTAATATGCTACAAGGTCCCATTTTCTCATTTCACAACTTATGTTTTCTTGTTTGACTGAAAGCAAGATAGTTACATAACCATCATCTACACAATAATGATTGTTTTCACGAATTTTTCTTATTTATTCCTTTTTTTGTATTATGTATTTTATTGAGTATATTTCATACCTCATTCACTACTATATGGATGAGATATTAATTATATACTTAAGAAAGTAATTAAAGAAAGAGTGTGATATTTTTGAATTATAATGCTTGTTATTGCTGAACTTATTGTTGAATATTATTATTATTAGTTATACTATTTATAATTTGATATTGAGATTAAATATTAATTGAATTTGAATACTACTTGAATTTGAATATGTTGAGATATATAAATTTTTACTTCTAGAAGTAAACAAGTAATAAAGTAGTAAAGGTAATGGAAGTTATAAAGGTAATAATGGTAATAGTAATTTTGATGTTGAGTAAAAAACTGTTATACTGCTTACATTACCTATTTGCCTTTTTAGGTAATTACCATTTGTCAGACAAACTATACCATAACAAAATACTCATTTCTCTTAAGTTTTTCTTAGCATTCCATTCATGACTGAGTTTTTCAGACAAACATAAGTTTAATATTTGAAAATTAACTTATGATTATTGTTATTGTTAAGTATTATTATTTTAAAATTTTTATTGTTGATATTCTTCTTCTTCTTATTATTATTATTGTATTATTTGTGTTTTATTGTTGTTAATATTAATCTTAGTACTATTTTCGAGTTGTTGCTAGTAAATATAAAGCATTCAGATGAACTTTAATTCTGAAATAGACTTTCATAAGGAAGATCAGTAAGATCTAAAATTTGAAGGATTTTTCTCTTTCAATTTGTAAACTGTTCAGTTTGTGAGGTATGCAAATAACTTTTTTGGATGGACTATCACTCAGACGAGAACTGAACGACAAATTAAGCAACAATTCTACAAGCAATTTGCAACAAATTTCGTAAGATGATACTCTGGAAGTATGTTATCTATTATTTTAAAGTGTTACAATTCTTTTCTTATTTTGTTTAATATTTTCTAAAGCTTTTTATGTCATTGTTAACAAGATTAATATCTTGTAATTGTATTTTTATTAACAACTCCACCAATTCGCGTTATAGTTATTAAATTTAATGTTATTGGGCATTAATGAATAAATTTTGGAAATGTACTTATTTTGACTTCCTCCAGTTGATAAATTGTAATCCAAGTCCGTGTAACATTTCCCTTCAATGAACTTGCAGGTCATATGACCTACTGGTTCATTCGTCTTTTTGGGTGGGGGGATATGTAATAATAAAAAATTTTCGCCCTATTTCTTTAGTTAAATTATTCCAAATTCTTCAATTCTTTTTTCCCTCTCTTTTTAAAATATCTCTTAAATCTATTTTGTATTTTATTCCATAACTTAATCAAAATATTCTGTTATTTATCATTCTAAAAATCTTAATCTGTTAAAAGCTACACGTATTTATTAAAACCTTATTCTCTTAAATTGCAACACTGCCTCTAAACGCACCTGCCTAATTTCTTCTTTTGAGACATTTAATTTTTATTCTTTGGAACTTTTATAATACCATTTTTATTTCTATTTAATTCATTCGGCATCCCATGATTCCAAGCGGTTTTCGCGCCCAAAGGCCTTTTTACCTTTTTAATTTGCCGCTTCTGTTAAAGAGTTTTAATCATACGTCAGAGACACGTCTTCGTGGCCTCATTTTTTCATCCATTAGCGAGAAAGCTCCGCCTTCTTTATCCCCCTAGCGCCCTCCGAACATGGATGCGAGTGGACCAGCTTGTTCGCGCGTTTTGTACCTTTGGGCCAAATTTTGAAGTATTTATACGGTTACACTGGCTTCGGAGACAGAATTTACACGAATTAGTGGTTGTCATCTAATTGCCGTCACTGGGGAGTCTACACTAATGCATCGGTAGGATGTTCTTCAATTTCTGCTAATTCTTCAATATCTTCAAATGTGTTCAGTTTTAATGAAACGAAAGTTGGTGGAGTTGCTTTCATCTCTGTGATCACAATAAAGCCACTGCTCATCTATTAAGTTATTAAGTCTTCTTTTTAATGTTTTTGGGAAATTTCTTCTGGATTTCACTGCTTCTGCTCAATTTTTACGACTGCAAATACAATACGATTTCCGATGTGATATACTTCGAGATTTGTCTTCATGGTGAGTGACTCGAAGTGATGCCCTGTCCGGGTGTCATGACTACATTTCAACGATCTCGACTGCGGCTACCTCGATATGATTATCAGGTAATTTTAGTGGTTTCGGACTGAGATGTTCCGATTGTCTGGTGGAAAGAACGTTCAAGTCGACAGCAATAGCGATCGTCTATAATGTGCCAAGTTTCGACAGGAATGTATCATATATATATATATATATATATATATAATCTTTGTCATACGATAGTATTCGTATTGATAAACCGATTTGGATGAAACTAATTATGTGTGTTAGACTCACTCGCCAATATCTCGAACGAGTTCGTTGGTCAGCTTGGTTCGCCATCTTATTTCAAAATGGCGGCCACTGAAAGATTTAAAACTAAAATAAATATATAAAAAAGTAAAAAATTCCAATTTATTTTTTGGTTAAGTGTTAGACCTTGATACAAGGAATCCGGAGCACTTTTTGTTTTGTCTCTATCTTAAAAAATGGCTGAGATATTGCAGTTTGAAATTCTAGGGTGGCTGACATTTTGAAATAAGACATCACATTACAAAAAACCAATGATTAATTTATGTTTTAGTGAACGCGATTTCTCGCAACTGATTATCTTTCATTGTTATAAACATTTTCCCAATCATACGCATAAAACTATATTCATATCCGTTAGCGTCAAATTCTTCCACACTTGGCGAAATTGGGTGACCAAGATTAACTCTTCATAAATAAAGCCAACTTGACTGTAGTTGACTAATTTGTTGAATTTCTTTTCTTATTCAAATTCAGTATTAACGAATCTTCTGTAATCGGATTCTTTGCATTTTAGCTTGCTGCTTTCGAGTAACATCAGCTAAAATTATAAAACGAAGATATAGGAAAGCTACCTTTTCCTCCCGGTACAGGTCGGAAGGACTTTTTCGAAGTGTAGTAACTAATTCAGTTTTGTCTCTTTTTAATCACAAAAGAATCATCGATTACATTTCCCTTTATTGACGGAAATTCCAGAAGGGGAATTTTAAAATGTACCACGCGTTTCCTAACTGAGCTAAAATTAAGCATTCTATGTAGTCTATATACAAATCGATAGATCCTATACAGGGCTTCACAAAAGAATTCGGATATTTTTCCGAATAGTGTTGGTCATTCCTGAAAGTGTTTTTTTTTTTTTAATATGTTATACCTTTCACCTTAATATATCTAAGTGTTGGAAAGTATAATAGCTTGACGCAAGATTTATCGTTCTTGTTCATTAAATACTAATATTCAGTTTTGTCTCTAGCCCACCCCACCTGGAAGCCAAACTCCTTCTTCAGTTCCTACTGCTCCACTGAGCCACATCACAACGACTGGACCAGGTAAATCATCCTATTCTTTGCTCTTGAAATTAAGTAAAATATATATACAGGGAGAAATAAATTTTCCACTTCAACTGCTGCGAATGAGATAAAATTTGAAGTACGCAAAATTGAAAGAATGCGCTTGACATTTATTCAATGAATAAATAAAAAGTGAATGACCTCAATTCACCAGCGCGTCTAACACAAATGGTTTTTATTTGTGTAGATTGAACAAGTGTAACAGGATTCGGGGTACAACGCATGCCCATGGACATTATTTGTTGGATTAGAAGGATGGGGACTGTGCAGGAGCATCCAACACATCCTGTCTACGTTGCAAGAGAAAGCTCTATTGGTCAAATGGTTGAACCCATAAAACGCGCCTGAATACCGGCGAGGTCAATTTCCGTCAGTAAAAACGAATCGGAAGTTTCTCCTTAGGTAAACGCCTTATTCGTGCGTCAGAAGAGAGCCATTCGTTTTTACTGTTGGAAATTGGCCTGTGGCTGCAACGGCGTGTTTTGTGGGTTCTGGTACAACAGTTTTACCAGTATAGCTTTTTGTCACAATCTAGGCATATAACAAGTGCTCTTCTTATCCAACAAACAAGGTCGCTGGAACGAGAATGCTTCTTCAAAATACGCAAATAACAACTGTTTGTGAATTTAGGTATTTAAGAAATGTCAACCGTATCATTTGAATGATACGTGTTAGTTCAAATTTTATCTCATTGGGAGCAGTAGAACGTACTTCAGAATTCCCTACAAACTTATTTCTGGCTAACCCTCTATATAGAATGCACATTATTTTTTTTCTCCAAAACTAAAAGCTTTTCCCTGAACAACCCAATTGTAGTTTATCCAGTGCACTTAAAAACCTATCAATACATTTCTTTGTGTATTGATTACTAACAAGTCGATGCTGCTTTTTCGCTACGACCACTCCTAACTCTTTTTTAGATTTTGATCACTTACAAAATGGGTTGGATTTTTACACTCTTTCAAATCCTATTAAAAGGTATTCGTCCATAAATTTCAAAATTTTGTAGTAAAATATATATATATTAAAATTAGCTTTATTGAATTATATCTGCAAGTTAAACTCATTCTGGTTCGTTTATTATTGTGAGCAGATAGAGGAAGTTTGCAGCACACTGTTTTCATTGAAAAATTCAGCCAACCCCCCCACCCCCTCCCCTGAAAAACAAATATGTAAACTATAGAGAAATGACATTTTTCAAAATTTAAATAGGGCATATAAGTTGTACCATCTTTCCAATAAATAGTTTAATAACAAACAATAAAGGGATGCTAGATAAAATTAAAAACGTGGAAAATGTTAGATAAGAAAACAATATCATTAAAAGATGTTTTTAAACATTTGTCTGGAGGCTATTTTTTTTTTTTTTCTAAAATTCCCCCTCCTTTTTTTTTTTTTTAGTTTCTTTCGTGGATTTATATTTCGGCCAATGTTTTATATACATTTATTTATAGGTTATTTACATATTATATACGTTTTGTTATTCACGCATTTTCCATCTATGTTTTAGTAAGAAAAAAAACCCCTTAATTTTTTAAACACTCTCTCTTCCTCTTAAAAAATGGCACGTGATTCTAGCCGCATGTCATGGCCCTATTTTGATTTTGTAACGTGAAATCTATAAAAAATCAACCCTAATTTTTCGAGGGATGATTTTGGTGACGTACCAAGAAACCTTATTTTGGATTCTTAAAAATGAAGTCTTAAAAAAAAGGGGCATAATAAACATTATTTGGTACTTTTCGGTTAGCCAGGCGCCAGTGTTATATATACATGTATATATAGACACATATATCTACACATATACATATATATACATACACATATATATATACACATATATGTATGAATATATATATGTATGTACATATATATTTATATATGTACATGTATCACTGGCGCCCGGCTAACCGAAAAGTACCCATTATTTTAATCGGGACATTTTTAAAGTAGAATTTTTGACATTTTTTAAAACTAAATTTCCGTCGGACAAAAGAGAACAATGCTTCCTCAAATTATGTATGCGTCCTATACACAGTTTTTGCCGAAACTATAGCAACCCGCATTCCAGAACATAACAATACTCGCTCTCCTGAGTGATGAAACGAGTCAGGATGGATAGACGAGTATTGTTAACTTCTGGAATATGGGTTGACACAGGGGGGGGGGGGGGGGGGGCTCAGCACCCCCTGAAAATTTTTGAGCCCCCCTGGGAAAGTTGCCAAGGACACCAAATGAAATTCTGTTTCAAAAATAGTGTTAAAAAATTGAACTTAGTTTTGGGGGCTTTTTACAGTTTTGCGTAAATACTAAATTATAGTATTTGTTTAAAAACTGCAAATAAGTGCTTCAATAGGCGCGCATCCTATCTGCACATACTCAGAATGAGCAACCTTTTGCTGATGCAAACATTGACTTTTACATAAGTTATATACTGAATTTTTTCATTTTGCAGCGTTTTTCATTATTAACATAAAATAAAGTTATTCTAATCAGTTTGATAGTGAATATAATGCTTATGATAAACATTATGTTTGGTATTTGAGAGTCCTCCTAGTTAAAAATATATATATATATAAGATCCTTGATTTATAAATCATACTAATGAAAAAAAGCTAATAGCCAATTTAAATACAAGCATTTGACTACACACAAAAATAATTTTAAAATGCAAAATACATCCTTGGTTTTTTTATTGTTTGTTATCCGATAAAAACATAACTTCAGAATTCTTAAGGGCAGGGACTATTCAGAAAAAAAAATTAAAGGTTGCAACTCTTTTGAAACAGGTGAACTGTCAGCTTTTTATTAACTTATTGACATCATCACTTATTATTTCACTAGTATAATTATACACTGAAAATTTTCATTCCTCAGCCAGTGAAGTAGTCGTTAAAAATCCAGAGGGTATACCCTAAAGAGTATATGCTATAGTGTTTTTGAGTATTCCTTAAAATAATCCAGAAGGTATTATATACTCCATTACATTACCGTCTGCAGCTTTTACTTTTCTTAGCATCAAATCAGGTTATTATAAACAGTTTAATAAGAAACGTAGTGCCTACAATATGAATATGCAATAATTTATCTTTCTATGTATTATAGTACTTTGATCAGATCATATATATCTGTGTTCGTGCGTGCATGTGTCAGAGAGAGAGAAATAGTATGAGCCCCCCCCCCCTACATTTTCTTGAGCACCCCCTGTTGTTTACTTCTAGCTACATCTCTGGGTTGACATAGTTTTGACGCATACGTATTATGCGTCTTTCATCATTGTTATGTATAAAGGTATTCTACCTATTCGGTAACTTTGCGGAAGCAGCGCCCTCTATGAGAAATTTTTGGAACTAATTTTTTTTCTTGCTTAAACAAAATTTCAGATCGTAAGAAGCATTTTCGTCCAAACCGCACTCTCTTACGCCATTTGCTTGATCTTTTATTGAATTTTAAAATGTGTTAAGGATTTTTGGGACACCTTGTATTTATAAGCAACATAATTAAAGTGACAGTACTCAGCGTGCTCTGTAGCGCGATCTAATTGCGAGAAGGGAACCGAATTTTGTATTTTGATTAAAACAAGACGGGGGACGAAAGATTCCGCGAAAAAAATAGTTCCCAAAGTCGCCGCTAGGTGGAAATAGGGTACTGTGTCATAGAAAAGAGAGTTTAAAAAATGCAGAATCAATGTTGAAATAAAATGAACCTTAACACGTTAGCTACCGTGTTAAAATGAATTATTTATACTGGAAAATACTAATGGCAATGTTGGCTTCATTTAAGGGGAGACATTTCGTGATGACGTAAAATAAAAATTCTTCCTTCAAAATTTCCGGTGTGAATTCGAAATTTTGGATTAAAAGAGGAATGTGAAATGAGTGACCAAGCGACGCCACGCATGCGTCCTCGGTAGCGAACGTGTTAATTTAGCCTATTATACAGCGCCACATTTCCACCTAGTGGTGACTTTAGAACTGCATTATTTTTTTGTGGAATCCTTCGTCTTCTGTCTTTTTTAATCCTAATACAAAATTTATAGCTCCATTCTCACAATTATTAAATCGCCCTCACGTTGAATAGTGCCGTTTTAATTTTGGCCACCCTGTGGCGCTGTGAATAGAAAAGTTGCCATATTAAGATTGATTTTGATTGTTAAATGTGTTAATTAAAGTTAATTTTATTTCAGCATTGATTCTGCATTTTTTTAAACCCTCTTTTCTCTTTTTTTTTTTTCTGTCGGAAATTTTCGACCCCCGTCTTGTTGAGTCATAATACAAAATTTTTCTCCATTCTCGCAATTAGACTTCAGGCTATAGACTATGCTCAGTACTGTAACTTTAATGATGGTCACCCTGTATGTCACCCCATCTATTGGCTGTAGAAGGAAGTTAAAGAATTTCGAACCCATTCAAGTAATAGAGCCAACGTAACTTGGACATAAGTTGCCAGCACAAGAATTGCCAACTTAATCACCCTATATGCTTGCTGAAGCATCTTGGTTTTAATTTTTCTGCTTTACAACCATGAACCAGTAGGCTTCGAAGGGGATATAAAAATTTTTGATGTTCTACGCAGTTTATCTGCTTCTACCATTCATCTGCTGGATCCTTTTTGTCAGCCAATGAACGTTGTCCACAAGAGGACGCTTTCTGTTCACGGTTCTACGTCAGCTGCCCTATTTGTTCGAAGTCGCGACCCGATCGTAACATTATGATGATTTAATTCCTATTACTCTATGTTCCTGTTTGCAACCAAATCGAACACTAAACCTTTAATCACATGCCTATTAAATTTTATTAATAAGTTGTAGACGTTTGGATTACATCCACCATAGTTTGGATTTGACATATTTATATTACTTGCGTTTTATTTTTAAAAAACCTACATAGGATTGTTCAATAAAAATGCGTTTTTTTTTTTTTTTTTTAAGTTGTTTTTGTTATAAGCGGAAAAAACTCGAATGGACCCAAGCTACCCCATTTTCTCCCAAAGTTCCTAGTATTTGGTAGTAAAACTTATTTAAAAGTATTTTTTAAATCGGTCTCTTGTTGGACTTAAAAAGGCAGAAATGTAAGAAGCCATTTTCAAATCTAGACTTAAGAGTTGGATCACACTGGTTCACAAAGCCTCAAATAGACTTTAGAACACTCCAATAGAACACGCTACTCATTCGAAGACTTTGTTTGTTAAAAATGACTGTTGAATTAGTTTTCAATTAATAAAAATTATTTAATTAATAATACTTTTTAATTTGTCAGAAGTAGACACCCCAGTGTTATTAAGCATGAAAATTCCCCGCTTTTTTTTGGGGGGGGGGGAACATCTGAACAGAGTTGGAAAAATTAGTGATTGCAATTATATGTAATGTAATTATAATTTAATTGTATGTAATCGATTATAGTTACAATTACATGCCGTAAAACGTTCTTGCAGCACTGTAGCCGGAACACAGTTAAATTTTAATTACATTGCATATAATTGCAATCACTAATTTGCCCTACTCTGCATCTGAATCATTTTGAAGAAAACCAATCGGATGCATCGAACCATTGCATGATTTTGCATAATCTTTTTTATATAAATTGATCATATGTTATAAAATGATTGGTTTGCAGAATAATATGTATTTTGTTTAACATTTTTAAATTGCTGTTGTTAAAATGTTAGTGCCATGTTTCCAAGGCCTTGATGCTGTGGACTGCGGGTTTGTATTGACCTTTGCTTTCTCTCTCCCACCTTTTCTTCACTTAATTTTCCTTTCCCTCTGTTTTTATCAGTTTGGAGTGAGTGACTGCATTTTGTATGCTTCCGCAACATTGGCAATGTAACATTTTGAAATTTCTGTATTATCTTAACAGAATATTATAAAGATATTATATTTGTCAAAACATTTTAGGTGCATTTATTTCTTAATAATCTTAGAACTAGAAGAGGAAGTGTAATTTTATATAAAAATTTTACTTCGAGAAATTCCTTTAAATTATTCTAAATTCCGACATATTCATTATTTTCCTTTTAAATTCATAACGCGTATATTAATAATTATCTTAATCAAGTCAATTATCAACTATCCAATCTATAATATTCTGAGAAAAGCTAGTTTTTCATTTCGAATGTTTATAAAAGCCATGTTGTTATTTTTATTCCACGAATCTGTTTTCGCGCGTTAGACCGTTCACTTCAAAAAACCTCCGTTTCAATGTCGATGATTCTTTCTTCCCTCAGCTCTGGAGCTTTCTTCTCACCGATTGATTCGTATCCGTATTACGTCAATATTTGTCGTACTCCGCGCTTCTAACAAAAAGCGAAGGCAGGACTTCGGAACACAGAATTTTGTCTTGTTTTCAAGTGCTGATCAAACAGTTATCTAGTGTTTTATAATTCGTAGATTTCTAAATTAGCTGTTTAAGATAAATTAAAATGATGTAATGATTTATAGTCAAGCCCGAGGGATTTAGGAACATTTTCGTCATGTGGGAATTGTTTCTTCGTTTTCCCTGTGCTTAAATAAACGCCTTATTTGGAAAACTGGCTTGTTCTTTCTGGAGAAATTACCAAATGGGTACATTCATTGCCTTACTACTTCTCGCCATGATTATCTAGATCTATCGACTGCAATTTATCACCACCGTTAAAAAACTGCCAGTTTCTCATGAATTTTTAATACATCCAGATAAAACTTTTCATATATATACAGGGTGACAAGAAATAAACGCCTCCATTTGAAAATTCAATAATTCATTAATTCAATAATTCATCGTACCGTTCAGCGTCTGATACATTAAAAATCCTCAAGTAAATTCTGAAATTCAAGCCTTTTTGCGGGTTTTGACGGGCCTGACGGGAGGATTTGTCGAGCAAATTTAAATTTAACTTGAAATAACAGTCACTTAATTAAATGCAAAGTTACTAATGTAAAATTAATTTATACGAGGCAAAAAATGGTTACTCACAATCACTCAGGTCGGTTTCGCTGTCGAAGAAACTATATGTCTAAATTACTTGGCTGGAGAACAAGTTCACAAATTCTAAAATGTCACTTATAAGCTAGAAACCCGTTGTTTCCAGAATGTATTTTATTTCAAATACGTTCTTACCAAGATGGAGAAATTTTCCGCTAGAACTAGGCAGCAAACTGCGAACACGTGTCAGCTGAGCAAGTTATCGAAGCTTCGAAAAAGAGCTGCGAATCTTCGAGGCAAGATCAGACCTCAAATCCGCTCATCCAACCTTTCATACCCATATTTAGAGTTCGCCGATTGACCACCTTGACTCAACTAACATGAAATGCATCCAATAATTGCCAAACCCGGGTTCAGGGAGGTAGAATAGCACCAGTGTTGCCAGACTGAGGACTTTGTTTGATTGTCACCGCTTTTTTGAAATAGAAATATTCGGCCTATTTAAAAATAGATTAAAAACTCTGAAAAATAAGGGGAATTATACTATGTTAAAAAAGTGGTGACAGTCAAATAATCTGAATTAAAAAAGTCCCCAATCTGGCAACACTGAATAGCACTAGTTAAAATTAAAGAAAAATGAAGGATAGATGTCGCTTTTACGCACACATGTTAGACATCGGAGAAAACGTTCGCATTCAAAAAACTAGACTCCCGTTTTTAGAGCCATGTCAATTTTTCTGTTACGTGATTCCCTATCAAAATTTTCTAAAATAAGGGGAATTATACTATGTTAAAAAAGTGGTGACAGTCAAATAATCTGAATTAAAAAAGTCACCAATCTGGCAACACTGAATAGTACTAGTTAAAATTAAAGAAAAATTGAAGGATAGATGTCGCTTTTACGCACACATGTTAGACATCGGAGAAAACGTTCGCATTCAAAAAACTAGACTCCCGTTTTTAGAGCCATGTCAATTTTTCTGTTACGTGATTCCCTATCAAAATTTTCTAGATTCTCCGCTGAATTGGCATTCTGCATGATTAGAAAAAAAACTGCTTGTTTGAAAGGCATGGCATTTTAATGACGCTCTTCTAATAAAAGAAAAATGAAATACACAAACATTAACCTTTGATTGCTTGCAATTGTTTATGCATGGCTGTTTTTGACAAGTGTATTTTGTATTTTACGTTATAGAGAGAACGCCTGGATGAATATGTAAGCCAGTCCAAGACTTAATAAGTTATCTTTCAGTTAAACAAAACCGGACTAATATGGTTATTGCTCTTCTGTGTCATTTAATTTTCATATTGATATATTCATCCGGACGCCTTGAGTTCCAATGAAGATTTTACAATGCAATGAATAGTTTTAAAAAAAAAGATGCTCTGTCATAAACTATTTTATTAATTTTGTACTTGATAGGTAGATTCCAAGTACAGCGAATCCTGATCCTAACGAAATCTTACCTCAATCTCAAAAATTTCATGATCCCGGTAAAATGTATACGATATAAGTGTACCCGATAAGACGGAAATCTTTCAAAAATGAATTTTTTTTTTTTTTCGGGATTTTTCTGGCAATTCCGTCCTAGCAGGGTTTATTATAATTAAAAATTCTTAAATTTATCATTTAAGTGTAGTGCTAAAAATTAGAAAATAAAATATTTCATCTATGTTTTAAAAAATATTTTTTTTAAGGCAATTTGTTTAATTTCCGTTTTACATTGCTGTTTTTTTTTTTTTTTTTTTAATCTTAAGGTTGTAAGTACCTTAATGCAAAACTTTTGGACAGTTTTCGAAATGGTATGCGTATTTTTGCTTCTGCCCAATCCATCTTAAACATAAAATGGCAGAAAAAGTGAATCGTAGCTTGGTAATAAGCGAGCAACAATGAGTGAATCCCTTCTAGTGAACAGCTTGGAAAAGAAACTATACTATTTTCATTATCTTCTCAAACTCCATATTGATTTCTGAAATCAAATTGATAAAATGAGCTTTCCTCAATTTTAAATTTAATATTCGGTTAAAATAACAAGAAAATCGTCAAACTATCCCCTCTCCCACTAGAAATGCTGGAAAGAATAACAGTATCAAAATACTGGGAATAAAGAGGAACGGGAAAGCTTGCTTAACGTTCTCGTCATGCTCCATTTATATTAACAGTTGGTATAAAACACCCAGGAACATGACAAAGTGTAATAAAGATTTTCGCCATATCTCGTTAGCCATGTTAAAAATGATCATGAGTCGTATTAATAAAATAATTGAATTGTATAAATGATGAAATGATAGCCAGCGGGTACATTATAACTATTTCTTGTGGATACATTAGAATGTCCCTGTAGAGGTGAATATATCGGCTCTGGACTCTTCCCCAAAACTGAACACATCATGTTGAGGTCAGTGCACGATAACAGCCCAGCGAAATGTCATCCGTTGTCATCGTGTTCCTGAAACCGCAACTTCACTAATCCAGCTATCTCGAAAGACGCCTGGGAAAAACAATGTTTGGACCATTGGTTGAAAGTGGTAGAGTAAAATTTCTATAGAGTCGCTTCCAATTACTCTACTTCGGAGGGTAAGAACAGGACCTGCAGAAAACCGCGTGAAGAGTGGCTCAAAATCAGTATAGATCCGTCTCTATCTTTGACAGTGGCTGGAAGCTGCAAGCAGACCTGTGCCAAAGATTTAGCTTCGTTGAAAGCCTGACATCTGGCACTTTACACATAAAAACAAAACACATACTTTCATACCCAGCTGTCTCAGGGCAGATTGTTTTAAATTCTCCATTTTCAGTAAAACAAGAACGAAAAATCATGCGTCAAGCATAGATTATGTAACACTTTCCAACGCTTCCAAAATAATTTTACAAATCATTACCGTTTTAGAAAACGCATAACATATTTAAAAACGCAATTTCAGGAATTTCCAACATATATTTCCAACATATTCAATATTCGGAAAAATATCCGAATACTTTTATTCAGCCCTGTATAGGATCTATAGATTTGTATATATAATATATAGGATGCTAAATTTTAGTTGAGTTAGGAAACGCATAGCACAGTTTAAAATTCTCCTTCTGGAGTTTCGGTCAATAAACGGAGATGTGTTCGCGAACTTTTGTGCTGCCCTGTATAGGATCTACAGAATTTATACACACCAAGTAATAGACAAAAAGTGAGTTAAACTTAAAATCACGTACAGCAACTTAAAACTCACTTCCAGGAATTATTGTTAACAGACAGTAGAGAATTCTTTTGTGTGTCTCTGTAAATGAACGATGACTGCTATACACACAATATTCTGCAGTAAGCCTCTTGTAATGCACCTTAGTGATATATATAAATTTCAATGCGTTTAAAATTGTGAAACATTATTTAATTAAACCGCAATCGATTTTTCTCCATAGACGTAATGTAACGGAATTCTTTTGACTGTCCCTGTAAAGTAACTATAAGTGCTATGCACACCATATCCTATATTAAGCTTCTTTTAATGCACCTTAGTGATATATATCAATTACAATGTGTTTGAAATTGTGAAACATCATTAAAATAAACCGCAAATGACTTTTCCCCATAGACCGTAATGTAACGTAATTCTTTTGTGTGTCCCTGTAAAAAAACTATAAGTGCTACACACTTCAGTTAAAATAGGGAACATGCTATAGATAACGACAATAGCATATAAAAATTGCAGGGCAATCCGAGCCTATTTACGGAAGTTACAACACGGACAGACGGCAGACAAACCGAAGTCATAAACACTTTTCAACTAGGTTGGAAAGTGTTAAAAATAAAGAAAAATCTTGTAGCCAGACTTGTTTCTCTTGAATTTATCTACACTATTCGTAATACCTACTTCCATTATTTTTTGCGCCACTCGTATCTCCTACATCTCTGTGCCGAGGAGTCGTTGTCGCGGATCACTCTGTCACGTAAAAATGTAAACAAACCTTCTTAAAAGAGAGTTAAAAAATTGCGATTGAAATGAGGAATTAATAGACGAGATTAAAAAATATATATATGAATAGTTAAATTCACTTAGGAAAGCGAACAGACCTCGGCGGCGAATTCTTGATAAAGATCGATGTTAGAATATACAGTTTATAAAAATGTGATAATTGTTTATATAGTTCAATCACTTCAAACTGACGAAACATTTTCTCTTTTCTTACTTAACATATTCTCTGCCTGTTTCCTCTATCTTCTTTTTTTTTCTTCTCTTCTCTTCTCTCTTTCCTGCAGGTCATAAGTTCGTGTGGCCGCCTCAGAAAACTTCCACCACCCAAGAACCGGTCTTGGCCTCCAACGCCACCCCCTCTCTGCCCTCCTACCGCCCCCCCCCCAACACCCAACACGCCAAAATCAGTTCCCCACTGTCCCCTATACCTCAACAGCAGGCTCCCCTCTCTCCCATGCCGGCCTTTGGCGTGGCTCCTGCCAGAGTGGCGGCCCCCCAGACGAGCCCCAAGCCCCGCAACCAGGCAGTGCACCAGAGCAACAAGGCCCAGACGTGGAACGTGAGTGGCAGCAGCCAAATGACAACTACGTCATCCGCAGGTCTGATGCAGTCGGGCGTGCCCATGAATGCCGGGTCCGGTTCGAAGCCCGCTCCGAGGAGAGGACGGGGACAGATGAAGTCGCAGGTGGCCACGGGAGCCAGGATTCCCATCTGCAATATCTGCGGAACGCCCATCAGGTAACGGAAAAAAAAAACATTTTTTTCTGACTTTTGAATTGGTTTTATCCTCTTCATTGAGAGAGTGGAATAGAACTTTTCCTATGTAGGCATTTTAATCCTTTATGCCCCGACGGTACTATAACAAATATTGGATTGCTTCAAGGTCAATGATTTATATTTCAATAAGTAACATGAGTTCTCGCCAATGTAGCTTCAATCTTATTATGTGAAACATCTCAACACTTATCCAATAAGTCGAAATGTAGACATTTTCGTGGCAAAAGAGAATAAAACCTGTTCAAAGAATCTCATAAATCCGTTCTCATTTCAAAAATTCATTAAAAATATTAAACTGTCGTACTGGAGTGCACCGCGTAAGACTTGAGAAAGGGGAGACTTGAGACTTCGGGATTTTTCTAGCACAAAATAGTTCAAAAAAGTTGTGAATGACCCTTTACACTTTGACTTATCTTAGAGTGCAAACTGCATTCCGATACCATTATTCATTTTTTAAAATATTTTTTGGAAATGTAAACGGACCCTGTATTGTATACCATCGCCTGAAGTATTTCTATAATATTGAGGAAATATCCTATAAAAATTATATAGGGTGTCCATAAAAGAACTTCGTGGTTTTGAAGCAAAATTTTTTCATTCAATCATAAAATTAGGTTAATGAATTATATGTACTTAAAGATATCTGTGAGGAACTTAAAAATGCAAGTTTAGAGAGTAAGGCTGCAGTTGTCGCTGTGATAGTGATATTATAAATCTGGGATAGCCAATTCATTCCAATGACCTCGAGGCATCATTTGCCCACAGAACTGCAATTTAGAGCTATTGGGAGATTGGAGGCAGGGCAAAGTCAGACAGAGGTGGCTAGATGGCTAAATGTGAGTCTTTCTGTGGATCATAGGCTTTGTCAACAATTTCAAACCACTGGTTCGGGCTCATGAAGGTTTAGCCAAGGGTTTCGTCAAGCGCCGATGACCAATATTTGAGGTTATGTGTACGAAGGAATAGAACCGCAAACCCATCTCATCTTAGATCCTCCCTTGCTGCAGCCGCTGGAAGGTTGGTGTCAATATCTACTGTGCGTAGAAGGCTTCACGAAGGTGGACTTTACGCGAGGCGACCAGCAATTTGTGTGCCACTACCTCACGTCACCGGAGGGAACGTTTGATGTGGGCACGTCAACATGTCCACTGGACGGCTTATCAATGGAGGCATGTTCTCTTCACGGATGAGTCCCGGTTTAGCATCCAAAGTGATAGTAGGCGTTGTTTGATTTGGAGAAAACAGGGAACACGTTATCATCCCTCAAACATTGGTGAAAGAGATTGATGCGGAGGGGGCAGTGCCTGCGTTTGGGGTGGTATCGCTTTTGGGTGGACGCACAGACCTCCCTGTCTTTCCATGTGGAACTGTGAATGCTTCCGTCTATAGAGATGACATCCTTGATACTTATGTTCGTCCTTATGTCGATGCAATAGGTAATGATTTCCTGCTACAGGGCGACAACGCTAAACCGCACAGGGCTCGCATCGTGGAGGATTATCTTTAGCACCAGACAATTTAGCGCATGGAATGGCCAGTTCGATCACCAGACTTGAATCCCACCGAGCATGTTTGGGATGCTTTAGGAAGACGTGTTGCTGCTCTCAATCCCCCTCCTCAGACCCTTGCCATGCTTACAACTGCCTTGCAAGAGAAATGGCTCGCACTTCTCATCGACCGCATAATTGACAGTATTACAACATCGCTGTATGTGCTACTACGGGTGATCCTACGGCATTTAAAAGGTACTTTTCCTATACCAAACTGACAAATCGTTTTTGCTAATTTTATAATTATGCAATTTTTTGAAACACCATAATTGTCTGGTAATTTCTTTTCATGTTATTTTATACCTTACTATGCGTTGTATATTGTGGCTGAGTTTCATTAAAATCTACATGTAAAATTTTGAATTATCGCTATTTTTGTGATTTTTCCTTAATTTTTGGAAACCAGTGTATATTTCCAACCTTGACAAGGAATATTTCCGGAAAATGTCTTTACTTTTTATCACAAGACTGCTTCCCAAACTGAAAAAGAAAAAAAAATTAAGATTTTGTTCACTGTGCAAACAGGCTTTTATGTGTTTACAAAAATAGATGTTACTCACTCTGTTATGTGAGTAAGAGGCAGATGTTTCGCTAAGTTGCACTTGCGTTTATTGAATAACAATTTTGAAACCGAATAAATTATTTTTTTTAAAGTTATAAATCGTAGACTTGTGCAAAATCATCATCGAAAAAAATCGAAGTACAAGTTAAAGAAAAAATATTTCCACTTAATACCAAAAAAAAAAAAAAAAAAAAACACGTGTAGTTGCTTTGTTCGACAAACAAACGAGAAAACAGGACAAAACAAGAAAAGTGAGATTAAGACAATGAAAAGAAACGTGGAGAGGTTGTTTATTTTAATAAATGCTTTATACCCATTGTTGATTAACCCCTTCGGGACCGGCGGCTTTTACACAAATTTTATTCGGTTGGCACCACTTTTTTTAAAAAAGCTACCTTTACTTATCACAAAAATGCTCTAATTAGAGAAAGCAAATATTACTTTTATTTTTTTACTAGTGCCTAAAACAAATTCTGTATGCTCTTTTTGAGGGTGCATATATGCACACATGGTCCCGATTGGGTTAAAGAGACAATGCACATGATGCCTTTGCATAACAATGAAAAACTTAAAATTTCATTGAGTCTCATGACAGACCCTCATCCAAGGATGGCGTATTGACTGTTCTGGGGAGTTTTTAATAGCACATTTCTCAGGTGATTTGTATTACAGCTTGACCAGCATCATCAGACAGATTGCTCCACTCCGGTGATCACCCACTCAACTGAACGAGATGCATTGCGTGAAAAAGAACTACCAGACAATAGACTCAACGATAGATTCAGAATTCATCTGTGCCATCTGATATTGCAGCCAATCCAATATCCGACGTACTTCAACAAAATAAAAGCACAACAAGCCGAGTAAAATATTCATCCTACAGAGTGGCCAAGATAAGAGACACGGTATACACAAGTACAAATACTTACTCATTTTTCTTTAAAAATAGTCAATACAGGAATAACAACATACTGAACATTCAATAGTTCACAGGAGGTGTTGTTATTCATAATATTCTGTACTTTTAAATAAAAATGAGTAAGTATTTGTACTTGTGTATAACCGGGCCTCTTTTTATCTTTGTATCTTTCTATAGAAGAACGTAATCAGAGAAAAAATGAAGCGCTTTATAGGGAGGTCGTCCACGTCAAAATATGGATATGGCTTCCTTACCCAACAACAGCCGAACTTCTTTTGACATCCATAGATAAAAATCCTGTTTACACACAGCTAACAGAAAATGGGAATGAATCTGAACACAGATAACAGAAAATAGCACTGAACCAGAACCAGACTGTGTAACATCGCAGGTTTTGAGAAAGAAGAGGAAAGTTCTGTAAAATGAGAAAATTCTGTATCCCGAGCTGGAAAGATCAATAAATAAACAGAGCAGGAATTTTCAGGGTAATGACTACTGTTGTGAAACAATTAAAAATATTTATACTCTTTACAATAACTGTTAGACATTCTTTCCGACAGTAGTTACAGTTGTTCTTCGTAAATCACATTGAAAATAGAACCACCAAGCAATAGCAAAAATACACACCACCCTCTCTGCGTTTCATCTCATTTTTCCCAATTTCAGTTTCAGGTTGTCGAACAAAGTGATTAAGACATACAAAGGTGTCGTATAAATCCGGTTCATTTTTCAAAAATTCATAAAAAATGAACAAATCGTTTTATAGTATACGGTCCGCACTATAAAATGTATGACCGGAATTTTTGTAACAAAGACTAGTTCAAACAACTCCATTTTTATTTTGCTTCAAAACATCCGATACTTTGACATGTCTTACGGTGTACTCCGATACGAGAATTTATTAATACTTTACGAACTTTTGAAATGGGAACGGACTCTTGAGACACCCTGTATATCTTGATAATAATTTTAAAATAATTTGTCGAATGATAAAGTTTGTATGTTTTATTAATAAGTGGGAAATAGACCCATTTGCATTTCAAATTTATTTTCCGTGACTTCTACAAATTTATATGATTTTTCACCTTTTCGAAAAATTTTGACGTTGGAATATGCAAATTTTGGATATAAATACTTAAATCAGCTTTTATACCAGCTGTCTATATATTTTTGGGACATCAGCAATTTTTTGTTTTTAATTTTTTATATTAAATCTATGACTGCTAAAAGTTGTTTGAGTATTTTATTACTTTTGTTTTATCATTATATATTTGCATACGTACTTCTTACTCGTTTATAATAAAAAAAAAAAAATGGTTGTCTACAAACTTTTGGGACTGTGACTTTAATGACTGTGATCTCGAACGCAGGGCTCAGTTATTTTCTAGTCCATCGTTTTTCATTAAAGTTTAAAATACAAATTTATGAAAATAGTTGAAAAGACAATTTTTCCTTTTTCTTTGTGGAATTTGAGTACTTTTTGTAATTAAGAAATTTTCTAAACAGTAAAACCTGTAAAACTGTCTATAACGAAAGCATTTCATGGTTCTGGCGAAAGGAAGAGACCCTACCTGCAAATATGGAAAATGGTCTGAAACTGAATAGTTTTCATGGTTAGTCATTTCGACTTGGTAGGTTTTACACGATTCGGATAGGATATTATGTTTGGTTATGCATGTGGAAATGTACGTCTAATTGTAATTTGTAAGGGGCGTCCATCCCTTGTCTACGCCAGATGTTTTCGCATCGGCCCTGCTTAAGCTATAATGAGGCTCTGTCATCCAGTTTCATCGCAATATACTCGGTAAACGGAAAGTTCTCGCCAGTTGCTTTTAGGTAGATTTCGTAAGAAATACTACCTATTACATTCTCACCTAAGTTGGAAATTTTGAAGATCTACGCCGATCATGACTCCCAGAACCCAAAACCACCCCCAGTTCTAAACTTTATCTATCTGTCTGTCTGTCTGCCTGCCTGCCTGCCTGCAATAATTCTGCACAGATCTCTTCGAAACTGATACATAAAATCTCGGTCAAGTTCGTTAATGGGCAAAATCGAACCAAGGGGGGGCTTTTTGTGAAAACAGAAAAAAACCCATAATTTCTTAATTATGATACGTATCGAATCCGTTTAAAGTTATTATGACTTCTAAGAGAAGGACCGAAAATGTATGTAGGACAGATTTTTGATATAATTAAAAATGGTCCCAAGGGGGGGCGGGAGGGGGTTTTAGAAGAAAAAAATTCATAACTTCGTCCATTCCCAAGATTTCCAATCCACTTAAATTTATTATAAATCCTCTTAATATTATCTAAAATATTGACAAGTTTTTTATAGGACCAACTCTTATAGCAAAAAAAAAAAAAAAAATCCCTGCGGTTCCAATTGCTGCATCATGGCGAAAAGGTCATTTCTTCCGCAATTCCCAACAAAGAGGCGCCCCGCGGTCTGCGTCTTCGAAATCTACCTGTGCCTGTAGGCCGAGCCGTCAGGGGTTTTTAAATTCTTGTAGTGTTTAGCGAGAAATTTCATAGGTTTAACATTAGCGTGCGAGTGTTATTGAAATGTTTTTCGATTCTTCTTTGTAGGGGTCCGTTCGTAGTGGCTCTGGGCAAATCGTGGTGTCCGGACCATTTCATCTGTGCCAACAACAGGTGTCATCGCTCCCTGGTCGACATCGGTTTCGTGGAGGAGCGGGGCCAGCTGTACTGCGAGAACTGCTACGAGGCTCACCTCGCACCCACCTGCTCCAAATGCATGCAAAGAATCAAAGGGGTGAGTTGATTGAAACAGATGGATTTCTTTCATTTATGTATATATATGAAACGTTCGTTCTATCGTACACTCTGGACGAACCCCATCAAATTTCCCGGATGAGAGATGGCGCAGTCGAAGTCCATTCATGACATTTGTAGATGGTATGATTTAGATGAAGGCAGGTGTATCTGAAAAATGTAGTGTAAGTGGAGTCGTGATAAAGCTGAGTAGAATTCCAGAAGAAGCATTAAGCAAGCATTTCGACAACAGATATGAAAAACAACTCCACGTAATTTCACTTCATGAAACACATTAGAGCTATTGAAGAACAACCAATTTGGACAATCCCAGCGACAGCTTCTAGTTGACAATAATAATTCGTGTAAAAGTCTCTCTCCGAAGCCAGTGCAGCCGTATAAATATGACAAGATTTTGCTCAAGGTTACAGAAGCGCGATAATATCCCAATGACAGCAAAGTTCGGAGGGAAACAAGGGGGTAGAAAAGGCTCGCTAATGGATGAAAAAATGAGGCCAAGAGGGTGTGTACCTGACGTATTGTCAAACTCTTTCTTTAGACGCGGTATTTTCAAAACGTAAAAAAGCCTTGAGCGGGAAAAACGCGAGGAATGATGGGAAGCCGAATGATAATATTAAATAGAAATAAAAAATGGTATTACAAAATGTTCCAAAGAATAAAAATTCAATGTCTCAAAATAAGAAGACATTAAGCAGGTGCTTTTTAGAAGCAGTGTTGCATTTAATAGAATAAGGTTTTTATAAATACGTGTAGCTTTTAACAGATTAAGATTTTTAGAATGATAATTAAAAGAATATTTTGATTAAGTTATGGAATAAAATCTAAAGTAGATTTAAGAGATAATTTTAAAAAGAGAGGAAAAATTAGAATTGTAAGAATTTGGAATAAATTAAGGAAAAATGGCGAACATTTTTTAATATTACATATATATATATATATATATATATATATATATATATATATATATATGTGTGTGTGTGTGTGTATTGTATATATATATATTACACACAGAGCCGTATTGTGAACATGTGCAAATTTCCACCAGTAAAAAAAAAAAAAAAAAAAGTCATTTTATCTTTATTGAATCGCAGATAAGACTCAATTTTTATTATTCTTTTTTACTAGTGGAGTTTTGCACATGTTCAGAATACGGGCCTGTGCATGAATGTGCGCACACACACTTGTATATATAAAAAATCTTAATGAAACTAATTTACTACTAATTTACTTCGAATATATGAAACTCTAAATTTATAATATAATTTAGACAGATAGAGAGAAAGACACCAATAGGATCACCTCTGTAAAAATAACTTCTGACTAAGCAAACGGCATTTAAGATGTTTTAACATAATTTTAAATTAATTAGAAATAGCAGGACAGGTTTTTTTTTTTTTTTCATCCCATGAAATTATATAAATCAACAGTGAAGGTATTCAATACCTTTTATGCACATCTCAATTTTATGAATATGGATTATTGATTATGGGTCTCGGGCCGCACATAAAATGTTGCCAGGCCACAGGTTGAGTATGGCTGCACTATAGGTTACAAGCATTTAAAAAAAAAAGAATTATCTTCTAGAACTTATTATAGCAAGCATATAAAATGTGTTTTCTCTCTATTTATTTTGCAGGACTGTCTGAATGCTCTAGACAAACAATGGCATCCCAATTGCTTCGTCTGTGCCTACTGCCACAAGCCTTTCGGAAACAGCTCGTTCTACATGGAGGATGGCAGACCCTACTGTGAAAAAGGTTAGAAAATGCATTCCATTCAAGCATCGCTCTTAGACGCATACGACTTTCTTTTCATACGTATTAAAATGCGAAATTTTTGTGTGTGGTCCCAGAATTGGATTTCGAAAAGTATTGTCCCGAGTTTATAAAGAAGAAAAAATACATTGCATCTCGGTGAAATATTCGCTGATATATTTAAACTTGAAAAGAATGAATCCATCGCTTTGGCATCTTGAAGAAATAATTGTTAGCTGAAGGGGCGTAGCTAGAATAAAATCAAAGATCCATAAAGCATGTTTGAAAATAACTTTTAAATGCGTTGCAAACTGAAAGAAATAGAGGAATGAATTCAAGCTCGTGAATTTCCCATCTTCATTTTAGTGTCGAACACAATTCGTTTCATGCGTAAATAATCTCGTGAGTCATATTAAATAAAACAGAATTGTCATTTACAAAAGAGAATACAATTTTTTTATTCAATTCACATATTTAAATGTTAGATTGGAAGAGAAAAAAAAAAATCAGAGTTCTAATCAAGAGTCAGGGCTATACAATAGAGTAAAATGGTCGCAAAGAACATGGCATATAGGTTCATCAATATGTGTAATCGTCTCGTCCTTTCCTTTCAGACATCCAAAACACGCTATGTGGCTTGTGTGGTGCTGACATCTAGCGGCAGTCTGATGCAGCAGTAATGAGGAGTAATGAGTACTACTTCTAACTTGCCCGTTTAAATTTGTCTCTATTAAAAAATAAATAAACAGTTCATTACAAAATCGTCTGCGTTTTCCCATTTAGTTTGTTGTCTTTCAGAGTGAAATGATGGGTTGTCAGTGCTGTAATTTTAAACTATCGTAAAAGACTTGATTATAGAATAGGTCAACACAGCTGTGGCCCTGGAGCTTGTTTTCTAAAATTGAGCTAAAATTCTCTAAAAAATGCAGGTCATGTAAGGCATCTGACCACCGTGTGAAACTTGTAACACCCTTTATCGAAAAATTAGATTGAAATAGTATGAATACGCATTTAGACTAGCATGTTTATTATTCTAAAGTTTGTCTTTTCTTTTCTGTTTGCAGACTGGAATGAACTCTTCACCACTAAATGTGTCGGATGCGGTTTTCCCATCGAAGCGGGCGATCGATGGGTGGAAGCTCTCAACAACAATTACCATTCGCAATGCTTTAGATGCACAGTAAGTAGTTCCCCTTTGCACACTCCTAAAGGGACTATATACATAAAACATTGAAGGAAACGCTTGCCAATTCGCGAAATAGGCACACACACACAAGAAAAAAAAACCGCTTGAGTAGACTAATCACAAATGAAAAACATATTAGTAGCATAAAAATAGTTAAAAATAATGTTACTTTAATATGTTCACGGACAGAGCACACATTTTTGGTGCTGCTATCTAGTGGAGAAGTTTAGAAATAAAAAGTAACAAGATTCGTAATAACCAGAACAGTAGATAATGTGCATTAGGGTGGAGCGAAAAAAAGATTTTTACAAAAAACGGGTAAGGGACAAAAGTTGACTTTGTACATCAATTGTCTGCGATTTTACCGCTGCAAAAAAATTGCTTGGGACTGCGCTTTTGGTTCAAAAAACGAAATTTTGGGTAAAATTTGACAATTTTTCAAAAAAATAAAAATTTTCTGTAAAACTGGTTATGATTTAAAAGTGTCATTTGAACCTTTATAATTAAATATTTAAAATATTGAAACGATATCTTTATTCTGTATAACTGGAGCGAAACTGACATCTTTCAGTAAAAAAAGGGGAGTTGTCATTCTGGTACAGCATACAACGAGTCGTTGAAAAAAAATTAATAGAAAGAAGATTAAATAAAGAAGCACCACAATTAGAAGTTGGAATTGAGGAAAACGAATCAGTATGCAATGATTCAATAGTAGATACAATTGAATTCCCATCTTCAAACTCCAATACCGAAACTAGAATGAAGCTTGAAACTTTTTCTAGAACATGTGAAAGCTATGAAATTTCTGATCGGTCTGCTGCAGCAATTCTCCAGCTGTTTTACTGGCCGGGAATCGTCTTGCAGTGATATGCGTCCTTTTAGGAATCTCTTATGCCACTTGTGCACACTCGTATGTGGCATGCAGTGTTAGCCAAACACAGCAGACATGCGACGATGAATTTCGCGTGTTCCAGCACCTTCAGCCACCCAAAACCGAAACACATCTCTCATCTCGCCTCCATTTCTAATGCTGGACGAACACACTTTTCACTACGCTTACCTACAAAGAAATAAAAAAATCTTCGCAAAATTTAATTTCATAATTTCTACGCTTAAATAAGTCGAAGATTTCTTTTAAAATGTAGCTGTAATTTAAAAGAGTAATTGTTTGGTGCTACTATCTAGTGGCAGATTCTAGAGCAAATAGCCTATCCTTAGGCTCATGTAGACTCTGCTTGTTCTGCTTGAAACTCCAATTTCCTTATACAGTGTTTTATAGGATGAATGACCCTTAAAAAAAAAAAAAAAAAAAAAAAAAAAACGCATATTACTTTTTACTCAAGTTAAAATTTTACCAGACTCATATCACACATTTATTTTTGAGGAAAAAAATTTATTGAATCTATGTGTCTATTTTTTTAATCTACTGCTGGTCCTTTTATCTTTTAAACTGAGAATATTTTGTGTAAAGGATTAAGCAATGTAAAATTGTATTAAAGATCTATGTCACCGCATCTAAATTATATTCCAAATAATCAAACTGAAAAAAAAAATGAAATTTTATAATTTATTTTAAAATTATTTTAATCGTATACGTTAAAAAACTATCTTTAGAATTCATTATTAATATGTTATTAATATTTGCGTTATAGTATGTTTAATTCAGATTTATTATTTTTTTTTTGTATGTTTTGATAACCAAAGTAACTTTTCAATGGAACACCAATGGAATTTACCATTGACAGTAAACTTTGTCTAAGGCAGACTGTAAGATTAAAATACATCTCACTCTGAAAGATTGTCAAGTTCCAACGAATCCA
This sequence comes from Maratus michaelseni, assembly GCA_963931845.1. NCBI lineage: Eukaryota > Metazoa > Arthropoda > Arachnida > Araneae > Salticidae > Maratus > Maratus michaelseni. The sequence goes on along the minus strand of OZ007592.1, from coordinate 4,054,628 downwards.
TAGAGACAGAGTAAACTTTGTCTAAGGTATTCTACTGTCTACAACGGAAAATGTTTTCGATTCCACCTTTTCCTATAGTAATTAAAATAGGAAATCCTATTTTTATATAGACAACCAGGATAGAACTTTATTTATTCTGTCGAAAATGAAAAGTGATTTCATTCCAATCCAAACTCACGTTTTTTTTTCTTTTTTGTTTATAACTTTAGTATTTATGAAGATGTTTACCAAAAATTTCAACAGACAGTCCTTGTTTTGTGTGGAATACGATGACATCATGAGAGGTAGTGAAAGTGGCCACCCTCTCGTTCCAAACAGTGCTGTATTAGGTATTTCCTGTTGCGGAATGTAGTTGACATGACATATCGTGCCACTTCCAGCACTTTACTTGATGTCAGTCCATTTCACACAAAGTCAAGTTGAAAATATCTTTATCCTTTTTAAATTTATGAACAAATATCCAGGTTTGGATAGACAGGCGAGGCATTCTATATAAGTGGAGGACGAACCAGTGGTTTCCTATAGAAAAACTGTTTGTTGTAGTATTTTCTACCATTCCTTAAAGTTTGTCTCTTATTGTATTAAGAACACACAAATGTAACTTTCTGCTGATGAAAAGTTATTTAATTCACTCTAAAATATCTTAGACATCGTTATTCTTGAACACACATATCTAATCGAAAAAAATACCAGCTACTCAGATGCTTTTATAACAGCGTCGCAGCGCCATCCATATTATAGAAAAGTACACTAAATTGAACATGAATTTAAGAATCAAACATACACCCCATTCTGATTTTACACGAACCTCATTTTTTAAAGGTTTACAGACATTGAATATCACTATTTTTCTAATAGTCATCTCATTCGAGATTTCTGAGATTAAATAAAGCGAAGAATACTATTAAAAAAATAGCTATATTCAATGTCTGTAAATCTTTAAAAACCTTGGGTAGTGTAACAGCGGAACGAGGTTTAAACAGTTTTTCTTTGTAAACTGCCTACGAAAACTAAAATGTTGTTTCTTTCAGATATGCAATAAAGGGCTAGAAGGACAAAGCTTCTATGCCAAAAGTGGCAAACCTTTTTGCAAGGCCCATTCGAGATAAATATATAAACAAGAGAGGGAATCATTCTAGTCAGCCAGAACGGGGAAAAGACACGAGATGTTGAACTACAAGAAAGACATCCAGTGACCTTTTTCCGAGCGGATACCATCCTCAGGTCCGTGGACACACGAACTGTTTTTAACAATTAGTAGTTACTTCGCTGCTGTGTGTTTTGTGCAACCAATATATAGAATCCAAGTGCAACTTTTTCTCCACGAGCGAAAGAAATGCGTTTGTGATTTGTTTTTCAGAACTTTTATCTACACTGCTTTGTTTTAAAGAAATAGTTTTATGACACGTGCTACATTAAATAATATATATATATATATATATATATACAAATATTATAAATTATGTTTAAAAAAATGGAAGTATTTTGTCTATTTTTTCGCGACCCTGACATTTCTAAAATAACTTAAACTAGTCGGATGAGCCAATCTCAAAACTTTCTTCTATCTCACACAGGTTTCGCATGCACCAGAAGCGAATCGGCACCCATTTATATAACAAGGTCTAACTGAAACTCAACTTTTATTCAATTCCGTGCATGAGTTCTTGAGACAGGACTATCGCTAAAATCGTATCAATTCTGAAAAATGTAGCCTAGCAGCGCCACCTGTTGGGAGATTTAGACCAAAACGACTTGTGTTAACGTCTAACTGAATCTGAAGTTGGATGAAAATTCGTGCATTGAGATAGAGTTATCGTGATAATAATGAAAAAAGTAGCATACCAGCGCCACCTGTTGGGCTATTGACACCAAAACGTCAGCAGCATTTATTTATATCAAGGTGTAAAAGAATCTGAAAGAGATGCCAACTTCCCACTCATCTTCCGTAATATGAGGTTTAATTTGACCCAGTTTAACAACGCTTCACACCAGAAAAATCATTGGATGAATCTTTATTTAAATTCAGGTTTCTACGCGGAATTTATTTAATTTCATTTCTTCAAAATATTTCTGGTGCGAAACTCGTTAAACCTAGGTCAAATGAACCCATATATTATGGAACATTAATGAGTGCTTGGCATATCTGGATATAGCTATCGTAAATATCATGAAAAAAGTGGCATAGCGGCGCCACCTGTTGGGATATCTACACCCAAACGTAGTCAGCGTCTATTTATGTCAAGGTTTAACTGAATCTGAAGTTGGATGAAAATAAGTGCATTCGTTCTTGAGCTAGAGCTATTGCGGAAATCGCGAAAAATGCAGCGTAGCAGTGCCACCTATTGGACGATTTTCACCAAACAATAATCGGCACTCATTTATATGACGGTCTGACTGAATCTAAAGTTTTATTCAATTCCGTGCATGAGTTGTTGAAATAGAGCACCCACACAATTTTTGTCACATACAGACAGACATTTTCTAAACATAGTCAAATGGTGTTCCGGACCTTCTAAAACATATAAATCCGTCGAAAATTTTCATGAATCCAATGCTTTCTTCTTGTAAAGACAGAAGAAAGTAAAATTTAACATGTCGGAAATTGTGCATTAAACATGACAAATGAGGTGCTTTCGTTTTAGAACTCGTTTCACAATGTAAAAAAAAAAGTCATCCTTATTATTTCAGTGAAATGAATTATATCATCTGCTAGAAGCGAAATGAGCGTGAATTTTTTTTTTTTTTTTTCTTATTACGTATACCACGTTTAGAAATGCGAATATTTTTTTTTTCTACACCAGACAGCGCTGCAAAATTCACCCTGGAGATCTCGCTTTACGAAGGATGACCTCCATGGTTTATTATTTTATAGGACTCATCATGAACGAATCTCCTGTGTTTATGGACTCTCATGGTTTGAGATATTCGGCTGTGAACCCACTGAATCTATACATTTTCGAATGCAGCTCGTCTCTTAAGCAAACCCTTTCTTAAAATGTCACTTTTATGCCATTTTATTCGAGAAAATAATTTTGAATATGAAAAAAGAAGTAGTCGCTTTTATTGGATTGAAAACTTTTTAAGTTTCGATTTGATTTTTCTGCAACGATAATGTGTATGAAATTTCAAACCCTTTGGTTGGGTATAGTTTTTTGCGCTGTTCTACTCTAGGGGCTGCGTATTTATAGAATTGCGAACGCACCTAAAAACAGGTACCCTAAATGAAAATGCAGTTTATTAGACAATTATTGCTCTTAGACAATACTGCAACCAAATTCGTTTGTGTGTCCCTGTCAATGAATGATAAAAACAGTCAGCACCTCAGTGATGTATATCCATTTCAATATGTTTGAAATACACCACAAACTATTTTTCACATTCTTTTGAGTGTCCCTCTAAACGAACTATAAATGCTATAGACACTTCAATTTGCAATACCCATCATGCCATGATAAATCTCTATAACCTATATTAATTACATGACCATCAAAGTCTGTTTAAGAGAGTTAGAGCACGAGCAGATGACAGACAGACAAACCGAATTCATAAACACTTTTCAAATAGGTTGGAAAGGGTTAAAAATCAACCCAAAACTCGAGTGCGATCGTTGTAAAGTGATGGATAATTGCATGAGTCGAGTACAAACCCCCCTAAAATTATAAATGAACAGTGCGGAATGAAACACATTAATCATTCTTTCGTCACCACGTTATTTGAAGGTGTAACAAACACTGCGTGTTTGTCTTCAAACAAGGTGGGGCTCTTATCCAACGAAGAAATGGTTTTACGTTTCATTCCAAAATAGGTTCATTTACAATTTTAGGATATTTTGTGACCAAAGTTCTTGTACTTTAATATAAATTGATTATTAGGTAATTATATAAATACGTAGCACCTAGAGTCCTCCTTGTATAACAGCGCAAAAACGACCCAACGGAATGGTTTGAAATTTAATATATATAGAATCGTTGCAGAATTGTGTCCAGTCATTTCCAATCGAATCAAACCTTAAAATGATATTCATAAAAGTTTTCTTTATTCTATTCAATCCTATCGTATAATAAAAGCGCAAGTCATGTGACTGAGGAAAACCACTTCTTTTTATTCAAAATTATTTTTTCCAATAAAATGACATAAAAGTGACATTTTTAGAAAGATGAGTTACATTAAAAAATGTATAGATTCTGAGATAACTTCAGTGGCAATGACGTTAGCAGCCGAATATCTCAATCCATGAGAGTCCATAAACATAGGAGATTCGTTCATCGTGAGTCATAAAAGTATTAAACCTTCGTAAAGCGAGATCTCCAGGGTGAATTTTGCAGCGCTGTCTGGTGTAGAAAAAAAAAATATTCGCATTTCTAAACGTGGTATACGTAATAAGAAAAAAAAAAAAAGTCACGCTCATTTCGCTTCTAGCAGATGATATAATTCATTTCACTGAAATAATAAGGATGACATTTTTTTACATTATGAAACGAGTTATAAAACGAACGCACCTCATTTGTCACGTTTAAAGTACAATTTCCAACTTGATTTTAATTAAAGTGCACATATATTTTTTTGCATATCTTAATAAGGTACACATCTTTTTCACACTTTTCAACATAATTGAAAAGTGTTTAGGAATTTGGTTTGCTCCAACTTGCATAAATACACTTGTATTGCCATGTAATTGAGAATTTAGGATCATTGTTGCATCAAGAAATTCGAATTTCAAAACATTCTTTTGAGAAAGTGGCAGAAGACAGATTCAAATGCAACAAAAAAGTTGGAAGAATCGCACCAGAAGATGGCTGCAATCCATTATACACGATAGTAGGTTGTTTATTTATTTACTAAATGTTTTAGTTTTCAAAACAATTTATACAAAGAAATGTTCAATTACTTTTTCACCCCATAAAAATTTGCATATTTAGTATTTTAGACATTATCATTAAGCATTCGTTTTTTTTTTTTTTAAATTATTATTTGAGTGAAGTACATTTTGTGCGAATTCACACTCAAAATTATAATGGAGAAAGAATATGTCTACTTTATTTTATTTTTATGCACAATGTACATTTTAAAAAGTTAAACTTTTGAATTGGATAGAGTTGTATCAGATAAAATGATTGATTAAAATTCAATGAGGAAGTTACATGTGTCAATCTGTATTTTGGCGCAAAGTAGGCATGATTTGTCAAATTACCCAAAGTGTTTCATCGCTTGATAAATAGAACACCCATTTCATCACAGACTATAAGCAGGTGAAAATTGACTCAAGTATTTGGAAAAGGATTTAAAAAACTTTTTTTTTTGTTTTCTTGTTTACCTGAAATAGATTTGTTAGGTAGTTAGCCATTTAAAAGACCATTTAACAATGTCGCACAGCCTGCTGCAAAGTGAAATGAATGGTATCCAGACTACAGGGGCAATCTCCATAATGAGGATACTTATTATTTAACTTATTTTTGCTTTGCTGTGGGCTGCTTAATGTTGCTGTGTACTTTTCTACAACTGGAAATCTGCCAGGTCATCCGACTTATTACACATAATCAAGATTTTTAATGTTTCAACCTTTATTAAATACCTAAGTAAAAAAATTCTTTGACATGCACATGAACAGGTGTGTTTTTTTAATTTTGCATAAATATGGCAATTAGAAAGCCAAAATAGAAAATTTCTAATTTTTATGCAAACATTAGCAGGCAATAATTGTGTAACATAAACAATTGTGCAACATTTTACATTTAAGGAGAGGTTCTACTTCTGCCTAAAATTCACCTGAATTTTTCTCCCCCCCCCCTGGTTACAAAGAAAAAAAAAACACCACCTTCGGGCTTTTTGCATTATATTTATTGACACTTCAGTTACATATGTTTAAATTTTTGTGGTGTAAAAAAAAAAATAATATGCTTTGCTCACCCATGTACTTCCAATCTGGTGGCTATTTTTCTCCAGTCACAAGCATCTGAAACAAACTTTAAGACTTTGTTCATAATTTTAAAATTCTTAATTTATTCTTCCAAATCTATGTCGTCCCCCTCAAAGTAATCCCCCCTTGCCCCAATACACTTGTGCCAACGTTCCTTCCAATCCTCGAAACAGTTGTTAAAGTCGATTTCCGGAATAGCCTTCAAGGCGCGTAGTGATTCACGTTTGTCTTCAATTGACTCAAAACGGTTTCCCCGGAGTGGTCGTTTGAGTTTGCTGAATAGCCAGAAGTCACACGGAGCTAAATCAGGCGAATACGGTGGTTGCGGCATGATATTGGTTGAAAATTTGGCGAAAAACTCACGAAGAATTAATGCAGTATGCGGCGGTGCATCTTTCAAAATGGTCTTCACTGATCCTTCCGATATTCCAACGATGCCAGTAAGGTCTCTGACTGTTAATCATCGATTCTCAAGCACCAATTCCTTGATTTTATTGACGTGTTGATCATCAGTTGATGTTGATGGCCGTCCTAGACGTGGTTCGTCGTCAACGCGTTCTTGACTCTCTTTGAATAATTTGTACCAATCAAAAACACTTGCTCGCGACAAACAATTATCACCGAAAACCTTTTGCAACATTCTGAACGTTTCGGCACCAGAAATTTGATTCCGCACACAAAATTTAATGGAACTTCTTATTTCACTCATTGTAAAAATCGCCGAATGCACTTTTTGTACTTCAGAAAGACAAGCGTATACTAAACACTAATGATTATTTTGATGTGACATTTGGCACAGATGTCACTGACAGTCATACCAACCTAGAAAAAAAATATTTCGACGAATGGGGTTTTCGTGCGAAATTTAAATAAAAAAAGTCTTACTATTTTTTGCCCACAGTAGTATAGTAATAGAAATATAGCAAATTTTTTAAAAAATTAAAAAAATTCTTGCATGTTTTTTGTAACATACAGGGTTTTTAACTAAATTTAACGCCAGTTTCAGAAAAATTGACAAAATGTAGTAGAAACAATATAGTGCAATTGTTCAGTCAATCAGTCAAATATCGTAAAAATTCAAAGAGATATCGGCGTTAGAGTGAGCTGTTTTTTAGTTTCTCACTAAAACTCGCTAAATGATAAGGGATTTTCCACAAATTGTCATTTTTTATTTTATACTATTTTCCAATTTTGAATGATACTTTAGTTCTCTTCGAAAAACTATCCTAACGAGCTTATTCGAACAAAAAAATAATTATCAAAATCGAAGGATCCATTCCAAAAGTATTATAACCTGGTGCAATAAAGTTTTCCAAGGCAAACTAAAGTATCAATAAAAAATAAAATATAGTATAAAAATTAAACATGACAATTTGTGGACAATCCCTTATCATTTAGCGAGTTTTAGTGAAAAACTAAAAAACAGCTCACTCTAACGCCGATATCTCTCGGAATTTTTACGATATTTGACTGATTTTTTTTTTTAATAAGTTGCTCCATAGAGTTGACTATTAAATTATGCAAAAAGTTCCTTTTTATCGTTTGCGCATGCGCAGATAAAAAATATTTTATACAACTGCCCATATTTCCTTAAATATTTAATATATTTACATTTCAATTGCACTATATTGTTTCTACTATATTTTGTCAAGTTTTCTGAAACTGGCGTTAAATTTGGTTAAAAACCCTGTATGTTATAAGCAAAAAACATGCAGGAATTTTTTTAATTAAAAAAAAAAATCTCTATATTTCTATTAATATACATGCTATTCTTACACAAATGATTACACATATTATACAATGTCTGCCTGTGTATATTCCATAGCGATAGATCATTTCGTGCATTTTATTTTACAGTGTGATCCCAAGTATTATTTTTTTTCTTTAATTTTATTTTGGCCCCCTCATTATACTCCTTTATTAAATCGACGTTGATAAATATGAAGTCAAACCTGTTCTTTTTAATTCTAAAATTCCAGAAGAATCTGACAAGTACATTTTGAACTATTCCACAAAATGTCTAAAATTAAAAGTTGCCGGTCATTAATGGCCATATAGTGCACATGTGGCTGTAACATTGTTACCGATGTCACATTATTAAATTTACTCTGATTAAGGCTCAGATCCTATCAAGATCAAAGATTAATCAGAGTTTCAAAGAAGGCCATACCTTGGAAACAATATCAAAATACTCAATATCTAACTAAATATGCTTTCATTTCAAATCCTAGCTATGGATCAAGTTGTACAATGCATGTGCTAATCTATCAAGCAATGCACATGTCAAACTGGCAGTGCATGGCCCTTTTTTCTAGAAAGATTCTGGATAAATGATTCCATACTGTATATTTATTGTGTTTAATAATATCCTACTTCAAACTTGAAAAGAAAATATAGATTAGTACTAGAATAAAATATCAACTTTATGAATAGTTTAGAATGTATTTGAGAGTTCTGATTGAGAGCCATGCTTTTATCAAGTTCTGTACCTGTAACAGATTCAATCGTCGTTCGACAAAGAGAAAATAAAAGTACCACTTTTAAAATGGCACAGAAAACACTGATTTTATGGAATCCATTATAAAGTTTGAAAATAAAACTTTGAACTTTCTTCTAGAGGTCTACTTTTTTCTTTAATTTTATGTAAGGTGAAAATTGTCACTGTTATCTATGTCTATTAAAAAACATTGTAAAACTTTAAACTAACCTGTTTTTCTCGAAACTCTGTTTTACAAATCAGTACCAGGTAGAACGCGAGATTCGATCGACCGATTGGCTTGAAATTTTCATGCTTTTCTAGTACAGTAATACCTTAACATTCGTGAGGGTTACGTTCTAGGAAAACCTCGCGAATGTCAAATCCGCGAATGTTGAGTTCTATCTGCACTAAAAAATGAGTTACGTTCTATAAAATTTTAATTGGAGTGCCACAGCATTTCAAAGAACTAAAGGATAATATGTATTAATAATACATTCTGCATAGCATGTATGTAGAAGGTGAATGTTCACACAGACAAATTCATAAACATGAAATTTATTAATTGAAGATAATTCAAATTAACTGACTGGAGAAATACTTACAGCTAAAAAAGCGTAGGTTTTTATATAAAGTAATTTCGATTTGCAAATCGTAAAGAGATGATAATGTATTAGTGAGTCAGTATGCGATACAATATTAAAGTACAATATTTAAATACAGCTAAATGCTCCAGAAATGCTTTTATTTTCTATCTAAGTGCAGTTTTAGCTCCATCTCTACGAGAACTTGCACATTTTAAATTAATAGATTGAAGATGCCACTGCCCCCATTTACCACTTTTTATATCATCTTTGCAATGAGTGGTCTGCTGTTGTTATTATTTTGCTTTCCTACAACACTCGCTCCTTTTTCAGTTGACAATTGAAAATTGATTTGTAAATATATACTCAGAAAACAGGGGAAATAATCTTCAACAACTATAAATTCTGAAAAGGAAAGCGATAATAAAAAAAATCGCGAATAATCCAGTCAGATTCTCGCCAATGTTAAGTTTTCCCGCATTTTCATAGTAGCGAATAATCGAGAGTTAAAACCGCAAATGTTGAGGGATATTCAAATTAGAAATATTTATTTTGCACAATTTAAAACTGAAAATATTTGAATGGCTGCCATTTTCTTCAGGATAAACCCATCTGAGAAAGACTACAAAATAACGTAAATTTTTAAGTTTTTTTTTTTTTTTTTTGTTACACATGAGCAAATTCTGAGATTCATCTGGTACTGCAGAATGCTTCAATTTTTGAACACCCCTGTATCAAAGGCTAGCAGAGGTCCATTTTCCAACCAATTCACAAATAAAATGTTTTCTTTTATTTGAAAAAAACAACTTATTATTACTGTACAAATGAGCAAAAAAAAAACAAAAAAACAAAAAAAAAAACTTGAACAAAAAAAAAAAAAACACAAAGTAGAGAAATTTTAGGTAATTAAAAAAAAAAGCTATAATATGCCTTTAATAAAGTCAGGAAAAACATTTTCTACTCATTTTTATTTACAGTTTAAAAACCTCATCCAATTGTTATATCTTTAAGAAATTACTATCAAATGCACACACAATTTGTTTAATATGAATGCCTGCAATGAGAAGCCATTTTTTAAAAATAGACATAAATAGGCCATAGAATAGTGCAGCTCAAAATAGGCAACACATGGCTACAGAATAAGACATAAGTTACCAATTTTGCCAAACAAATCTTATTTTCTTACGATTGTTTTATGCCAAGGACCTTATAGAAAAGAAATATCAAAAAGTCATTTCTTATGTTGCAGTAATACTACTTTGCAATAATAAACAAAAAAACACAACCTGTAATCAAAAGAAATTTTAATTAAAACAATATAAATGAATTACAAACTCAAGCAAAAAGCAATCTTTTTTTTTTGTTATAGTTGAAGGAATAAAACATTTCGCTCACCAGGAATAAAGAGAAATTATTTAATCTAAACTAAAAAGAGAAATATCAATCTCAATTTCTATTTTATAACTGTTGTTCTCAGACACACAAACTGAAGTATTTTACATAAAAATAATACATTTTCAAATTTGTTGTAGTATCTATTTTACAATCAACTCTGCGAAATCGACACAATTTGGGAATGAAGATTGTTCTGTTTACATATTTTTCCTTTTAATCGGATTGCAAATTAGTAATAAAAACTTAAAATGCAAAAAAAGTAGATGGAATGGAAGAATAGCTTAATATTTCTAAATTATAAAATTATAAGTTTATTTTGTTATTTATTTTTAAACATAAACACAATGATAGTTCTCTGATATAGAATATGTTAAGTACCTTTAATTTTTTTTTTTAACTGATAAAATGACTACAAACGAATAATCAGTTGGAAGAAAAACTAATTCATTCTCATTTAAAAGCCCATTTATAGGCCATTTTTATGTATTTCATGGTTACAAAATATCATTTTCTTAAAATAAAATACCCAACTGATATCCATTTTAACTTTTTAATAACATCCATTTACAAAATTTTACAACTCTATTTTGTACAAAAAATTACAAAAAAGAAACTTCTCCAGTGAAATTTCTTCAAAATTGGAAGAAACAGTAGTAATATTTACATTTATTATGCATCCAATAAATAAATAAAAATCATTATGAAGCTGGTTCAAATAATTACATATAAAGAAGATATATTTTCAATCTTATGCAAGCATAATGATGAAACAAAAATTGGATTTTCATCTGACTGGTACTAAATGAAAATGTCAAATTTGAACTAGAAATTTCTTCCTAAAATAAATAAAATATAAATAGTACAGAAATAAGTTAAGTAAAAAAAAAAAAAAAGTTAAGTAGTTCTAATTAAAAATTGTGGACACTTGAGTAAAATTCCCAGCATGTTCTTGTGTTAATTTTAAGAAAACCACTTATAGTGCTCTCTAAATTGGTAGAAAGAAAGCCTATAAATTTTTTTTCAAATATTTAAAAATTTTATTAAAGTAATGAAAAATATTTTATGAATTTTAAATTAACAAAACATATAAGATGTAAATATGGATTAGAGGTCTATGTGGGTTGGAATTTCCAAGCCCAGCCCAAACGAAAGCTATCTTGGCCTGGCCTGGTATAAAAACTAAAAGTTTGGCCCGCTCCTGGCCCATTTATGATTTTGCAGTTCACGGCCCAACCTGCCGTGTGCAAAAAGCAATACAAAGATTCATCAGGCATGGCTCGACCCAATTTCTGTAAAAAAAAAATCAGATTTTTTCTTAACTTTAATAAATACTGCATACATTATTTATGGGAAAATTTGTTCAGTATATTTTAGATTGCTGTATGTTCATAAGCCATAGACTACAGAATGAGAACATGAATGATCTCTTAGACTTATTACATTCAAATAAAGACATTAAAAAAAATAAATGTAGTTTAGAATAAAAGAAAAAAACATAACTTTAATTGCTGTATAGTAAAAAAAAAAAAAAAAAAGATTTTTGAACCAAAGATTCCATTAATAAAAGTTCATTATCACAGTTACTATTTTTACAAAACAAATTACTTGCTGCAAACAATTAAACCCAGTTCTGGTCTGAGTAGGTAGAATAAAATGTATGCCTGAAAATATGACAGCTCAGACACGATGCAACCGTCTTATGCCAATGACATGCTGTATGGATGTTGTGCAGCACATTCACATTCCACTGAAAATTCGTCCTATTTTATCTGGATCCTTTTAAATTTGGTATATCTGGCCGCTCGGCACACTTCATTTTTTTTTTTTCTCAGCCTGTTTAAGAAATGACCTTCATTCTGCTGGAAAATTTGTTTTCATGATTCCATCATTCTATTCCATCCTTGACCCAATACTAAATTTGATATTTGGCAGATAGGCCAAGTTACCAAATATTGGTTGCAACTTAATCCCTACCCAGTAGATTGGGTGAGTTTTTGTTTGGCGATAAATATTTTTGATGTGGTAGTTGCAATCTCAAGCCTTTGGGGTTGCCTTTTTTAAACAATATTTTTTGTGTAGATGTAATACTATGTAAATGTGTGTATTTTTATAGACATTTTTCTTTTTCTTTTATATCTCTGCCTTCGAAAATATTTAAAAACAAAAAAGATTTATATAAAGTGTATGTGAAAAGTTTTATGTGAGATAAGATCTTTCCTGAGATTTCCACAAGTTATTTTCAGTTAGTTTTTTAATTGTTTACAATAGGCCCCCCCTCTCCCCCTGAAAATAACCATGATTTATCACAAAAAGGCTTCTCAAGTTTGTTAAATAGGCTTGTATATGCATTTTCATCGCTTGTTAAAATATCAAAAATGATAAAATTTTGTTTTAGCATTATATACTTATTTTAATAAACATACGTTTATAAATATTTAAAAAGCATATTTTTCCACCATCTTGAAAAATTTGGCAAGATGCAAAAACTGCGTTTTGGTGCCAGTTTGGATTTTTTTGCCAACTGGCACAGGCTATGGAACTCTTCCCAAATTTGTTGTAAAAGTTTAAAGGCCAACTGTGTTTGTTAACTGTGTGTGCATTGTTTAGAGTCCAAGTGAAGCATGAATTTCAGAGAGTTGACTGTATACATCACCAATAAAGGTTATTATTAACACAAACAAAAGAATTACATGTTAGTTTTACATCAGGCAAAGCAATATATAAAACCGACAGTGATGTAAGCAGGTACAAGGCCTGCTCATTGATATTAAACATCTTGAAGCTTTCGAAATTTATATTTAAAAATATATAATTTAACTATCAGAAAAATAGAATTGTTTTCAATATTAGTTTAAAATTTTTTTTAATTACCAGCTTTACAATTTATTTGCAGAATTGTTAAGAGTCATTAAAAAAAAAAAAAAACTTTTTGTTCGTAAAACTGATAAATGACTGGTATGATATGCAGTATGATTTTATAATAAAGTGAAATTAACTTGTAAGCACAGACTAAAACAGAAAAGAAAAATGTATCACACTATAAAATTTTACGCATCACAGTTAATTGCATACAGTTAATCTAATGTGCCTAAATATTGTGTAAGTAAAAAGTGCACAAAAATAGAAATATTTACATTTGTGACAGCATCGAGTGAAAAACTATAGATTTTAACATACATCCTTTACAACAACATGCACAGAAATATAATATAAATCGGTCCATCCACACTAAAATAAACTACAGTTGAAGAAAAGTAATTTAAAAAGAAATTATTTACATTTTCAAAAAACATTTAAAAATAGGAAACATGAAATTTGTGAATATTAAAATTGTATAACAGGGTTCTTTTTTGGCTATAAAATAAAGCTCTTTACAAATATTTTTGTGAAGCATACAAAGTCATAGTTTAAAATAAAAAAAAAGTACAGTATAAATGATTCAAAATGGGACAAGATAACATCTTGATGAGTTGCCTAAGAAAGACACTTAAGCAGGCCAAGGATCCAGCTTACCATTATAACTACAACTTTAAAACAATCTAGAACTTTCGCAAATACTGTCAAAATATTTCAACAATTGTTTTTTTAATTTTACCCAACTAAACTCACCAGTATGAAACTTGAAACAAATATGACTGCTTTGAAGCGATGAGACAGTTTTACATCAAAAACATTTCATTATTGGCGTTTTTATAAGTTGATAAATTTGTTCGTTGCTTTATTTCCCGCATTCAAACTTACCTATGAAAGTGGGAAAACATGTTCTAGAAAATAATTTGTTAAAAAACACTACAGATCTATTTTAATGAGCATTTTAAGGCTGTTTATAATTGGCAAGCTTAAACTTGATCGACAACTGCAAATAACTGTCAGCAGAAAACATTTGCCAGATAAATATCTCTGGATATTAAAGTGTCATGTAAGACGGTGGTTATATTTGTTGCATAATTTTTTTAAAAAAAATTGACTAACTTACAAAATAAGATCAGCATGTCAAACTGAATTTAAGGCATGTCTTGCCAGCGGCTGTGAGCTAGATTCTTAGCCTGCAGTCAACAGTAAAAACCATCTAATCAGTGCTTGTCCATCACACAAACATATGGAATCTCTGTCCGTAACTTAAGGAGTACAAAACACTGTTTCACAGTTTTTTTAAAAATAATTTTTCTGAAATTAAAAAGAAAATAAGCCATTTTTCCGATTGTTTTGGGTTGCACACAACCTACATATTCTATGTGAAGTCAATCTAAAACTTGTGACTGAAATCTGAACGATGATTTTTGTTAACCTACAACCCCATACACTGCAACCAAAACCTGACCCAAAACGCAAAAGAATTCATATTTTAGTGTCATTATACAAAAGTCTCCAATCCTATCTCTAATATCAAGTTTATCATTAATGAAGAACTGTATAGTTTTTTCATCATTTGAAGCAAATGCTGGTTTTTTTTTTTTTGAAAAACCAGATATATCTGAACAAGAATCAAAACTCAAACTAAATTGAAAAACCAGCGGTCAACTTGATCCAAAGTCAAACATGTAACAAGAAAAAAAAAAAAAAATAGAACCAACATTAATATTGATCAATCAGTAATGTTGAGTTACCCAAACTTCTCTATTGCATAACAAATTCACAGTGACATACTAAAAAAAAGTAAAAATGCACTGACTGCAAAAGTGTGACAGACACAAGAATTAGGATGCTTTTTACAATAACTCCTTAACACTCAATTTTGAGTGATTCTTGTCAATCAGAAAAAGAAAAGTATCAACTATTAAAAAAATAGGCTGATTTATAAATCAAAAAAATTTCAAGTACTATCTTTCATTAATTAAAGAAAAAGGAAATGGAAATTAAAAAATGCTTCAGCTAGATAAACATTTTCTTTTTGACATTTTTTGTTTTAAATTGTAAAGAGGAAAAACATTACAGTACGACAGAAAAGAATTGTACAAAACCTGAATTCATTCATCTTGACAACCATGTAATTATAAACTATGAACAGATACTTAATATTTAACATGATCCATGCATTATCTAACAAAAACAATAAATCAGTACATACTCACATATCACCCATACATCTAAATTTTCAACTAGTTCCCATTTTACAATACAGAGATTTTTGAGCTTCACAATAAGAAAAGGGGGAAAAAAATGTAAATTACTTTGAAGAAATACTTTCAACAGGATTTTCTAAGAATGCATTGGCTTAAAAAACAAAAACATGTATACACTTAGATAAAACCAAATATAGTACAGGACTTCAGTGCTTTCAGGTCTTCAACAAAAAAAAGAAACAGATGCAGTATATGCCCATGGCGACATTTTGCATATTGCAAAGCATGAATATCGCAAATTTGTGTGTTGGGTTTAGCGTAAACAGACACATAAAAGCATAAATAACAAAAAAAAAAAAAAATTCCTTTTTTTTTTTTTCCCCATCATAGGAATCTATATCATGAATCGCCGCATTAGGCTTAATTGTAAGTAAACAGACAAAAACATAAATTACAAAAAGTAATTGATAGGGAATCAAGGACAGAGGTCGGGAGAAACTGAAACATTAAAAGTCGCTAATGTTACCACTAACATTAAAATAGATAGAAATAGAAAATAAAATTAAGCATTTATGACAAAATATTGAATTAAATATTTTGATGTTCTGGTTTCCTGGCTGTAATGCCATCTATGGCTGTTTTCAGGAATTATTTATTCTGGATCTGTTGCAGAACTTCAAATTTCCTCATTCATTCTGGATTTTAGGACTACAAATAAGTACGATAAGATCCAAAAGTCAATAAACCTAATGTAGGCAAACACAGACTAATGCATGCCAACCTCAGAGTAAGCATATCTAGAGAGCTCATCCCCTTTGCTTTTAGGTCTGGATGACCCACGTGACAGTTGGCATTTGGCGGTAAAAAGGTTACTAGAAGTAATGCAAGTCTTGTCGCTTTATCTCAGCTCTTGGCAAGAGTACAATATTTTTAAGACTTCAGAAACTTCGGAACTTAACAGATATACACTCAGTAGCGAGATAAAGGGGAAGGTTCACCAGATATTTATTCTATTGTTTATTTACTTTATGCTTTATTTCTTCCATCATTCAAAGAATGGATTATTAGTAATAAATAAATAAAAGAAATTATTAAACTTTTATTTAGATTAAAAAAAAAAATTATATATTATTTTAATAATTTATGCCAGTTTTCAATCTTTCACATGGTTTTATTTATATTTATTTTCATTATATACTTATTTTTTTTATTTTTAATACAAAGTAACAAATAGAACAGAGAAAGTAAAAAAAAATAGTTTTTAAGGCTGTTCTCAAATACAAAAGAGCTACTTTCTGACACATTTCTGAATTCATTCATTTTTCAGAAACTCGTGAAATTGGCAGGTGTTCTCATTCAGAGACTATGTCATCAAAATATGTTTTTTTATTTTTTGGTAAAGACAGAAGACTTTTCAGAAAATACAGTCAAAGTCGGCATTTTGTACCGAATTCTCGACGCAGCATCGGGAAAATGGCGAAAAATGTGTCGTCACGGGATACGAATCGCTTATAACTCGATAAGTAATTTATTTATAAAGAAAAAAAAATCATTTCGATTCCAAATTGCTTCACCAGTCAGACACCTGGCGATTTTATGCTTTTGAGTTTAAAAATCAATCAGAAAACGCGTCACAAAATTTCCCGTTCTTGAGCAGTTCATTCGGAGTAAAATGTTTCGAACACACCAAAGAAGAATTTGTAGCTTTAAAAATTTCCCTATGTATTTTCGTTTCCCAGATCTTTCTTCTCTCTTCATCCTTTGGAAAGCTGTATATAAAATTTGAATTAAAAAAGGTTTTTATTAATGATATATATATTTTAATGCAATGTTGATAAATTTAAATGCTAAAGCATGCATAAAAGCACAGTTTTATAAACAAGCAAGAGAAGAAATTATTTAAACAAATTGAATTTAGCCTACTTTTTAAAAATTCATTAACTTAAATTAATAAATGAAAAGCACTTCAATAAAAAGTAAAAAACATATACAAGTTGAAACATAAAAAAATAGACTTAATAAATAAATAAGTAAATAATGCATTGTTTCATTAAATTTTGCTAGATATAAATAGTAATTATTAATAGAACTTCCATAACATTATATAACATTGTTTTGAGTGGTCGATAATAAATATAATAATTTCAAAACTTTTCTGAAGGTATAACAAAAGAGTAAACAAAACAAATACATATATATTTTTTTCCAATACTTCAATTAAAAATTATAAAATTATATTAAAAAAATGTGAAAATATTTCAAACATTGCAATAGTTTTTAATTTAGGTAATATTTAAATATTTTACTTTTAATATGTACATATGCACCCGTTTATAATTATTTAAAGCATAAATTTAATCTAAAATACGAATTTTTTTTTTCAAAGGATTGTTTACGTTTTAAAAGAAAGAAAACAAGTTTCTTTTGGCGAAAAATTGTATCGCCAAGCACCGTTGTACGAGATGTTCTTAAAATGCTTTTTCAAATCAAATTTTTCCAATTCATTACACTTTTAATATTGAAATTGATAACACCAGATGATAGTAAGTCCTACTGTTGCATATATTTGTGATATTAAAAGTAAAATATTTCCTATTTTCAACATTTGAACGTGAATATACTGTATCATAGTTAGAAAGATATGTTTTTAAGATCCTTTAAATATACAAAAGAGGTAATTAAAAATAAATACATAACGGTGAAAGGTAACAAAGCTTGTATTGCTTGCTCTTTCGTACACCCATAGGCACAACAGCTTGCTACCATGATATTTTTGAATCACAAACAGTAAATAGTCTAATATTGCCCATAGAAACCTATGCTACCGACGCGTTCAGTGGATGCTTCTTGCCCAGAGTCACGTGACTTTATGCTTGCGGCAGAAAGGGTGCGGAGATTATCTCTCTAGATATGCTTACTCTGAGATGCCAACAGAATAAAAAAAAAGTTCACGCTTTGAATTACGTACGTTCACCTGAAATTTACTTCCTTCAGTTATTAGTAAAATCATGGGTCTACTGACTTTTGGATCGCTCTGGATGAACTTTTTATGTTTTTTAAGTGTGCTTTATCCACTTAAGTGCAAGGTTGAAATGAAAACTTCTACAGTCGAGCAACAGTGATGGTATGTCATTTACACGATTCTCCTCACTCTGTTGTAGAATTAATTCTTAGTAATCGAGAAGAAAGTTCTATAAAAATCTAAATTTAAACTTTAATATATCTTATTCCCAGTAACAGAGTTTTCTCAGTCAATCTGCAGCAAAGTAAAATTCCTCTGCGTCCCAAACATACTGGACCCAGTCTACTATCATAAAAGATAATAGCAATGCATAAAATAAGCAAAATTTGCATTTACAAAGAAAATATAATACAAATCTAGGAACTTAAAGTATTTTTAGCAATTTTTTTAAGCTGCAAGGTTTAAAATCCGCTGCCATGCTGCACTGTTTCTACTACTGATATCTTATTTAATGCAGTACATAGTTATATGCACTTTGGCAACTTTGGACATAGTGTTGATTTTGTACATTTTTTTTCCCCTATAGGATTTTACTAATTTCTGTATTATTATTTTTATGATGATGTTTTAAAGACTACTTCTGCTGCATGAGGAGTTTTCATTTCAAAAATCAAAGTAAAGCCCTATTCAGAAAACTATGCTTTTTTACATCACACACTTCCTGTATACTAGAAACTTTGTACAGTGCTAACATACATATTAATTACAAAAAAAAAAAAAAAAAAAAAACATACCATATGTACTAAAAAAGGGGTAAAGAAACACAAAAATGGTCTTTTAACAAAGAATTGAGCATTGAGAAACAAAATTGTACTCAAATGAAAAGCTTGTGTTCTGAACAAGCCAGATTTTCACACATTATTGTACTTTTATAGAATACACAAAGTGATGGGATTTTAGTTTTCGTTCTTTAAATATGCAATGTGTGTGTTTAGCAGAAATAAATAACTTCACAGCTAAATAACAAAAATATTATGTTATGAAATAAGCTACAGCAAAATATACAACAACTCATTCTAAAAAGAAAGAGCCAATGTCCATGTTAATGTAATTGGGAGTTGCTTAAAAATTTTTTTTAACAAATCTCTGAATTAAAAAACGAATCTCTGTTTATTTAAAAACATTAGTACACCCTCTTAAATCTACACAACTTGGAATGAGAGGATTTGGAAAGTTTAGAATTTTGTAGATTTACCTTTTACATATAAGAGTAAAGAAACCAACAAAACAAACTCTGAATAATGCATTAAAGCAACATGTTTAATTTAATCTATGCATAGAGTCATTCAATTAAAAAAATATTCTTAAAGACATCTTAAAGTTAATTTTTAAAAATGTTTCGCTCATTCATTTTAAATCTGATTTTATTCAAGAAATTAAATATTTTATCACATAAATCTGAAAACTGACTTTTTTTAAACACTTAATTACAGACTTATGTGTATTTTTAAGTATTTCTTTTCCACTATTTTCTCTTCTACTACTTTACTAAAATGGGAAGAATTCATGTATGATTTGTTGTCTTAACCGGGAACATAAAACTTTGACAAGTTTCTTATCTCTTAATTTCTTTTAATCATTCTAAGAAATATTGGATTTGTTTCAGTTTTATATGCATTTTTAAATTTCAAAGAAAAGGGAGAAATGTTTGAATGTCAAAAAGACGGACTTGGCAGGTATGTTGAAGTATTCAACTGACAACTAAAAAATAAATAAAATCCCAGCCACATTTCATTTTGAAGCCAAGGATATGTAAAACACTCCAGTCTAATGGATACCTAACTTTGTGGCATTCATTCAAATTAAAGAATCCCATAAAATTGTGATTTTTGACCAAAAAGAGGTCATTTAAGTAGAATATGTGCATTCATCAGGAACATAATTAGTGTAGATTTTCCATAACTGTTTATTTAGAAATAAGGCTCAAATGACATTTTACAGTTTTGAATTAATGTTTAGTTATTGTTGCACTTATAATTGAATCAGTCATTTCAAGTACAGTATATATATATATATTTTCAAAATACACTTTTTGTGAAAAACATGTCCTCGAAGATAAGCTCATGTGCGCAGACAAAAGTTATACAGGTTTATTTATCTGTTAAAAACTCAAAAGGAATGGTAAAATAGACACTCAGGGCAAAAACAACATTAGTCAATTATTGAGATAGAGTCCAATGACCAACAACGTAAGAAGAAGAAATTGAAAAAGATGGTCAATCCTTAGTATACAGACATTAATGACTTATGTTTTTTTTTTTTTTGACAAATAGGTAATAAAAATATTAAATACCCGTAATATAAATATTAATAATACCTTATCATTTTCCGTAAAAACAACACTAATTCTAAATACTTTTTTAAAATTTGAATATTAAACTACCATAAAATATATAACCAAAATTTAAAGATCTAAGAAAGAAAGCAAAAGAACACAGTTTTTGTTTTTTTAACGGATGAAGTGTTTGAAATGACTCATCCAGTCAGAAATACATACTTTAAGCTGTGCACACTGAAAACAATGTATGCCTGAACTTTATCACTTTGCACATCTATTTTTTATTCACAAAGAAAAGTGTTGCTTTGAATAATCTCGATGCATTACAACCAAAGCTACAGTGACAAGATTTCAAACACAAGGTGGAAATATTAATCCTACGTTGAAATTAAATTTCACCTAAATGTATTCGAAATTTTCTGGGAGGGAAAAATGAAAAATTAATATAAAATATCTTAAATTATTCAACAAAATTTAATATTATGTATAAATAATGTGAATTTTCTGAAATACACACAAAAAAAGAAAAACTCTTATAGTTAAAATTTGCACTTAGTTTTCAGGTTACGAAGCCATTTTTCTAAATCAGATAAATACAAACATATGATTTCAGCAATAGCTGCTGAAGGAACACATTTTACAAAAAAAGAACATCAATCCATTCTACAAATAATTTGGATGAGTGGCAATGCGGAAGAAGTGTAACAATGAATAAAAGTAGATTTTGAAATCAATAAATCTGTCCCATGTACTTCAGATATACCTCTTAGCGGATGTAAAGTTTTAAATTAAAGAAAAAAATCTCTTCTGAATCAATATCTACAAGAATACAGAAGATATCAGAAAATAAAGAATTTAAACATCACAAAAATTATTTCTTTGCAGCCACTTTAAATATATATATATTTTTTTTAAAACTAAATAAACACAAAGCAATTTTCATTCGTATGAATAACAAGAAGTATCACAATAATAATAAAAAAAAGTAATCAGCAAAGAATTCATTTTTAACAGAGTAAGATTTTGTATCACATAATTATTCAGCTATCGTAAAAACATTTTAAGACTTCACTCAGTGTCCTTTAATCAGTATCTTCATCCGAAGAATAAAAAGCCATCAACAATCCTTTGCCCACAATATCGGGTAATAAACCTAAAAAGAAATGAAGTGTATAATTAACATATAATAAATTACACAAATACATGCTTAAAATATTTGTGACAAGCAAGCATGACATCAGAACAAATGCACACTATTTGCTTTAATCCTGACTCATTTTTCATAAGCCAATTTTGTTAGGTTTCTCAGATAAATGTTCATACAGAACAAGAAAGAAAAATAATATATCATGCGTAGATTACGAAACACTTTCCATCCTGTTCAGAATATTGTAGCAAAACTTCAATGTTTAATTATGAGAAATTCGGTTACGGCATCAAAGAAACTATGTATAACCGAAGTTATGCGTCGTATAAACAAAGCATTATCACACTAAAATATATAGGAATGAGTCAGGCCTGCACTGAAAGGACGTATAAATGGTGATTTACTGTAATATATTTCATACTACATTCTAAAAATCATTTTAGATATTATTTAAATTATATTATTTTATTACATATTTTTTTTCAAAATTCTTAACAACAATAATGTTGAGATGGTAGAAATACATTAGATGTTCCTATAAGATTGCTTATTATAAACATTATTAGGAACAGATTATATCAATGGAATACCGAAAATTGCTGAATATATAATCAGTCACATTTATTTTTTAAATGTAAGAACATGTGAAGATGAAATTTCCAGAGTTCAATCAACAAAAAAAATATTGTTTGTGACCGAAACAATTGTTCTGAGCAGGATGTACTCTTTCTTAACTTATGCATTGAACACCGAATTTCAATATATAAAATAAAGATATCAGGATTACCCAAATGATATATAGACTTTTCATCTATCTTTCCAAGACGAAGTTTGAAATTCTTTACAGAAGAGATCATTGAAATTTCTTTCTGAAGTCATCATAATCAAATTATTCTTGCAATGACGGTTACAAATCTGACTCAGAAATGTCGAAATTGTATAATTTACCAAGGATTTCTTCTCTGTTCCATCATAATTGTTTTTATATTAATTTTTTTATTGCAGAAAATATTATGAGGCATAATTTATATGAATTGAAGGCGTCGATTGTCCGTTGGGATGACATTTATCATTACAACAGTTAAAAATCCTGAAAACAGGAGCGGACAAAATATTATGTCCTGCATAGCCGCCAACTGGAAAGGGAAGAGAGAGATGCGACGCGACGCTCCAGTTTTCAAATTACGAACTGAATCTATATCAATATACATATTCAACAAATAAAAAAAATTCCCCTGTTAATCAAAGGATATTTTTCCTGCAGCTAAGAAAAACAAAATTATCTCTCAACTGGGCTGGAAGTTTGTACTTCCCATGTTAAAAGTTTTGAAATGGAAAATTGCAATATTAATGGCATATTTCTTGCATGGATGACTAGCTACATTCTGTTTGGGAGCGTGCTTTTTCACTTAGAATCTGTGGAAAATATCGTTAAAATGAAATGGCACAAAGCAAGATGTGAATAAAGAATGATAAAATACTAATGAATAATGAAGTCACTAAAAAATAAATATTTAAAAAGGGAATTTATAATTGAGTGAAGGAGTATGAAAACAAGTAATACAAAAAAAAATTAAGTCAATTCCTACTTTTTAATCATAAATATATAAAATAAACCCGTGCAGCATTCATGTCCAATGTTATCTTTATTGAACATTATTTTATAATCATCGTTGCAGTATTTTATTATTTTTTGTTGGCATCACTCATTTGAGATAAATCTTTCATTTCATTGATGAAAACAATGGGAGAAATTTTTTTCTCCCATATAAAAATTAAAATTAATTAATTAAATTTAATTAATGAATTAATATTTGAAAAAAACTGTATTAACATTGATTGTCATCCAGTACAAGTTTAAAAAAAATTACTTGAACTTGAATGGATGAATAGAAAATATTTTATGAACGATTGAAAATTCCAACAAGATATATATAGAGAGAGTGTGAGCTAATAGTAGGAATTAAAAAAAAATATTATTTAATATTAAAATAAAGTATCATAATTTTTATTTTTTGAAATATAGATTTTTAATTATTTAAATTAAACAAATGTTAGTCTTATGATGTCACAGTGAGCATTTCCTTTTTCCTGGACACCTGACACTGCTACACCAGAGCCATGTTACAGAAACCTGCAGCAAAAAATTTTTGGTTAGATTTCCCACATTTTGGCACATCTATCTTATATATAATTTTTAGCCTCTATAATTCATGTGAGGCATCTATAATAACAGATAAGACACACTGATTTCTTTGGACTGTCTCACTTTTTCCACCCTTTCAATTGCGGTAGATGGTTGGCCAGTTCTGAATATTGGACATGAATAAATTTTGAAATTAGGGAAAGCCTTTTCAGATACCTTGTCTAGGCTGTTCATTTCAGTTAATGTAGGTACTTTGGCTCTGTCAATACTATTCAGGCCTGTTAGTTCAGCAATTATAGGTTCAACAGCAATAGTTTCTACTCCAGGTTTGCCAGAGATGCTTTTTCCTCCTATTTCAGTTTTACTTTTTTATAAATGTTTAAAATATAATAATAAACTGGTAGAAACTGAATGCTTAATAATAATAATAATAAAAGCTTTATAATATATTTTTTTAAATATTCACCCAAAATAGCTGCTCAAGTTGTATTTATTGGAGGTGATTCTTAAAAAGGCTTTGCACATTTATTGACAGTGATATAAAAATGATAAATAATGTAATAGCATCTTCAACAAATTGCAATGGGTATACACATTTCTTTTTTTAACTGAAAATGGAGGATGTTTTAGGGAGCCACTGAGAACTAACTCTATGAAATAAAGCAAATATAGCTTTTCAGAATACAGCTTTTAAATTATGTTTCACTGCTCATTTACTGTCCACAAATCAACAAATTTTTGAATTAATTAATAAAGAACTTAGTATTAGTTAACATATAGTTTTAAAAAATAGTGATATGAAATATGTAATATAATTTTATGTTTTTAAATTTTGACTAAAATATTTTCTTTTCTTTTTGGAATTCATATAACTAAACAAACAAATCAAAAATCTTGGATAATTCTAGTAAATTCTTCAGATATGCAAAATAATAATAATATATATAAATATATATATTTTTTCATTTTTATCTTAAATATAATTTTGAATATGTGTTTTTCTCTCTTGTTTTAAAAGGGGTGAATTCCAATTGCAAAAGCAATTTCAATATTTTTTTAAAAATTGTCATGGCAATGGTTTGGCAAAATATAGGCATACATTAAATAATGATTCATAAACTAAAACCTTTAGCAACATTTTAAAGCACAAATACATACAATCATGGCACAAAAAAAATTGTGATTTTTTTGTGTGCCATTTTTGTACGTATTTGTGCATTAAAACATTGTTTAGTTTATGAATTAAAATTCACACAAAGTGTTTGATTTATGCACACATTAAATAATGGACATAATAAGTGAAATTTTACAAATATACACAGATAAGAAAGAAGATGAATCTAATCCTTCATTTCATGCGAAATCATAATGATGGGTTGAACGAAAGTACATACTGTTTCTATCTTCTTCGACATATAGATTAGGACTGTACATCATCACAGGTTGGTGGGAACGCTCTCTGCTTTCTTCCACAGTGAAAGAACTGAAAAAAATTAAAACACTCCTTAATAATAATAATAATAAAGTAAGTGTCTGCAAAGTGTAACAATTAATAAGTTGTAGAGGAAAAAAAAAATTATCTTAAAATATTATAGACTTATCTAACTCAATCATCTTATATCTTGTAAAATATTTTTTCTAGAAACAGAGGCCAACAGCAGCAATTTATGTTAAATTAAATTGCAATCCATTCTCTTTTTACCTAATTTTGCTTATTTATCTAAAATTAAGACTGTTCTCAAATCCAAGGAGCTACTTTCTGACACATTTGTGAATCTATTTTTGTTCAGAAACACATGACATTGGCAGGTTCTTATTCAGAAACAATGTAATCAAATGGTGTTTTTCATTTTTTGGTACAGGCAGTAGTTTTTTCAAAAAATACTCTCGAAGTGAGTATCTTGAACCAAATTTCTGAACGCAACAGTGCAGGAAAGGGGGAAAAAAACCTGTTGTCATGTGACAACAATCGTTTATAACTCGATAAGTAATTTATTTATCAAAAAAAAAATAAAAAATTGGAAAATACGCTTCGATTCCAAATTGCTTCCATAGTCAGGTCTGACAATTTTATGCCTTTATGTTTAAAAATGAATCAGACAGTTGTGCATTGTTAACTGCCTTAACCATAATAATCATACGATGTTAAGATAGCTGAACTGAAAGATTAGATACGACATTCTCAATTTAAAATTTATCTATCACACCAGGGTTGGGGAATTTTCAGAAAGACAGCAAGATGCAACATACAGTTAAAAGTTGTTATGGCAAAATGTATGCGACTGCAAAAATAGGTAATTACTACAATGAATTTTCGTATTTTTTTGCATAAAATTAAGAAATATATGCAATGGAGGAAAGTTTAGTATAGAACTGAGTGCCATGTTTACATCACAATAAGTTGGAAAGTTACAAAATATAGTTAACTAGTTTAAAAAAATAAAGTTTTTGTCCTATCTTCTATAGCCTGCAGTTTTTTTAAAGATTGCCTAAATATTCATCTGCTCTGTCAGAAAATCCACTCGCCAGTGGAGAGTAAACTGATACTATACCGTTTTACTATATAATAATAATAAATACCCTTTATTTTTCAAATAAGATTAATGTTTATTAGGATTAAAAAATATGGAGTAACATACAGAAGAATATACTGATAGGAAACTTTAATAATCATAGTAATAATTATATTTTAGAGAGCAATAAAAATGTAAATGTTATTACATCTTGAATACCAAGTAATTAACATCGGCTGCATACCTATCACTTTTAACAAAATGCAAACTGACACTCCATACCATTATAATTTTATCATTGTCATTTTTGCCTACATTGACTCCATACGATCCTTCTTTTCGATGTACTCCAAATCTTCTCTCAATTTGATAAATCATTCAACCCATATTGAAATAGATTAATTACAATTCAATAAATTACATTTAGATTTCAGAAAAGCTTAACATGTTTAAATTTATGTATTTTGTTTAATTTCATTCTATTTTGCTTTATAACCTCAATCAATGTCATGAAGAAAATCATAGATTCGCCAACTTCAGTATTGTTTTAAATGTCTCATAGCAAATATAAATGAAAACATCAAAGTATTTTGGATGCAACTGGATGATAGATTAAAAATCCAATTAATCTGTTGGAAAAGAAAGATTAACCCTGATTAACAGAGCTAAAACTATTAACCGATTCCAGGCCTAGAAATGGTAAACTACTCCTGGAGAAAAAAAAAAAAAAAAAAAAGAGATTAAAATTTAAAAAAAGAACAGACCAAAGAGACAATATTTTAATAAAAGAGACCATAAAGTAAAAAGAAAAGAAAACAAAGAAAGAAAAAAAAGACAATTTTTTCCCTATTACATGAATGTTTATAGTAGAGAATTGATGTTATAGATTCCATATAGAGTGTTGCATTGGGGGTCGGGTAACCCGATTTTACCTACACCAGACATGACCAACATAGGAGTAATTTTTTTTTTTTTATCGCTTCGCAGGTTGGTTCACATTTATTTTGTATTTTGGTAGAGTACAAAATAATCTTGATAATCTTAAATAATAATAAATCTTGCAGATAGAGTTCGAGCAAACCAGATTTTTTGAAAGAAAGTCCAGAATACTGTTTTAGACTGAAAACTGTATTTTAAAATATGAATGATTCCTTACATGTTCATTTTTTGACATAAAAGATAAATTTGACAATTAAATATATCATTATGGTTTTCATAAATACATTACACTGTGGATCCATTTTCTTTGATTGTGTGTTCTGGATCAAATTGCTGTATCTGTGCCAAAAACTTTTATTAATATCTTTTTCAGTTTTGATTTGATTTTCAGACAAAACTCTGCAACGATTCCATATATTAAATTTCAAGTAGTTTTTGCGCTGTTATATGCGGACAGACCAGACAATGACTATGGTGCTACGTATTTACATAATTACGAACACACTGAAAAATGGCCCTAGTACGTATAGTTACATTTTAACTAATATGTTTAGTGTTTAAAATAAATAAATACCTCCATGCTCACGTACCAACATTTTTTAAGAAAAAATAAAATTTAAAGCATTTTATTCTTTCAATACTTAATCATTCTATTTTATATACAAAACTGAATTTTATCACTGTTTCTTGTTTCGAAATTAAAATAGAAACGTGGCACCACATACTTTTTCTTTGAATGGTATTTTTTTTTTAAATAATAAAAGTTAAATTTTTAAAGCACTAACAAGATTACCAGAAAGTGAAAATTTGTACCAAAAGAATCTGGGAAAGTGGAGAAACAAAAATTTCTTTTACAATAAATATGCTGAAATGTAAAAAGAAGTAATACACTTAAATGCAAAACTAAAACGGTTATTTGAATAAATAAAAGTTAGTTTTACAATGCTAATACAAATAAGGTGATAAAAATAAACAATTCATAAATTTTAAGAAATTAAAATGTTAAACACCCTGATGAAAAACTTACATTATATATGTAACTATAATAATATTCTTAATTTATTCTACTATAATATTTATTAAGACGAGAATGTATGTTCTTAATATAAAATGTCTAAACTGTAGCTTTACTTACTTTTCACTTGATGAAGGGGAGACACCAGGTAAAGACAAAAAGGTAAGTAGCTGCTTAGGCACCGGTTTTCTCTTCAACAGTTCCTGGGAATGGAAATTGAATTGATAAAAATTTGATGGGGAAACATGATTTGATACGTAAAATTTCACTATAAAACAAAATATATATATATACACTAGGGATGCACAACCTGTGGCCCACGATGGGTTAACTAGTGGCCCGTGGAGACCCTAAATAGCAACAACTCCAGAAACTGCAAATTTTGCCAATTAGTCGCAAAAAAAAAAAAAAAAAAAGAAAAAAAAAAAAAAAAAGAAAATTTTGGCAATAGTTCACAGATCATGAATTTAGTCGATTGGGTGCTTAGAAATCATGAATTTCATCGAGTGGGCAAAATAGCGAAATTCGTTGAACAGGTGTGGAAAAAAAAATGCAAGTTTCATTGATTATCCAATGGAGACGATATACGCCAATGTTGGAAATTCCAGAGTTGCAAATTTTGTCACATGAAAAAACTCACAAATCTCATCACTCACTCAAGGAAAAAAATTTCAATTTTGTAAATTGCTGGAAAAAAAAAAAAAAGTAAATATTCTCAATTGTTCATAAAAAAAATTGCAAATGTTGTTCATTGATCGCAGAAAAACTGAATTTCGCTGATCGGGCACGAAAAATTGCGAATTATGTCAATTTGCTGCGAGAAAAATATCGCAAATTTCATCAATCACTCATGTGAATAAATAGTGAATTTTGTCATTCATTCATGAAAAAAAAAAAAAAAAAAAATCACGAATTTTTTCAATTGTTCATGGAAAAAATTATGCAAATTTCTTTCACCAGTCAAAGAAAAAAAAATTGTGAATTTCATCGATCCGGCATAACAAAATCCCTAATTTTGTCAATTTGTCACAGGAAAAAAATTGTGAATTTCGTCAATTGGTCTTGGGAAGAAAATAACGAATTTTCTCAATGACTCACTGGAAATAAATCGTGAATATCGATAATACTCACGAAAAAAATCGAGAATTTTGTCAATCACTCGTGAAATTCACAATGGTTGCAGATAAAATGACGAATTGAGGTAATTGAGCAAGGGGGTTAAAAATCCTACTTTCATGAGCTTAAAGGCCATTGATCCCCTCTCCTTCCCCAAAAGAAAATTTTGCCCACACTATGGATGGTGGCCCTCAACAAGCCAATTATATTTGTGAGTGGCCCTCCTTTTATAAAGGTTGTGAACCCCTAATACACACATAAAAATAAATGATATAATTTTTACCTGTATGTAATTTTCTAAACCTTTTCTCCGCTGCTCAAGTACCTTGGGATTCAAATTCCGTACTTTTTTGGGAGGAAACTCGGGTGCACATAGTATATGCTTCAACTAAATAATATATAAAAAAAAATATAATAGTTTAATAAAATTGGAATGGATTTTAAAGAAAAAAAAGACACTTCAACCTCCCCCCCTCCCCCCAACTCATAGAAAAACCATACATAACTGACAATCACAATAAATCTCATCACCAACTAACGGTCTTACTAATCATGAAATTTACATGATAGATACCACCTTTTATAATAGAGATACACGCAAAAGAAATCTTTAAAATAAAGCTTAATGAAAATTATGAAGCATTTATGCATCTCAACTACTCTGTACAGTAGACACTCGATTATCCGACCCTCATTTAACTGGAACTCTCTGTAAACCAACATCGGTTTCTTAACTTTTTTCAGCGGTTTTTTTTATTCCTTGTGTATGCAAGCGATACTTTCCGAACTACAAGTACAGATAAATATTTTGGTTCCCCTTTCTTTCAATTCCTTTGAAATTACCTTGAGCTCCCGCAAACTCCGATCTCGGTATAAGTGTACCCCCCCCCCCCCCCCCAAACTGTATACACGTACCTGTTCTAAACAAACGTGCCACAACATTGGAATGCTATTGCACCCTCTGAATGTAAGCAAGCACAAAGAACAAACAAAACAGTTTTCACAGTTGCAGAATTTCAAAAGTGGGAGGAGAAATCAATGTCATATTTTCGCTACGCACTTCTTTACAATTGGCACGCCTACCCTTCGTGGACAGAATCATTGTAAGTTTTTTATTTCAAAATAAATTTATTTTCATGTATAATTTGAATTTAGATATTTATTTATCATATTAGCAGTTCGATGACGATGTTACATATTACACTGAATGATTATTGATAAATTCTCGATTATCCGATGTAGGTTCGGTCCCAATTACGTCAGATAATCGATATTCTACTGTATATGCATAAACAAACATGATTTTGAAGATTTCAGAGCAGTCAGATACAAATCACACCCATTGAAGAATAAACAAATTACAAGAATTAGCTTGCATTTCACATAAGATATACCAAATATGAAATGTGCAATATTATCAAATCAATGTGTATTTTTAATATGTTTATTGAAAGCCAAATAATTTCCTTCAACACCTTTTTCCTTTACTTAGTCGTAAAAAATGATGAAAGGACCATCAAAATTTAACTTGATAGACAAATTCCATCTGGAAATTCAAATTTTCAAAGTCTTAAGCACTTGAAAATGAAACTTTTTTTTTTTTTTCCAAGCATTTTTTAAATATTTTCCAAAATGTACGAATCATGTTTGAATAACAGAGCACAATTGTAAGAAAAGTAAGGAAATAAAGCTGCAGCAAAAAATTCAAAATTGTAAGAAAAGTGAGATTTTAAAATTTTAAAATTTGTTATCATATAAGTTGCATTTTTGCTTGATTAAATAATTTTTCCCCATAAAGCCATTTAATAATATGTAAAAAATGTATAATAATCCCTCAAATCCACCATCCTGAAATCTGAAAATTTCTAAAATCCGCACATTGTTTCCGATGTAAACAATGAAACTTACACTTAAGATGTAGGTGTAAAATTCAAGTTTAAAAAAAAAATTTATATCATTCTGTACACTATGGAATTCTGGTTAATAGGACTCAACTCGTGTTTTCTCATGAAGGAAGCATAAGTTTATTTCTGAAAAAATTCAAGATATTAGTGGTGATCACAATATTTTTACCAAATAATTCATGTATTTATCAAACTTTTTTGGGTTATTAAGTATGGCTAAACATGAAAGAAAACTTTGTATTTTAAGATTCTGATATGAATAACTCAAGAAAAAATTCTCATCACCATTATGCCTATTGAGTTATGCATTATTAATTAGTTACTTGATCATTACTTTTAATATATTAAATATATTTTTTTAAATTTCTTAATTTTTATTATTTTATTTTACTGTAAGCATGCATTGAAATTTCAAGTGCATTATAAAATTCAAATTATTGTTTAAAAACTGTAAACAAAAGAGTGACCAGAAATCTGCAAAATTCTAAAATATGCACAACCTCTGGTCTTAAGCTATGCAGATTTAAGGGAGTCTACTGTAGTATCCTTCTATATATAAAAAAAAGTAATGGTTTGGAAATGGACCCATGAAAATCTGCATAGATACCGCAAAACGTATCTGATTGGTCAGAGCTTTCTGACTTTTCTTAGGGGGAATTGAAAGTAGAAAATTTAGATAAGATGGGCGCTATTAGGGGGAGGGACTCGGGTCTGTTGCCAAAATTAGCTGCCAACTTGGCGCTATTTCCAGTATTTCGCCAAATTTCCATAGACTCCCATTGAAATCTAATAGCGTTTACTAGCTAGCAAAAAATCAACAAATTGAGATATTGCAATGCAACAAAAATTAATATTAGCTTATGAATAGAGCTTAATTGAACTATTTGCATTCTTTTTAAGCACAAACACTAACTATTTACAATATTCGTATCACTATATATACAATTGGTACTTGTTAGTCTGGGGTTGGCTAGGGCGCGATTACTGGGGGGGGGTAAGTAAATAATAAAAAAAAATACTTTAGTCTCCTTAATAAGAAAGATTAAAGCAAAGAGTATAAGAATTTTTTTAAACTGTAACAAGACATTTGAAATATAATAGGAAACACATTTTCCTCCTTTTAGAAACATTTTCTTTGAATATTTTTGCATATTGTATCTTTTAATAGGTTAAAAAATATACTTGTATTTTTTTAAATGGTAGAGAGGAAATTCAGCAAAACGGTATAAACATTAGGTACTTTTCTGTTAGCCGGGCGCCAGTGATATATGTACATGTATATACACACACATACACACACACACATATATACACATATCTACGTATACATATATATACATACCCATAAATATATATATATGTATGTACATATATACATATGTATTTATATATGTACATATATCACTGGCGCCCGGCTAACCGAAAAGTACCAAACATTATTTAATAACATTTTCCAATAAGTATTCATTGGGAAATCAGGACAATAAGCACACAATTTTTACCTGTCGAATAACACAGTCATTTGTCAATTTAAACAGAAGATAAATTTATAAATCTCATAAATATAACATTCTATAATATAAGATTGTGACATTTATGGTGCATGGAGAAAAGAAAGATATGTGTAAAAATGTGTTTTAAACCAAACAAATCTGGAACATATAAGTGAAGAAAAAAAAAATATATTTTAAAATTATGATTTAATGCCATATAACCTGTTTTCATTTATTATACAGTAATTCATGTGACCTTTTTGCAGAGGAATTGAAAAAAGTAGCAAATAGTACATGAGATTATCATGGCATAGGGTAAACTTAAGTGTTAGGGTTTAATCTACAGCTAGTCAAATAGCCAAAAAGCTAACTGAAAGCACCTTTTGCCCCCAAAGCATTTAGTGGATTAGCCAAATAGCAACAGCCAAAAATATATATATCATTTCCACTTTGTTGTTCCTGCCTTTCGTAAACCTGCAGTTGCCGCGTGAAAAAAAATCTCAAACTGCCTCTGTCCTGGCAATTCACTTCAAAATTTGTCTCGTCCTCTCTGTGCAAGCATCTTATAAATAGTATGACGTCATTTGCATTAAACAAGTATTGAGGAAATTAAAAGAGTTTGTTTATTTTTTGTTGATGATCCCAACTTAGGAAATTAAACCAAAACGGTTGATGAATGGAAGTTGTTCAGGCAGGTTCTGGCTACAAGGGGTCAAGAAATGAAACCAGCTGATTGTATTCTTTTTCCATAAAAATGGCATTACTGACATGCTTCCCAATGTGACTTCTTTGTATGAATTTGTAGCAACAATTCTGTTGTCTACAGCAGATTGTGAAAGGGGATTGTGTCTTGTGAATATAACAAAAATTGACTTGAGAAATAGACTGACAATCAAAAATTTAAGTAACTTAATGGTGATTAATTTGGAAGGGGAAGTTTGAAAAGAATTTCCATTTAAAAAAGCATTTGATGTGTGATGTATGGCCAAATCTCGAGAGGGTCAATCTTACAGAGTGGTGTAATGTTTATATATTGTATAATTACAAATAATACTCATTTATACAGAAATTTTGTATAAATAAAAGTTTTTTTTTCTTGGCTAAAGCTATTTTTATTTGGCTAACAGTTATTGGCTGCAATTAGCCAAAAAGCTACAAATCTCTTTTTCCTAGATTAAACTCTAAGTGTGATCACAGATCACACAAAGGGTTTCATTTAATATTCCCTTCAAAACACTTTATCCTTTCTTTTAATAAATCCAAATAAATTTAATTTTCCAAAAAAAAAAGAGTCATGTTTTTTATAAAGTAAAAATTTACCAGTCTATTTTTCTCGTTTTTTCGGAAATCTGAACCGGTCCAACAGCGGGCGAAGCCAGCTAATATACTCTGTCCTAATAATATCTGTCATGTGGACTCAATGCGATATTAAAAAAATTCAATTTCAAAATGAAACATGTTGTATATAGAGACCTTCAAAATGTCAAAATAGGCCAATATTTCCATAGTTTTTTTTTTTTTTTTATCATGATTCAATACGTTCCTCAAACTCATAGGATGTTGTAGTCACTCTCGCTGATGTCCTATCTAACTAGCTTTTTCTCTGACTCATATGGATACTCTCTTTGTATTGTTCTCAAACATTTGAAAAAGAACGCGTTAAACTTCCAATAGGACGTCAGATTAATTTCCTTTTAACCTGCTTTCTGTATACTCATACTCTTTGTATTATTGAGAAACGTCTGAAAATTTCCGTTTTTTTAAATTTCATTTTCATTTTTGCACGTGGAAATCTGTCAATAGAAAATGAATTACTGTAGAAAGAATTTTAGTGTGGATTTTTAATGGTTGGCAACTGCTATAATGAAAAATGGGCACTTCTCAATTATCCCGACGACCACTTTTCATAACAAAAAACTATCGCCAAACTGTAAGATGAAACGCCCAAAATGCAGTCCCATTGACTTAGTGTCCAAAGCATTCTACGTGCTTGTTATGCCATCGAGGGGTTTTTAATTCGACATTTGCATGTATTTTTCATTATGTTTTACTGATTTAATAGTTATTTCATTCATTAAAATAACAATTGTGTCCTTAAATTCTTATGTTTTATTTATTTATTTATTTTGATATTCAAATGGCAACGTTCTCCCATTTATTGGGCGATAGTTTTTTGTTATGAAAAGTGGTCGACGGTATAATAGAGAAGTATCGAAAAATGTTTAGGAAAAGGCTGTTATATTTTTGGTTTTTTATCTCTCTATATTAAAAGAATATGATTTATTCAAAATTTTATGATTTTCAGCTTCATTGTAGGTATTCAGCTGTAAGTACACAAAATTTCAAGTCCGTAAGTTATATAGTTTCTGAGAACCGGCTCTGTGACAGACAGACAATGTAGCGGGACAAATAGGGTTTCGTGACATGAACAAAACCCTAAACAAGTAATACTTACCCATCATGGATATGCATAAGATAAAATATGAAAATAAAATGTGTAAACTATTTATATAAAGTGCATTGCAAATCGAATAAAATCGTTAAATGCTCTATTAGTGAATGGCATAAAAGAAACATCCTCATATCTCTAAAAATGATAATCGTATTAAGAGTTTACTGCGTCTCATTTCCAATTCAAATACATCTTTGAATTGCAATTGGGATGAAATACAGGGTCATAAAAAAATCGAAGCATGTGGAAAATAAGATTACAAATATCTCGGCAAATAATTATCCAAATGACTTGAGATTATCATGGGATGAGCATTCTTTATGTTTAATTGTCTTTCATAGTCACTCCTTAAAATATACAATTTCGAAAATTTTTATACACCTTTTACCAGAACGAATATTTCGAGAGTCCCAAAAAAAATAGTTCCAGTTAATCGAGTTCACTGAAATTCAATATACTAAGTACATACATAATTTCAAGTCTATCTCAATTTGTTTGAGAGATACATTTGAGAGAGCATTTACAGACACACAGACGGACGACAAAAATTTTTTTTTCTAAAAATATGTTTTTTGGAATCTCTAGTGTAGGGATGTACAACCTGTGGACCGCGGATCAATTTCACCAATCGGGTGCGCGAATTTTGCCAAATTTCGCCGACCGAATGTGTAAAAATCGCAATTTGGTCGATCGGACACGTAAAAATCGTGAGTTTTGCTGATCGGGTCCGTAAAAATCGCGAATTTCACCGATCGGGCCCATAAAAATCACAAATTTCACCGATGGGGTGCGTATAAATCGTAAATTTACGATCGTCTGCGTAAAAATTTTGAATTTCGCTGATCAGGTGTGTAAAAATCACGAATTTTACCGATCGGGTGTGTATAAATTATAAATTTCGCCGATCGAACATGTAAAAATAGTAAATTTTACCGATCGGGTGTGTATAAATTATAAATTTCGCCGATCGAACACGTAAAAATAGTAAATTTTGCCGATCAAACACGTAAAATTCACGAATTTCGCCAATCGGGTGCATATACATCGCGAATTTTGATGATCCAGTGGGTATAAATCGTAAATTTCGCCGATCGAGTGCGGAAAGATCACAAATTTTGCCTATCGGGTGCGAAAAAAATTACAAATTTCGTCAAACGGGCGCATAAAAATCAAGAATTTCGTCAATCACTAGGAAAAAACTGCGAATATTGTCAATCGCGCATGGAAAAAAATTGCACATTTTTCCCATCCTTGCCAACTGAATTGGGTTATGTTGACTAAGGAGGTGGTTGAGTATAGGGGGCTAATCCTCCTATTAAAATTAGCATTTTTATGAACTTTTAGGCCGATCCTCACCCTCCTTCCCCAAAACAAAATTTTGTCCACACTACGGATGTTGGCTCTCAACAATCCAGTCATTTTTATGACTGGCCCACCTATTATAAAGGTTGTGCACCTCTACTTCATATCCATATTTTATGACTGAATATATTAAGAAGTGCAATTTAGAATAATGTATGTTTCGCCTCCTTCCCACCTTCATTCATGAAAACACAATTTTTTATCAGCACTGGCAACCTTTAAAGCTAAATTTACTCCTTCAAATAAAGTCAAAGAGTATTTTCTCTCTTTGAAAATAATATTTTATCTCTTTTATAAATACAAATGTAAACTGTTGATAATATATCCTTGCCAACAGAACTGAATATGTTGACTGCAAAGGAAGGAACGTATGGGGCTAAAACCACCCTTCCGAAATTGATGTTTTTTTAAAAATCTGATTGTAGACTTAGATTTCCTACCCCGCCACACCTCCTCAAAACAAACTGCTCTCTGTGCTACTGATGGTGGCCCTCGACAACCCGGTCATTTTTTAAAGTGGCCCTTCGCTTAAAAAGGTTGTGCACCCCTATTCTAGTGTCTGAAACGTGTAAATCCGTCAAATTTTTTAAAAACAATTACAAGATTTAAACTGATAATATAAAACCAGTTTACGTAATAATGTAAGACAATATTTAGGGTGACTGCATTAGTGATCCCAGTTAATATTATATCGTGTAAAATGTATGTACAGTTATTACTGTTTGCTTTGCACTACTTGAGATAGACAAATGAGATGATTAATCCACATGATCATTAAAAGTTCAAAATGTTAAAATATGCGAATATTTCCATAATCGGGTTTTATCATGATTCAATACGTTCCTCAAACTCATATATTTACTATTCTCTATTACTCATATTGATACTCGCTTTGTGTTATTCTCAACATTTGAAAAATTCATTAAACTTCCAATAGGACGTCAGATTTTCTTTTTAATTCTCTAATGACGTGATATTAATCCGCTTTGTGTACATACACATACTCCTTGTATTATTGAGAAATCTTTCCGTTTTATTACCACTATGACGTCAATCAATTTTATTTCATATTGTTTTCATTTTTCACGTGGAAATTGTCTGATAGAAAAATAATTAATGTAGATAGAATTTCATTGTGGATTTTTAATTTTTGGCATCTGCTATAACGAAAAATGTTTAAATCGAATAGGAAAAGGCTGTTAGAATTTTGGTTTTTTATCTCTATTAAAACAATACGAATTTTTCAAATTTTAATATTTTGAGCTAATATTTATAGCTGGTATTCAGCTATATACACAAAATTTCAACTCTGTAAGTTACATAGTTTTTGAGAATGGCTCTGTGACAGACAGACAATGGAGCGGGAGTAATAGGGTTTCGTGAGATGAATGAAATTTTAAAAATCATTGTAGCAACATAATTTTATGGTTAGCACAGCAAACAAAAATAGCCATGATTAAATATATACACAAAATTTCAACTCTGTAAGTTACATAGTTTTTGAGAATGGCATCATTGAGACCTGATCTACATCAGGTCTGCATCTACAGGTGCAGTCACACTATTTACGTAATAATCTAAAACTCTATAATGTAGAAACTGTCGTTTTTTTCATAGATCAATGACATGGATGTAACACATCAATTTGTATACGCATAATGAGTTTTCTATAGATGAGAAATATTTCGAATACCTGTTTATGCAGGGAATGAAAGGCACGATATCTTCGCTCGATCTTGTGGCATTTCCCAGATGAGTACACCTCAATTTGGAAAACCTGCAGACAGTAATGAATATAAACAATAATAATATAATAAAAGCAATAAGGAAATATTAATTTTCACATTTACAGTCGACTAACACCTGCTTTTATTACACATACGATCTCGTAATTTGTGTTTTTTAAGTTTATTTTCGAAAATTTGCGAGAATAGTTTATCATGGTAGATCTTGATAATGGTGCTGCTGTTTGAGCATTCAAAACATGTTGATCTTTATATTAAAAGGTTTTTTAATATAAAGCCATTTTGTGGTCTGTTTGTATCACTTAGGCATTTTTAATAAACAGATACTTCAATACATACTTGGAATACTTACGTATTATCCGTGCCAGGAGATTGATCGTCAAAAATGGTTGCCAAGTACCAGTCTTGTTTATCGTTGCAAATCATGTTTTCAAACGCAGTAATTAAACATTATCAAATAACATTGTTAAGAATAGTAATTAATATAAAATAAATAAAATGTAATATATGTTTATTAAATTTATAACATTGTTAAAAATAGTAAATAACATTATTTTAGTAAAATTAATAAATGGTAAATAGCATAGTAAATAAGAAAGAATAATATTATAGATTATTCCCAGGCATGTACCATGTAGCAAGAAAATAAAAATATAAGGGTTACTATAATTAGTAATATTGGCTCCATGCCTGACACAGTTGGCTTAAAACTGGCACAGATAATACGTAAGTACCCATACTTGTTATATTTAAATATATAGTTTTACTTAAATTTTTTTGTAAAAACGGAAATTGCCATAAACAGAAAACATTGGATCTTGGCAAAAAGAATACCGTTAAATGACACACTGCTAAGATGGAAAAGCACTTTCATGTGAGCCAGGTGCAAATCTTGCCAACAGCAGCTTTTAATTTCAGCATGTGTAAATTATAAACAATGCTTTGATGCTGAAATAAAATGTTTTGTTGCATTTAAAATGAAAAGAATGTAAAACAAAGGATGGAGAAGGGAAGAAAATTAAGCAATTTGTCCACTGCACCCAGCTAACATAAAAGCATCGATGGGAATCTGCGTAAGGAGAAAATTTTTTCCCAGTCCCTTGAGATTCTGTCTTGGCTGTTTTTACTGTATTTATGCATACAGTATACAAAGATTGCTATCTAATGTTATCAAACTTGATCAAAGCAACAACAATATTAGAAAGAAATTTTACTTAATCAATTTAATGATGCTACATTTGCAGAAGAATAAATGTTACATTACAAAAAACAGTACTTTTCCAGCATAAGGGAGAGAGAAGGAAATTTAATACCGTAATTTGGCGCGTATATGCCGCACCTCAGACAACTCGATTTCCTACCAGAATTTCTTTTAAATAAAATGTGACTTGCTTCTGCTTAGCACTTTTGACTTCTTATTTTCAATAAAATTTCTGGTTTGAAAAAGACTTAACTAAGCTGCGCCATATACGCGCGAAATTACAGTAATATATTTTCTAGCAACCTATTCTCTGTTTCATATAAACAAACAATTTTTTCAATACTTATACAATTTTTTTAATATAATTTAGCTTCTTTTATTTATATATATTGAATTTATATATATATATATATATATATATATATATATATATAAATTCTTATATAAACAAGCATAAAAGTTCATTAGATTTGCTTTCATAGCTGTTTATATTATTTGGCAACAAATCTCACTTTCTGAAGATCTAATTGCACCAAGCATTTTTTTTTTTTTAAGTCAAGGATCCTACAATAGAAAAGTACCCAAAAAATAATTTATTAAACTGTTTTATATAACTTTTAAACATTTAAAAAAAATAAATCATTAATAAAATTTTCATATTGACAATATACTTCAAAATTATCCAATCTGTGATCAATACATGGCATAAAATTTCAAATGCTTTGTGCAGTTAGAGAATGGCTGAAGATTTTTCAAATTCTTTGACTGTATACCTCATTTTCTGAATTACTGCATAGTACTTACACTTACTGCTAAAATACCTGAACCACAAATATTAATAGATCCCTCTAATGTTGGATAGAAAGTGGGAAATGATAGCCTAACCCAAATTTCCAGTATTTTTTAAAATCTGATAACATTAAGCAAATAAAATTATAACAATCAGTGGCAAAAACAAATCCTTCTGCACGATACTGATAACATTAAATGAAGGATACCAGGAAAGAGATTCCACCTCTTTCTAAAAATAAAAATTATGGACTTTCCAAGCACTTTTGAACAACAACAAAAAAAAAAGACCCTCAGTCAGGACCATGTTAAGCCTGACAAGCCGTTTCAGTATTGTTTATTTTACTTGCATTAAGGCTAATAAATGAAAGCCCAGAAGGACCCGTGCGAAGCTTTTGCACTGTAATCTTTGAGATTATTTCCTGGTACATTTTAGCCCAAATTTTTAATTAACTGATTTTTTTTTTTTTTTTTAACTCAAACAACACGTTTTAACGAAATGTGGGTCTACTATCTCAGAAACTTGTTAAAAAACTTTTCAAGTGATACGTCATTCATCGTTGGGCTATGATGTCTTACACTCACAGTTTTTTTTTCTTCCCCTAATCGGTTATAAAAAGGAAAAACATCGCCAAATTTTAGGGATTTTTTCCTTAACTGGTAACATGTCTATTGTACTAAGTTATTGGTTTGGCGCGGACTTGAAAATCGCACCAATCGAAAAGTCGCCAAACGTCGATGCGTGAGTGTAACACATCTGTTCCCATCATTGTGTGTTTTGTATGTGTATAGAAAAAAGTATGTTGAGAACGGAAATCCTATATATGATGATTGTTTGTGTATAAGAAAACGGGAATAGATTGCTAGAAATTTTTTGCCAAATTTTGCGTGGCAAGGTTATTTCTCTAGGTTGCTATGCTGAAAAAAAAAAAAAAAATGAACTATAAAAAAATTGAAATACTGAATCAGACGTTTAGGTAATTCATATGAAAGCATTTCCTCAGATTTTGCAAAACTGTTCTAGAAATGTCTTAAATACATAAATCAATATTTGGTATACCACTTTTTGTAAGCCTATGGGAACTTAAACATGGGATGTTCAAACTTTGTGTTCCAGCAGCCATTTAAGTGACATCAGACTTAGCTGGCATATTAACAGCTTAATGAAATATTAAAAAATAAATATTTACAATTTTTGTAAATCCTAATGAAATGTATATTTGGAAGTTAATCCTTAAATTACGTAATCTACTGGTGCTCCGATTCCGATACAGTACTCATATAAACAGCCATGATTAAACAAAGAAAACAATAGGTGACGCACACGTAAAAATTAGATTAAAAACCCGATTAAAAGCTCTATATTTTTTCAAAAAGCACGTGCAAGAAATAAATTAACAATCATATTTTAATTGCATTAGAGGATGACGTCATACGATAATGCAGTATTTTATTTTTTGTGGCAACACTGATTTCAGAAAACCTTTCATTTCTTTTATGAAATCAATGTTGATTTAATTTTTAATTAACAGCAATTTTTAATCCAAAAACATGTTTTAAAAAAATGTAAGTGTACTATGTCAGAAGTTGGTTCAAAGACCTTTCATATGGTATCTCATTCGTTGTTCTGCATTTCATATTTTCTTAGAAAAAGAGATGTTGACAGGAGAAATAATATATATGATTTTAACTAAGGTTTCTTAAAAAAAAAAAAAAAAAAAAAAAAAAATCACAGAATAATAATGAAACCCAAAAATAAAAAGTAGACCAAGTGTAAAATAGGCTTACTGTATAATGTTTGCCATGGTTACCCTGAACCTGGCGGTAACTTGGTATAAGAGCACTTATCATTAGATACGGCACTTTTTTATAGAACTTAACACTGGAAGCACATTTTAACAGTCAGGAATCTAAACAAAATAAGATTCATTAGTTTAAAAAAAAAAAAAAATCAAACTATTGTCTAAAAAAAATTTAAAAACATATTGAAAAGCACACGAAATATGGTACCTCTCTATTATCCCGTTAAATACCATACATTATGTGAAAACAATAAATTTTTGTATTCCTAAAGAGAATTAGAATGAAAATTTAGTATGCTTTTGAGTTGTTTTGTTGAATAATAAAGCTTATTCTTTTGTCATATTCACTTTTTTTTTTTTTTTGACTGATAAATTGTTTAGCTTAAAGTGAAATACACTGGTGAAAACAATTAAAGGGACAAAGTGTTTTTTATAAAAACAGAACAAAATAAGTCATGCCTATATGCAAATAAGGTATCAGATGATAGTTAAGCTCTTCACGGACACACCTGCCACGCAATAGTCTGTGTCGTCATAAGGCAGTAGCGCTGTGATCGCGTTTGTGTAGAGATACCTCATTTTCTCGCTGAAACTTGTAGCGTAAGGATATTTTGAAACATCGTAGCATAACCCAATCCTTGTTTTTTGAATTTCTTAGTTTACCCATTATTAGCATGGCTAGTCTACATCGTCTAGATGATGTTACAAGATGGCGGAGTTTCGAGGAAGATTCGAGGCGGCCAAACACAGGCTACCTGTTGTAAGGACCTCGGGGTTCCGAGAAATGTGGTGTCCACTTTGTGGAAACAGTTCACAGAGACAGGAACAGTGGTCCGCCGACCTGGTCAAGGCTGCAAAAGGGTAACAATGCTGGCTGAAGACCGTTATTTGAGATTTCTAGCCAAAAGGGATAGGTTCACAACTGTCTTGTCACCTGTATAATGCAACAGGAACATCCATTTCACGGATTGTGACTATTTTTGTTTTCCATATATTGGTCTTATATCGGATGATATTTTGGCCAAGTTTTGTTTTATTTGCTT
The DNA here is from genome assembly GCA_963931845.1 of Maratus michaelseni. Classification (NCBI taxonomy): domain Eukaryota; kingdom Metazoa; phylum Arthropoda; class Arachnida; order Araneae; family Salticidae; genus Maratus; species Maratus michaelseni. Next base: position 4,011,226 of record OZ007592.1, on the reverse strand, counting down.
TGTTCGTTTTTCTTTTATTGCAAAAAAACTATTTGTCCCTTAATTGTTTTCACCAGTGTAGAAGTAAATTAAAAGTAAACACTTTTCAATACTTAAAACGAATTGTATATTGTAACAGCTTTGATGTTCACTATATAAGTAGAATGCACATGATCAATTTGCAACACTTTGTAAAATTATTCTTCCAAAGGAGAAGTAATTACAAGAGTGGTAATAAGATATGCTTTAAATTTTAATGTTAGCTGCAGAACCCGACTTACACATTTTGTGCCCCAAGACATATTATTGATTTCGAGACTCTACTCTCATAACAAAAAACTATCACCAAAATGTAAGATTAAATGCCAAAAATGCAGTCCCATTGACTTGATGTCAGAAGCATTATACGTGTTTGTTATGTCATCAAGTGGTTTTTGATTCGACATTTGCGTGTTTTTTTCATTATGTTTTACTGATTTATGAATTATTTCATTCATTAAAATAACAATTGTGTCCTTAAATTCTTAGATTTTATTTATTTATTTATTTTGATATTCCAATGGCAACATTCTCCCGTTTATTTGACGTTACAGTTTGGCGATAGTTTTTTGGGTACTTACGTATTATCCGTGCCAGGAGATTAATCGGCAAAAATGATTGCCAAGTACCAATCTTGTTTATCGTTGCCAATCATGTTTTCAAACGCAGTAATTTAACATTATCAAATAACATTGTTAAAAATGGTAATTAATATAAAATAAATAAAATGTAATATATGTTTATTAAATTTATAACATCGTTAAAAATAGTAAATAACATTATTTTATTAAAATTAATAAATGGTAAATAGCATAGTAAATAAGAAAGAATAATATTATAGATTATTCCCAGGCATGTACCATGTAGCAAGAAAAAATATAAGGGTTACTATAATTAGTAACATTTGGCTCCATGCCTGACGCAGTTGGCTTAAAACTGGCACGGATAATACGTAAGTACCGTTTTTTGTTATGAAAAGTGGTCGACGGGATAATAGAGAAGTACCCAAAAAATATATTTAAAAAAATAAAAATTAGGTATGTCCCCATTAGCTCAGTCAACATTAGTGATGGGTGATTCTTGAAAATTCAACAATCGAAAAAAATTTTTATAGTAAAAAATCCCTGACGGCTCGGCCTGCAGGCACAGGTAGATTTCGAAGACGCAGACCGTGGGGCACCTGTTTGTTAGGAGTTGCGGAAGAAATGACCTTTTTGCCATGATGCAGCAGTTGGAACGGCCTACTTCGAAACCTAACTTGTTTGCAGGCGGAGCCAGCAGGGAATTTTTTTTTTTGCTATAACAGTTGGTCCTATAAAAAATTTGTCAGTATAAAAGTTGCAGATAATATTAAGAAGATTTATAATAAATTTAAGCGGATTTGATATCTTGGGAATTGACGAAGTTATGAATTTTTTTCTTCTAAACCCCCCCCCCTTGGGGCCATTTTTAATTATATCAAAAATCGACTGACTGACAGGAAAGAAAGAAAGATAGATATATATAGATATAGATAGATATAGACAGACAGACAGATAGATCATCTCGGAGTCATAATCGGCATAGATGTGCAAAAATTTTTCAAAAATTCCAACTTAGGTGAGAATGTAATAGGTAGTATTTCTTACGAAATCTACCTAAAATGACATTCAATGCAGTCATCGAATAAATTCCAAATTTTGCACATCACTGTTCATTGATCAGATCAAACCAGAATTTTATCGAGTATCATTCTCTCTGATGATATAAATGAGAATATACTTTTTTTTTTATCTCGGTAAATTTTCATACAATTAATTTTTTTAATTTCGAAAAATCATCATTTTCTGGCTTGTATAAATGTTTTTAATTTATAATTTCTCAAGTTCTATCAGGCGCAGAGAGTTGTTTGACTCCTCATTTTAAAATAGAATTTCATAAGGTTTAATTTGATATGCAAGTTGACTATGCTTGGTTAAAAAAAGTTAATTTAATTTAAATTTAAAAAAAAATGTTTTTTGTAATATCATAAACTTTAAATTCTTAAAGTTTTAGAGTGGGATCTCAATGGGAACAGCAGTTAGGTTAGGGGTGCACAACCTGTGGCCCGCGATCGGATTACTGGTGGCCCGCGGATCAATTTCGCCGATCGGACGCGAAAAAATCACGAATTTCGCCGATCAGGTGCGTAAAAATCGCGAATTTTGCAGAATTTCGCCCATCGGGTGCGTAGAAATCGCAAATTTGGCCGATCGAGTGCATATAAATCGCGAATTTTGCCGATCGGCTGCGTATAAATCGTAAATTTTGCCGATCGCCTGCGTAAAAATCGTGAATTTTGCCGATCGGGCCCGTAAAAATCGCAAATTCTGCCGATAAGGGTTCGTATAAATCGCGAATTTTGCCGATCAGGTGCGTGTAAATCATAAATTTTGTCGAATGGGTGCATATAAATTGCGAATTTTGCCAAATTTCGCCCATCGGGTGCGTAAAAATCGCAAATTTTGCCGATCGAGTGCATATAAATCGTGAATTTTGCCGATCGAGTGCATATAAATCGTGAATTTTGGCGATCGGGTGCGTATAAATCGTAAATTTCGCCGATCGGCTGCGTAAAAATCGTGAATTTTGCCGATCGGGCCCATAAAAATCGCGAATTCTGCCGATAAGGGTGCGTATAAATCGCGAATTTTGCCGATCGGGTGTGTGTAAATTGTAAATTTTGCCGATTGGACGCGTAAAAATCGCAAATTCCGCCGATCGGGTGCGTAAAAATCATGAATTTCGCCGATAAGGTGCGTATAAATCGTGAATTTTGCCGTTCAGGTGCGTATAAATAGTAAATTTCGGCGATCGTCTGTGTAAAAATCGCGAATTCTGCCGATCGGACGCGAAAAAATCATGAATTTCGCCGATCGGGCGCTTAAAAATCGCGAATTTCGCCGATCGGGCGCGTAAAAATCGCAAATTTTGTCGATCGGGTGCGTAAAAATCGCAAATTTTGCCGATCGGGCGCGTAAAAATTGCAAATTTTGCCGATCGGGCACGTAAAAATCGCAAATTTTGCCGATCGGGCGCGTAAAATCGCAAATTTTGGTGATTGGGCGCGTAAAAAATCGCAAATTTTGCCGATCGGGTGCGTAAAAAATCGCAAATTTTGCAGATCGGGCGGGTATAAATCGCAAATTTTGCCTAACGTGTGCGTAATAATCGTGAATTTCGTCAATCACTAGGAAAAAACTATGAATATTGTCAATCGCACATGGAAAAAAAATGCAAGTTTTTTCCATCCTTTCCAACTGAATTGGGTTATGCTGACTAAGAGGTGGTTGAGTATAGGGAGCTAATCCTTTTCAAAATTAGCATTTTTAGGAACTTTTAGGCCGACCCCCCCCCCCCCTCCTTGATCTAAACAAAATTTTGTCCACCCTATGGATGTGTTGGGTCTCGACAATCCAGTCATTTTTGTGACTGCACCTCCTCTTATAAAGGTTGTGCACTCCTTTGATATCCACATTTTATGACTGAATATGTTAAGAAGTACAATTTAGAATAATATATGTTTCTCCTCCTCTCCACCTTCATTCATGAAAGCAAAATTTTTTTTTGGCACTGGCAATCTTTAAAGCTAAATTTATTCCGTCAAATTTATTCCTCCAATTTTCACTCTTTGAAAATAATCTTAGCTATAGCTCTTGTATAAATACAAACGTAAACTGTTGATATATCATTGCCAACAGAACTGAATACGTTGACTTGAAGGAAGGAACCTAGGGGGCTAAATCTACACTTCTGAAATTTACGTTTTTTTAATCTGATCCCCCCCCCCCTTCCGGTCACACTTCCTTGAAACAAAAATTTTCTGATGGTGGCCCTCGACAACCCAGTCATTTTTGTAAGTGGCCCTTCGCTTAAAAAGGTTGTGCACCCCTAAGTTAGGTTAAAAAAAACTAATGTTAAACACCAGTTGGGGCTGGTATTTAAAGTTGGCACCTCACCAACTTTATGATTGGGCTATGATGTCATAAACTCATGTACCGTTTTTTTAAAAAATCCATTATAAAAAGGAAAAAAGTCGCCAAATTTTGAGGATTTTTTCCTTTTATGGTAACTTGGCTATTGTATTAAGTTATTGGTTCGGCGTGAGTTTGGAAATCGCGCTAATCAAAAATTTGCCAAAGATCTGTGCGTGAGTATAACACATCTGTTCCTATGATTGTACTAAAGATTAGGGATGCACCGAATATTCGGTATTCGGCCATATTACCGAATATTCGGTTAGGCCGAATATCAAACTACAGTAGAGTCTCGATAATTCGAGTCTCAATTGTTCAAGTTACCCATAAATCCAAGTTAGTGAAAAAAATCAGTTTAGCTTCCAAATAATGACCAACATATACGCAACACGTGAAAGAATTACTTCATACCACAAAATTCAAGTATCTGGATTTTATTGTTGTTCGATGGGTCATATAACAACTGTGCACCTCGAAGCCACCAACAGAACCCCCCCCCCCTCCCCCTCTTAAAGAAAACGGGTGTATTCTTCCTATACGTGCGGGGGATCACGCCGTGTGAAATTGGAGAAAATCAGAGAATAGTTGTTCAATGAGCTCCCGTTTCATTCGCTCCTTTTGTCTACTACGATCGTATCGGAACAGAAGTAAACTAAAGCGTTAGAAGCATTTTCTACAAACAACTGCTCTGATTTATACTTGGACAGAAAATCCATAAAAAAGTGTGAGTATGAAAAAACTGGTGAGGCACTTCATATGTGGTTTACACAGCAAAGTAAACAATGATGCCCTCTTTCAGGTCCGATTCTTTAAGAAAAAGCTTTGCTGTTTCGAAAAGAATTTGAGGAAAGTGATGAAAACTTCACTGCTAATGTAGGCTGGTTTGACAAGTTGAAAAAAATATATCGTATCTGGCAAAAATATATCGATGTCTGTCGAAAGAAGCTATCTGAAGATTCTGAGGCCGTCGCCGTGCAATTTTGCAAGAAATTGCAGGAAGTCGTGACAAATGAAAACCTTACGAACGACCAGCTTTATAATTGCAATGAATCTGGCCTTAATTTCAAAAAGGCTACCATCTAAAACAATCGCGTCAAGCTAAGAGAAAAGTACTCCAGGTCACATAAAAGCATAGACAGGTTAACACTTCTTGTTGCATCAAATGCTTCAGGAAATTACAAGATTAAACTTGTTATCAGAGAAGTTGCAAAGCCAAGAGCGTTTAAGCATGTCTCGATATCTTCACTGCCGATTACGCATAGGAACCAAAAAGTGCTCGGATAACTCAAGAAATATTTAAAAACTGTTTTTTTTTTTACGATTTTGTGCCAGAAGTTATAGAGGAATGGATAAATAGTCACGAACAACTAGAATTTACGGATTCTGCCAGAATCCGACAGATTCCACACCGCTAATGAGTTACAGCGAGGGGCTGCCTGCTGCGCTAGAGTCCGCCATGTGATCGGTAGAGCAATTGCCTGAGTCGACAATATGCCGCTTCGACGATGGCGTGATATTGCTGCACGGCAACGGGGCAATGTGTCAAAACAAAAAACAATTGACAATTATTTTAAGATATAATTAACCTGTTGCTATCAGCAGTAATGTAATAATTTGTAAGTACATTTTTCATTTAAGTATACAAAATTACTTTATCTTCATTTATTTATTAAATTTTATGATTTCGATAGATCGAGACTCTACTGTATACGGTTTGCCGAATACTTAAAACTTTTTTCTTTTAATATTTTTTTAAACCCACAATTTCTACTTTTAACTGTCAATTAATAAAGATATTCAAAATAATTAGAAATAAAATCATATTTCAATGAAAGAAAATGCTTTTACATTATTTATTTGCCGTTTGAAAAGTGTCACTTAAGAAAATTAACCATTAATGATGACCTTCACAGGAATTAATGATGTATAAATAAATGCAAGATCCTGAATATTGTCCAGTAGATGTATAATCTGTTTATAATCTTTATAATCTGTTTCTTGCTTTTTTTGCAAACATGTTTCTAAACAAAATGGAAAAAAACTTTCACAGGTGATAATAGACATCATGACAGACAGTTTTTGTCCAGGAAACCAGAATCGTAACACACTTATTCAATCAAAAATAAAGTGCATCTCATTCCAGGTCCAATTTGAATTTTCATTTGTAACTTTAATAATATTGAAGACATTGTAACTATATTTTCATCATAGTTACTTTGATTTCTGTGAATCACGATAAGTACTGGACATTTCCACCATTCATATCTAAGCAACAATGAGCTAGATATTCCTTTATTGAGAGTGCAGCTGACAGTACTACTTACACTGTGTCACTGGCCAAAATTCAACTACTTCCAATAGTATCATCATATTTTCTACAATCAAAATTCATACGATGCAAATATTGCTAAAATATCTTCATTGTTGTTAAAGTTTTAAACAAAAATTCAGTTTCAGCTTGCAGTGACTTACTGTGTTTTTGATTGAATGTATTGTATTTTTGATCGAATAAGTGCATTGAGACTTGCTCAAAAAATGTTTGCCTTAAACACATTATCTACATAGAAAGTTTGTTCCAAGATGTATGAACACTCCGTATGTTTACAACCTCTGAATATGATCGCCCATTCCAGACACCTGCTCTCTGGTTCATTTAAAAACTTCCTTGTCAAATCAAAAGGAACAGGAAAGTTATTCTTGCTGATTTGCCAGCATATTAATATATTGCATTGTTTTACTTTAGTCCCTTCCTGACAAATTAATACTGTCAAATGTTTCTTCTGATTCATTCAAAAAATTTCTTTGATTTTAAAGTATTTGTTATAGAATATAAGAACATTTTATGAATTTATTTTAATTCACAGAAGAAACCACAATGTTTAAAGCTTTATTAATTAAAAAAGTTTTAAGACTATCCTATTTTTAAGTTACAATTCAAGGCACAGATTTTTTTTTTAATGTAAATGTTTCTTGTAGTTCATAAAATGTTTCTGTGTTAAATATTATGTAAAATTCTTTTATAATTTAAATTATAATATTTGTAAACTCTGAAATATAAAAATATTCAGCCGAACAGTTACTATTCGGTTGGCCGAATATTCGGCCTCACTGTTACTATTCGGCTAGCCGAATATTTGGTATTCGGTTTACTCATGGGCTGAATATTCGGTATTCGTCTAAAATCACTATTCGGTGCATCCCTACTAAAGATAGTATTGTTTTATTCATTTTAAACATTATTTTTTATATAACTGCTGATCCCATTGAGATCCCACTCTAAAACTTTCAGAATTTAATGATTATAATATTACAAAAAACCCATATTTTTTTTTCTTAAAGTGAACTTTTTTTTAACCAAGCTTAGTCAACTTGCATATCAAATGAAACCTTATGAAGGGTCAAACAACTCTTGAGAAATTGAAAACATTTATACAAGCCAATAAATGACAATTTTTCTAAATTAAAAAAATTAATTGTATGAAAATTTACAGAGATAAAAAATTACAGCAGTTTACAAGAAATTATCAGTTTATCAATTTCAGGGATCATTCTAGAACATAAAAAAGGGCAGGGCGCACCTCATTTCATAAAAAGGGCATTTTTGTAATAAGTGCACATACCAATATTCTGGTGGGAAGGGAAGTCTGGCAACAGCTTAAAGTACTCCTTAATTTAAAAAATCCAATAACATTTCTAATTTCCATAACTTCACCGTTCGAAAAGTATTAAAAATAGCAGCAAAATGAAACTTATGTTCTCGATTTTTATTGTAAAATTGTTTACTATATGCACGGTCATTTTCCCCTTTTCCTACGATATTCAAGAACCTCTCTCTCTAAAATGTTTATTCACCAGATAACTTTTTCCCGGTTTTAGCAAAACTGGTTTTGTAAAAGCTACAAAATAAAAGTTCTAAAGCTACTTCTCAAATTTTTTATACAACTTATGTAAGTTATGTGGTCAAAGGCCAGAATGCCTGATCTAATACTATATTTTACTAGGTGAAATTAATCAATGATGCTTAGTTATCCTTTCAATGGAAAAAAATGATAAATGGAAAGATGAATCAATCAAAGTCAAAGTTTAGACATACCAGGTCACTTCACAGAGAAATAAAGAGGGAAAGATGAGTACTCCCTGATGTACCATACTAACATTCTAAAAATAAAAGATAGGTAAAGAATTTTTTAAAGTACAAAGCAGGATTCTACCCAGGAATAAAAAGAGAGTAGAAATCTACCTATAAAAAGGGCAAGGAGGGTAAAATTATACCTGGAAAAAGGGCATGAGGGCGAGCCGCCCCTCTGAAACTCTCTAGAGTGATTCCTGTCAATTTGTCACAAAACTCTGATGGGTCTAATGAAAAAGCATCAATAATTGTACATCTAAGTTTCCTTATGCCTTTTCCCAAAAAAATAGTACTTAAATATGGCATCACTCATCCAACCAGTTATTATTATTTTTTATCAATTTAAATATTTTTTATGTGATAACAAATGACAATAAGTTTGAGTAGATTATTTAAATAGATGATTTTACATGATAAAATATTGCAGATTTATTTTAACAGTTTATTTAAAAAAAAAAAAAAAAAAAAAAAAAGAAAAGAAATGCAGCAAATGAAAAATATAACATGTGTCTGTTTGCAGATGTGTGAATTATAGAATCAGAAATGTTTCTCAGCAAATAATTGAAAAAATTGTTCCTCATAATGTTAATAGCAACAAAATTAGATGACACTCAAATCATAGTTTAATTTCTTAACTAAAGTAAGTAATGGAGTAAAACTGCTTAAAAATGTAGTAACAAGTATTCATTTATGAATTCATAGCAAAGTCAATTCTTATCAAAATTTAAAAAAAGAAATTAACTTTCATGCGTAATTCGCATAAATAGCCACAAGCATTAGCTCTTTAAATGTGTCTCACTCTCAATCTATCCCGGCATCGGTTAGAGATCTAAAATTTTCAAAAATACTTTCGCAAAATAAGAAAAAGACAACACAATGCGAGTATACTGTGTTAAGTTTTAGAAATTTTACCGTGATACTCAAGAAAGAGCACTCAATTTTAACGATATCAAGTAACGTTTATTTGAAAAAGGTTAAAGAACAAGAATTTTTAAATGCTCCAATGCAACAATACATTTAATTACAAAGAATTCCTTTAAAGTAGAAAAATAATGTCTAAAGTTACATATTTACTTCGATTGACAGGGAGTTTTAAATTTACATTCCTATAAGAAATAAAACTGAGCTTATAAGCAAATGCGTGATTGATTAAAAACCAAAACAACTCCTGTAATTTATTGCAGAAATAAGTTGAGGTGTTTCAAAATTAGTACACCACGTAAGAAAATTAGCAAAACAGAATCCAAGCATAATTGCTTCGCAAAATTGCGAATTTCTCCATGTAGGAAATACAGTTAGATTCTTAACTGTACTCTGAACTGTGTCTGTAAAAGTCAAGAATGAATTCCTCGACGTGAATGATTCTCTTGGTCTTGATTTGTTGATAAATCGTCAGCTGACTCTTAAGTGATTTTAACATGCTTAAGTGTTTAAAATACAGAGCTTAAAAAAGAATAAAGATTACTTTCAACTGATGCTGTAAGTAACGTCATTTAATTTTCTCTTAAGTAAAATTACTTTATTTGACGTAAATAATTTTGTACGCACTAAAGCCGTTTTCATACAAAAGGGTGATAGGACCGCTTATTTTTCCATTTTGTAGAATACTGTAATTTTGTTTTTAATTCTGCGAAGTCGCATGAAACATTGTGTTAATTATAATAGTACACCATGATTCTTATTAAAGAATAAATTTTGTTTTCGGTGATTATTTTGCTCTTATTTTACTACGGATCTAAACAGTATCCTATTGCACTCTATAAACAAATAACAGTACACCCAAAATTTTGTTTTTATATGAACTATTTTTATGCGGTTCGGTTCTGATATTACATGATATAAAGCATTCTCTTTTCACACGTTTTGTGTTAATTTGATAGGGCCGACCCTAATTTTTAAAAAAGGAAAAATTGAACGGTACTTTTCGGTTAGCCGGGCGCCAGTGATATATGTACATATATAAATACATATGTATATACATATATATGCATACATATATATACATATATGTATATGTATGTGTATGTATCTATATGTATACGTAGATATGTGTGTGTGTGCGTATATATACATGTATATATATCACTGGCGGCCGGCTAACCGAAAAGTACCAATTGAACTTATGGGAGACTGGTACACAGTGGACCACTTTTTCAATTAATTTTTTTTTCTCTTTAACGGACAAATTGATCTGCATGAAAATATTTTTGAATATTCCTTAAACCTTTATACATTCATCATAATTTTCTCAGAACATAGTTTTCAATACATTTTTCATAAAAAAATCTTTTATATGCATCCGTAAAGTGGACCAGTGTGCCCCAGAAGTGGGGTACACTGGTCCACCCACTAGGGCACAGTGGACCGCTATTAGGTATTATCTGAAATACAATATAAATCTATTTTTCATTTATCTAATTCTTTTTAATTTTTCCTTTAGCCGTAAAATAACATAGTAATATAAATTTACAAGTAACATTTTGAAACAAAAAAAAATAATTATATTTTGAAAATAATAACAGATTAATATCAGGAACAATTTAAATTTATGTTGAAGTTATTACTCAAGTATACAAAAAAATCAGCGCACATTAAAATTTGCAAATGAAATTCCAAAATACTTATGAGTAAGATTGAGCCTGGAATTTTCTTGAAATACTTTTGTGTCTGGGAGCAACATTATGAAATCATTGACATCAACAACAGTTTCGGGAAAATTAAACTTATATCCATTCAGTTTGTGTCTCATGAATCTTACTTGAATTGAATCATCACCCATTAGACTACAGTTACAGTGATGTCACTGGATCCTAAAAATCCTGGGTCCCAGGGACCCAGGATTTTCAAATATCTGGGTCCCTTTTTTATAAAAGCGGGTCCCCATTCATAATAATTCAAATTCATATTTTAAAAGAATTAGTGAAGCTTGTTTATTTGGAAAAGAGAAATGCAATAGTTATTGTTTTGATAATAATTAAATAATGAATAATTAAAACAAGTATTTTCCAATCAAATAAGATATTTTTTTAAAAACTATTAAGAGAAATTTTCTTTGCCTTTTTTTTAATGTAAATGCTGAATTATAAAGATTATTTGAGTGTAGAAGATAACAAGTATCGCTAATATTTGCATTTCTTTTAAAATGGGGAGGACGATTTATTGAAAAGGACATTTTTGTTGGGTAAAAGAATAGTTTTGTTGAGTAAAGGGGCACTTTTTGTTGAATGAATGGATGCTTTGATTAAACTTCTCATTGGATTATTTTTCATCATAGATCAGTGTTGGAATCAAACATTTTCTTTGGAAAGGAGTTTCAGGAGTGATTCTGAATTTTAAAAAATATTTTCTGAAATGTACAGCAAATTTTCTGAAAGGTTACGTTACAACAGAAAGAGGGGGGGGGGGGGGTGGGATCCTCTCTCAGCACTATTTTTGTCGGTGGTGGTCAGATTAACTCTGCTTTTGATTTGAGTCTATTTCAGGCTGAGTGAATCTCGTATTGTTTCCTTGGCCTTTGAATGATATTCGCGTTTTTCCGTGATCCTTCGACAAAATTCACGGTTTTTTCGAGATCCTTCAACGAAATTTGCTGTTTTTTCTGAGATCCTTCGACGAAATTTCCCGTGTTTTGGCGATCCTTCGACGAAATTTGCCGTTTTTTCGAGATCCTTCGACGAAATTTGCCTTTTTTTGAGATTTTTCGACAAAATTTTCCTTTTTTTCGAGATGCTTTGACGAAATTTGCCGTTTTTTTGAGATTCTTCGACGAAATTTGCCATTTTTCGAGATTCTTAGACGAAATTTGCCGTTTTTCGAGATTCTTCGACGAAATTTGCCATTTTTTCGACAAAATATACCGTTTTTAGGACGATCCTTAGACGAAATTTGTCGTTTTTTTTAGTTTCTTTGGCGAAATATGCCGTTTTTTTCGAGATTCTTCGACGAAATTTGCCATTTTTTTTTTCGAGATTCTTCGACGAAATTTGCCATTTTTTTAGCTTTTTTGATGAAATTTACTGTTTTTGGGGTGATCTTTCGACGAAATTTGTCATTTTTTCGAGATCCTCCGATGAAATTTGCCGTTTTTTCGAGCTCTTTCGACAAAATATACCGTTTTTAGGGCGATCATTCGACGAAATTTGCCTTTTTTTAGTTTCTTCGGCAAAATTTGCCGTTTTTTCGAGATTCTTCGACGAAATTTGCTGGGTTTTTTTTTCGAGATTCTTCGACGAAATTTGCCGTTTTTTTAGCTCTTTCGATGAAATTTACCGTTTTTGGGGCGATCCTTCGATGAAATTTGCCATTTTTTCGAGATCCTTCGACGAAATTTGCCATTTTTTCGAGCTCTTTTGACGAAATTTACCGTTTTTGGGACGATCTTTTGACGAAATTTGACGTTTTTGGGGCGATCCTTCGACGAAATTCACCGTTTTTTCACGGTCCTTGGACAGATTTCGCGATTCTTCAAAGAATTTACGCGTCCCATGGGGACACATAAGAACTATTTTTTGCATCCCAACTCCAATTTTTCGCGTAATCGGCATCGCTGAGTTATATTTATCAAAGGCAGTAAATACAAAACAAAATATTTTTTATTATGTTAAATAAATTGTTATTTTTCTTTGTTTACTTTATTTTACAGTTAAATAACTACTTTAAAATAATATTTCTTTATAGAAAATAAGCAAGTATTAAATATTTTGAACATTCTGCATTAGAGGAGCAGAGTGGATTGTAGACCACTGTGCCCCGGGAGTGGGTGGTCCATTCAATAAATAATCATATTAATATTGTTTATAGCTTTCTTTTAAAGTTACATAAAAACAAGTATCTTAGCTTTGCAAAAAAGCTGTTTTATCTTATTTATCTACAACCTTTAATTACTAAAAAAATAAAAATAGGATGATGAAAAATTTTACTTTTAGAAGCTCAAAACAACGAATAAAGTAGTTCAATCTGAACTAAACATATTTTCTGAAGGTTATAAATAATCAGTACAGTACTGTTATCTATTAGGATAGAAGAGAAGATTAAAAAAAAAAAGTTAATAAATAAAATATTAGGGGGTGATCCACTGTGCCCATAGGTCCAATGTGTACCGGTCTCCCCTATGTATTAAGCTGGATGGTATTTTTCTACCTTGGACTTTTTTGGCACTTCTCTATTAGGGGAGACCGGTACTCAGTGGACCACCCCCTAATATTTTATTTATTAAATTTTTTTTTAAGCTTCTCTTCTATCCTAATAGACAACAGCACTGCAATGATTATTTATAGCCTTCAGAAAATATGTTTAACTCAGATTGAACTATTTTATACTGATCGGTTGTTTTGAGCTTCTAAAAGTAAAATTTTTCATCATCATATTTTTATTTTTTTAGTAATTAAAGGTTGTAGATAAATAAAATAAAGCAGCTTTTTTGCAAAGCTAAGATACTTGTTTTTATTTTACTATAAAGTTAATGTGTTTAAAAGAAAGCTATAAACAATATTAATATGATTATTTATTGAACTTCAACATGGGGTACAGTGGACCACCCACTCCTGGGGCACAGTGGTCCACAATCCACTCTGCTCCTGTAATGTAGAATGTTCAAAATATTTAATAATCGCTTATTTTCTATAAAGAAAGATTGTTTTAAAGTAGATGTAACTGTAAAATAAAGTAAACAAATAAAAATAACAATTTATTTAACATAGTAAGAAATATTTTGTTTTGTATTTACTGTCTTTGATAAATATAACTGTAGCCTAATTGTTGATGATTAATTCAAGTAAGATTCATGAGACGCAAATTGAATGGAAATCAGTTTATTTCTCCCGAAATTGTAGATGAATCTGCTGTTGATGTCAATGATTTCATAATGTTGCTCTCAGACCCAAAATTATTTCTTAAAAATTCCAGGCTCAATCTTACTCATAAGTACTTTGGAATTTCATTTGCAAATTTTAATGTGCGCTGATTTTTTTGTATTTAAATAATAACTTCAACTAAATTTGCAATTGTTCCTGTATTAATCTGTTATTAGTTTCAAAATACAATTAATTTTTAGCACTTTCCAACTTAGTTGAAAAGTGCTTATGACTTCGGTTTGTCTGGCCGGATGGCCGTCTGTCCGTGCTCTAACTCCCGTAAATATGCTCGGATTGCTCTGCAATTTTTATATGTTATTGTTGTTATCTATAACATGTGCCCTATTTCAACGGAAGTGTGTAGCACTTGTAGTTTTTTTACAGGGACACTCAAAAGAATTCCGTTACATTGCGGTCTATGGGGAAAAATTATTTGCGGTTTATTTAAATAATGTTTCACTATTTTAAATGCATTGAAATTTATATATATCACTTTCACTAAGGTGCATTAGAAGAAGCTTAATATGGAATAGGGTGTGCATACCACTTATAGTTACTATACAGGGACAGTCAAAAGAATTCCGTTACATTACGTCTATGGAGAAAAATCGTCTGCGGTTTATTTAAATAATGTTTCACTATTTTAAACGCATTGAAATTTATATATATTACTAAGGTACATTACAAGAGGCTTACTACAGAATAGTGTGGGTACAGCAGTCATCGTTCATTTACAGGGACACACAAAAGAATTCTCTACTGTCTGTTATAACAATAATTCCTGGAAGTGCGTTTTAAGTTGCTAAATGCAATTTTAAATTGAACTCACTTTTTGTCTATTACTGGGTGTGTATAAATTCTGTATTTCATATACAGGGCAGCACAAAAGTTCGAGAACACATTTCCGTTTATTGACAGAAACTCCAGAAGGAGAATTTTAAACTGTGCTACGCGTTTCCTAACTAAACTAAAATTTATCATCCTATATAGTATATATACAAATCTATAGATCATATAGAGGGTTGAATAAAAGTACTCGGATACTTTTCCGAATATTGTATCTGTTCGAAATTCCTGAAATTATGTTTTTAAATATGTTATGCGTTTTCCAAATTGTTTACTTAGATGTTATCTTTTAGCTTATTAAACGGTATGTTTTGTAAAATTATTTTGGAAGCGTTGGAAAGTGCTACATAATCTATGCTTGGCGCATGATTCTTCGTTCTTGTTTGTTTTTGTTTCAAAATTTATATTACTATGTTATTTTGTGGGTGAAGGGGCAACAGAAAAGAATTAGATTAATGAAAAATAGATTTATATTATATTTTAGATAATACCTAATAGTGGTCCACTGTACCCCAGTGGGTGGACCAGTGTACCTCACCGGGGTACACTGATCCACTTTACAAATGCATATAATTTTTTTTTTTTTTTTTTTTTTGAAAAATGTATTGAAAACTATGTTGTGAGAAAATTATGATGGATGTAAGAAGGTTTAAGGAATATAAAAAAATATTTTCATACAGATCGGTCAGTCTGTTAACGAGAAAAAAAATGTTAACTGAAAAAGTGGTCCACTGTGTACCGTTCTCCCCTATACCGTATATTACTGACCACTTTTCATAACAAAAAACTATTGCCAAACTGTAACGCCAAATAAACAAGAGAACGTTGCCATTGGAATATCAAAATAAATAAATGAATAAAATATAAGAATTTAAGGGCACAATTGTTATTTTAATGAATGAAATAACTGATAAATCGGTAAAACATAATGAAAAATACACGCAAATGTCGAATTAAAAATCACTGGATTACATAACAAACACGTATAATGCTTCTGATGGGGACTGCATTTTTGGCGTTTAATCTAACAGTTTGGCGATAGTTTTTTGTCATGAAAAGTGGTCGACGGGATAATAGAGAAGTACCATTTTCTCCTTCTTGACATATTTATCAGGACTACACATACAAAAATCTATATCAAATCAATTAGAAAAATGATTTAAAAAAAAATCATCTCCATCTGATTTAAATTGTGAGTTAATCACTGATTTCACTCATCTGATTGAAATCATTGACACTCTATTGACAAGTATCTAATTCAAATTTTAATTTTCTTTCTTTAAAAAAAAAATCTAATTTTTATATTTTTACTAATATCAACATATAGTATTAAACAATAGTTTAATAGTAAAAATTAAACTATTGTTTAATACTATATGTTGATAAAAAGAAACCTCATGCATCCCCAAATTAAACTGTTTTCATATAACCTCTTTTCTTTCTTTCAGATCTGAATCTGATGATGGAAATAGAAGATCTATCCGATTGGGTTGCGCTGAAAAGTGATATATTTTCTAAAAGTGTCGAGAATGACGTGAATGTTGTGAAATTTATATGTGGTTGGAATACTGAAGCTTCTAAGGTTGCGATAACACTCCACGAAGGTTCTCGAACAGCAAGCGATCAAAACAGTAAAAATAAAGTTTGCTTGTTAAGCCTAAAAGAAATATATAACATCCACAAGCAATTCTGTCTAATTAATCCTAGTTTAGAGACTGCCTTTCCCCCATCTCTAAAGAAAATTGGTATTCTGCCAAGTCAACAGAAAATTGAAAATATCTGCAATGGCATCACTCACTACCTAACTGAAGCAGTTAATTTCGTAGGTAAACAAATAGTTGTATCTTCTATTTTTGGTGAGGAAGATCCACTTAGTCGTTATGAAGAAAATATACAAGAATTTAGGTTAAAGACTTTAGAAAATACTGTAGAAAAGAATTACAGAGACCTCGATGGAATTTTACAGCTGAGAGAAAGAGCTGAAACGTTGCTAGAAATTAAGACAATATATGTTCTGGAAGATGAAGTGGTGGGGAAAATATTTGACTCTCTGTCTGAATTGTATAATTTTAGATTACAGCCATTTTTAGAACTCAGAGAGATTGCAAATTGTAGGGTAAAAGAAGCAAAATCAAAATTGAGTGAAGACATTGGTCCTAAGATGAAAATGAAAACAGAAAAAGAATTTGAAAAGTGGACGGAAGAATCCTTGATTGCATCGGAGGCTTTACAGCAATTGTATTTAGAATATTATAGAAAAACACTGAGTTTAGTGGAAGGTATTGTTTTGTTTCTTATAGATAATATAGTGTTATTTTTATAATCTCATAACTTTCTTTTGTCACAGTTTCTACTAGGCTTGAAAAAGGATGGGGGGCACTGCTGATGGGAAAGAGTAGTTTTTCAATTCCTAGGGGCATTTTTTTTTTTTTTAAAAGCAATGTACTATTTGATTATCCCATCGACCCATTTCACTAAATTATACAAATGGAAGAATGTTGCCATTCTAAAATTTTAAGTTATGGAAAATTAATGAATTTAAAAAAAAAAAAGTCACTAAAGAGTTAGTTTAATGATGACGTTCCATATAACGTAGCGACATATCAATTATAAAATTTGATTTATTCAGATGATTTTGGACTAAAGATATAAATAGTTTGTGTATTTAAACGCAAAATGATTAAATTAAACCGTAAACAAACAGGAATTTTAAAGATATTGCATTTGTGAATAAACTGTAAGTATTTTAAATGTAATAATCGATTTTGTTAAGGGACATAATAAATATCAATGATAACGGAAGATTGTAAGGAACTCATGTTCTTTATTTAGACAAAAAACATAGACAGGTATAACTATAAAATGTATATAAACATTAGATATATAGACTTGAAGCAAAAAAAAAAAATCAATTTACTTTTGTAATAGATATCCTTTTATCACAGTTTTTAATATTACAGCACCATTTTTTATCGGTTTGCAAATAAAGTTTCATATCATGCCCATTCATGCACTTTTACTTTGATGGCAGAATCCCATACCTTTGAAAATAATTTATTGCTTGAAGTTCTGTAGACGGAAAATCCCAGATCTTTATCATATTTTCTCAAAATGTGAGATAAAGCAGAGAAATAGAAATCATCAAAAAAATCTTCACTAGAAAACAAAATAATTAAAAATGGAATACATACATCACATGCTAGCATTTTATTTAAAATCAAACCTGATGTCATGCTTTTTATACTATAGTTTTCTAAATAGTTGAAACTAATCTATTGTGTTTTGTCTCTTTTAATATCATGAGGTAATTGTTTATTGACATAATTTTTAAATTAAATAGTGAAAGAACAAATAAATTAGTAAAACATTAATAAAAATACAAATAAAATGTCTAATTAAAAATCACTTGATGATGTGACAAACACGTGTAACGTGTTTAATAGTGAATCTAATCTAATCTAGTGAAAGCATCTAATATCAAGTTAATGTAACGCCATGTTCATTCAGTTTCGGCATTAAATCCTATAGTTTGATTAACAGTTTTTTTTTTTTTTGTGTGTGGATAGGGGCCAAACACATTATTTTTATTAAGAGACAACAAGGATTATTTTAATATCATGTGACATTTACGATCATCTATTATTGGCATTTAATCTTATAGTTTGGTATATAGAATAATCAAGTAGTACCAAAAGCACTTTTAATATTTAAAATGTGGGACACTCCTTTCAAGGCAAAATAATGAATCCGTTTTTGCTATGCAAGAAAATTTTAGTACTTCTCCATTATCCTGCCGATCACTTTCCATAAAAAAAATTTTAAAAAATCGCCAAATTGTAAAGCCCAATAGACAAATGGAAGAATGTTGTCATTGGAATCTCAACAAGAAATTCAGAAAAGCCCCATTTATTAAAGTGTCAACTATCAATGACTTTAAACAATAAAATTTACAATATAATAAAGCAGAAAAAAATAATAATCTTGGACATTTATTTATTTTATTTTCTTTCTTATCCCTCTCGGCTGGTGTATAAATGTTTGTGACATCCGTTAAAACTGACCTTTGGCCATGAAATTTATCTTTTGCATGTAACTAAGCATTGCAACATTTTTATGCTTTTATTATTTTAATATCATGGCTTCCCCGTTTAAGGATGTAATTATTATTTTAATTAACGAAATAAATCAGTAAAACATCATTAAAAATACAAATAAATGTTGAGTTAAAAATCACTTGGTGAGATAACGAACACATATAACGCATCTAATATCAAGTTAATGTAACGCCATGTTCATTCAGTTTCGGCATTAAATCCTATAGTTTGATTGACAGTTTTTTTTTTTTGTGTGTGGATAGGGGCCAAACACATTATTTTTATTAAGAGACAACAAGGGTGTTATTTTTAAACCAAAGTGCAGGCAGGATGTAGCCCCCTCCTGAGGAAACTGGTGTTTATATAATTTATATATATATATATATATTGTCTTTGATATTTATTTAGAAATGCAAGTTTATTTGTTCTTTTTATATTTTGGTGATTACATGCCAAGTTTTACAAATTATTATTTATTTTGCAATTTATGTACCATTTAACTTTAATGTTATACATCTTCTTTCTAAACAACTGTAATAACAGAACACATACTTTTCTTTACATATTTATGTTTGGTTTTGTTATGCGTTTTTAATGATATTATTCTTAGTAAATTTTATTAGTATTTTTAGAAATATTCTGTTCTAAATTATTGTGTGGGCAAAGCAGACATTTGCTTCCAAATTAGAGAGGTTCCTAAAATACATCATATTAGATTTATAATTGAACTAGTATATAACCCCAGTCAAAAATGACGGATTTTTGATCTGCGTTCCATTTTCATAAGATTTCATACAAACAAACAGTATGAAGGTTTTATTATTGAAAGGTTTGTATTGTAGAAAAGAACATTTTAAAGCCGGTAGATGGCACCAAAACAATATTGTTCACAACAGATTCAGATTCAACCAAGCAGGGAGGCCTACCATATGGCTTTAGCATCTGCAAGCCCTGCTTGGCAAGTTTATTAAAAAAAAATACATATTTGACAAAGCAGCCCTTATTGTTTGCAACAGTGCTCGTTTGTTTATATCATGGAGATATAAATAGATTAGAAGAAATTTCGCCTATGGCATCCTCCAAGCAAACTTGGGCCTGACGCTGAAGTGGTCGCATGCGGCCCTGCGGTCTGTACCAGCATCAAATTAACATTGTTCGCTATACGAATGTGTTATTATTTCCTTTATAAATTATTATTTTTACATTATATTTTAATATGGCTCGAAACTGTTTTGTATACGGATGTGACATGGACTATGTGAAAGTCGAAAGACGGAATAATGAATTGAGTATAAGAAATCTATCATTGTTTTCTACTCCAAGTAGGCTTATATGTAATGCTGATCAAATATTTAACTGATTTTTATATTTATTCGAAAGAAAAAATGAGTGAGTAAGATAATGTTTAAAATAACTTCTTTCAATTCTTTCTAAACGTCTAGTTTAAGAGTTTATACAAAAGTTTCATAAAAAAATTCGTAATAAAACTTTCACACTATGTTAAACAGGCACTTTTAAATGAAATGTTTAAGGCAAGTATATAAAATCAGATGTATTTGCTAAATATTTCTATGACAAAAAAGTCAGCTATTTTTCTCCGAAGTCTTGTTTAAAAGTTTCATGATATAAAAGCTTTATTTAAGAATTTTGACAGAGCAATTTGAAATTAATTCTTTTTAAATCTGGATCATTTTATATTGAGGCGGCAGATGGCAGCACCAACGAAAGTCAATATCCAGATGTTTAATTTTTTGAATTCTTGAAATTTATTTTGTTTGTTCTCTCTTTAAAAATGTTTGTCAATTGTTTCTTACAAAAATCTTATTTATGTTATTCTTATTTAAATGCACACACATAAGAACAGAAGTTTTAATTTATCAAAATATATTGATCAAATGCACTATATACACAGACATCAACTTATATTTTGATTAGGAAAAAAAGAAATAGGAAAAGAAATGTTAATAAAAAAATACTTTAAATAGTTTGTTCAGCACAGTAAACTTAAATAAAAAAAATAATAATAACTTTGCTTCAGGACTTGTCTTGAATAGGAATTTTTTTTTTTTTCTTATACAGCTGAAAAAAAAAAATTGTTGTTTTAATTATTTGTAAAATGTATTATGAACATTTATCAAATTCTTAAACTGAATAATTCTTTTGTTCATGTTTTTTTTTTAAGTAATAATAATAATAATAATAATAATAATAATAAACGCGTATAAAAACATTGCAGATATGTTTTAAATAGAAAAAATAAGTTAATCCATGAAATATGTATCAAAATTAAACTGAATAATCTAAATAACTAAATAAATCGTATCCAGAATTTTTATCTAGATACTGTCTTAATTACCCTAATTTCCTGCCTATAATCTGCGGCGGCATATAATCCGCAGGTGTCAATTTCATGATAATTTGAAAAAAAATCATCGTATAATCTGCAGGTGAAATTTTCCCTTAACAAAAATTCACAAGATCTACAGGATTGACGTTCAGCCATAACGGAAAAAATATTGAATCTAGTGTAAAATATTTTAATTTTTAACTTTTGTATTTAATATAACACTTGATAAATAAATAAATATGAAATAAAAAATTGATAATTCAGTACAAAGATATTTGCAATTCTATTACACATAAGTAAGAATAAATTCAGAAGATTTACATTACTTAGTATAAAAATTATAATTAAGTAAGTTAATTACTTTAATATCTCTTTAAATTAAATTAAATATAAAATCCTTGTACTAGAATTTTTTTTTTTTTTTTGCCTTATTTCAATTTTAATATTACGTGATCAGCGAATCGGACAAATATTTGTCTGGTGCCATCTATCGAAGTAAAAGCTTACTACGCCATTCGATTATTATTTGAATTGAATATCGCCGTATGCCAAGCTGTAATGGATGAAGCATAGAGTGCAATGCTTATAAACTAAATATGAGTTAAAAACTATTGTAAAGCGTGAAATAAATGAATATAAGGAATGAATTATTAATATAAAACAGAAACTAAAAGATTATTGGCAAATTAAAAGTACTTTAATCATAATAATTATGTTTTTATAATAATGCTATTATGTTGATATGTACTGTTTATGAACTTTATACTGAGATTAAATAACTGTAAATAAAGATGAGATATGAGTAAATGGTAATGAATGCTTGTGTTTAAAGAGTGTATTTGAGGCAGTAAGACCTAGGTATGAACTGAAGGATTGACTTTTCCTAACAAGATTTAATAAGTTGCGTGGTAGCGCCATCTGTTGATTTTTAAGAAAGCTATTTGTAAATTTGCTCCAAAAAAGTATGTTTCTTGACATTTGCAAAGATGTCGAGTAGGAAAAAAAATCGCAGATAATCCGCATTACAAGAAAAATGAAGTTTTTTAACGTATAATCCGCGGATTATAGGCAGGAAATTAGGGTACTTTAAATTATCTGAGTACAGTAAAATTTAAAAGAAAAAAAAATTAACTGTGTTCTAGGCTTGTCTTGAATAAGAATTAATATTTTTTGTTCTTTTTTAATAATATAGTTGAAACAAAAATATTTGCAGTTTGTAAACTTATTATAAATATTTCACAAATTCTTAAAATAGTTGCTGTTTCGTGTTTTTTTTTTTTAAATTATAAAACTCGATAAAAACAACGCAGCATTTCTTTTTAAATGCATCTAAAAAAAAAAGTTATACTTAAAAAAAGGTGTTCGATTTTAAATTCAAATCCAGACAATAGATGGCGCTCCGGCCAGTGGCATTACCAAACTTCATTTTGGATTTGGAGTCAAAATCGTAACGCAGCGTTTCCCTATATTCTGGCTTATATCTGGGATTCGGATGTTTAATCTGGATTTTTAATTAAGAACTTAAAACATTATAATAGGATATGATATACATGTTTTATAAACAACGCAGCATTTCTTTTTAAATGCAGCTAAAAAAAAAGTTATACTTAAAAAAAGATGTTCGATTTTAAATTCAAATCCAGATAATAGATGGCACTCTGGCCAGTGGCATTACCAAACTTCATTTTGGATTTGGAGTCAAAATCGTAACGCAGCGTTTCCCTACCTGAGATATTCTGGCTTATATCTGGGATTCGGATGTTTAATCTTGATTTTTAATTAAGAACTTAAAACATTATAATAGGATATGATATACATGTTTTATAGGAAAAATAATCTGAACAGACATGATTTCAAGATAATTTAGCATAGCTTTTTCATTAAGCGAAGCCTAACATGGCGTTTAACTACAGTCGATACACAGACCAGAGTGGTACGGCCTGGAATGGTTACAGACAGATTCTTGCCTTCGGATTTTATTATAAGTAAGATAATAATGTAACTTGTGATGGGCATAAGATCTTATTTTGACACCCGCAGACCTCAGGTTGTTTTTATCGGGCCTTAACTCTAAGTAAATAGATTCCATAAATTGCTAAAATTTTTCAGATATAAAAGTTTTCTGTATCTTTTCAAAAATCATCCATTTTTTTAATGCATTTCTGGCTGTTTCTGAAATCAATGCAAATCCATTGAGAAATTGTGACCTGGCAACTTATGCTGTGCAATTAATTATGCTAACTTATGCACAGACGTTAATATTGTGATAATTTTGCATTCACATGGAGTGCAGCTTTTTTGTCTAGCATGCACTTTCATGGCCGATATTCATTAAAATGTGTGAAGTAAAAAGTTTGCAAACAGCCATTTGAACATTTACAAAATTAACCAAAACCACAGTTAGGATGCTGAGGAAAATCATCCGTGCCTTCTTGATGTTAGGTATAAATTTACAGTAGTTTCTGCATATCTTGTGCTTGTTAGGAGACAACAAAAAAGTACAATATAATAGAGGACATTTTTAAGAAAAATAAAAGGTGATAAACTACAAGTAAATGTTTTCAGGGGTCGATGCAGTTTTTTTTTTCATTTGTGTGTGTGGGAGGGGGGGGGGGTAGGAAAAATTGTAAAATGTATTATATTTTTATAGAAACTAAAATAATAATGTGGGGGTCTACTGCATTAAAATTTTTATTGCAGACTCTGAATTTTTTGCCACGTAACTACTGTCATCAAGGTTTCAGCCATTTTATTTTTTAGATTTACAACTTGATTTCAGTGAAGGTTTAAAAATTTGTAAATAAAAGCATCCAAATTAGGAAACACTAGATGTGTTTATTTAAGTGTGTGTGTAACTTTAGAATGAGCAACAATAAGAAAAAAATAGTGAAATTTAATCTAAAAGATATGACTTTAAAGAAGAAAGAAAATGCTTTAATAACTTAAATAATCTAGTAACAATCAATAAGTGTCAATTTTCTTTAAAGGAGATTTCTAACATGTATATAAATTATTGTTTGAGAGCAAACCAGGGCTAAATGTAAAGGTGATTGATATTTTGTGTAGGGCAGAGGAAACGCATGCTGGAAGATGAGAAGAGATTCGGAAAGGCTGCTTTCACAATCCACGCCAAACCTCGTCTGCTCAACTTGAATGTGCAGCTCTTTCAAGAAGAGCTGAAGCTGAGCAATGCCTTGAAAGCTTCCAAGGAATTCCACAGGGATAAAATCAAAAATCAGGTTAAGGAAATATTTCAATATTAAATTGTTTAAATAGTTTTTATTTTTAGCTCACAGGCTATCAAAGCCTGAGACTGATTCTGTATGTACGTAACACAATTACTCTTGACAGAAATAACCGTTTTGCTTCAAATTTTGTTTATAGGTTCATTGTGATAAGGCGTTTCCTTGATTAGTTTTGGGGGTTCATTGGCCTCGTATAAAGGGGGATACGGGGGACTAATCCCCCCCCCCTTAATTTAGATAAATGGGTTTTCTTGTGCAGAATGATCCGATTTTCTTCAAATTTTGTATATAGGTTCATTGTGATAAGGTGCTTCCCTGATTAGTTTTGGGGGTTCATTGGTTAAGTATAAAAGAGGATATAGGGGGCTAATCCCCCCTTAATTTATATAAATGGGTTTTCCGTGCAGAATTATCTGATTTTCTTCAAATTTTTTTATATGTTCATCGTAATAAGGTGCTTCTCTGATTAGCTATGGGAGTTCATTGGTTAATGGTAAGGTGGGGGGGGGGGGATGAGCCTCCTTAATATATTGTCGATTAGTTTATTTTTTGAAGGGCTAATTTCAAATTCTTTGAAATAAGAGTATACTATACAATTAATGGGAATAGCCTGTGAGCTCAATGCCCCCAGTTTAACTGGGCAGTTTTATTTTTATTAAATTGTTTGGAATTTGTGTATTATCTCATCATATAGAAAAGTGGACAGAAGATCTGGGAAAGTTTTAATCTAACACTGAGGTGACTAGGAATTGATAGCTATAAAAATAGCAAACAAGTTCCCTTTGCAAATAGGATGTTTCATGAAATCAATTAAATAAGAATGGAATCTGCTGTTGTACACTTACATGCAGTTTTCTTGCAGTACTCCCCAATCATCAGGGACAACAAGACAGGATAATACTGAGATAGAATGTCA
Organism: Maratus michaelseni; assembly: GCA_963931845.1. NCBI lineage: Eukaryota > Metazoa > Arthropoda > Arachnida > Araneae > Salticidae > Maratus > Maratus michaelseni. The sequence continues at coordinate 3,985,784 of OZ007592.1, read as the reverse complement.
GTTATAGCTAAACAAATTAAAAGCAAATAATTTGCAACTAAAATGGACACAAACTTATTTTTTTAGTGCTTGCAAAGTATAACTATATGTTTTGCAATCATGGGCAAAGTATAGTAAACTTTGATTTTGTTGGGGAAGAAAAACATTTTCTGTGAAGTTTTTCTGGAATTGAAGTCTACATTGAACAAAATAGTAAAACTCTCACAAAAACTCACTCTGAAAAAGATGGCATCTTTAAACATTCCTTCATTCTTTGTAGCTTTGGTGCTTGCAAAGACGCTTTCTTACCTCTTAATAAATTGAAAATTTTCATAAATATACATCTGCAAGTGTCGATCCAGGCAAAATTTGGGGCCTACTTTGGGCCCCTTCAGAAAAATCAATTTAATAAAACAGGCCTCTTCACAAAATTCCTCTTAATAAAATAGACTCCTTCACAAAATTCCATTTCATAAACACATACTCTTCATTAATTATTTTTATTTTGTTAGATTTTAAAATGTGCATTTTGTAAACAAAACAAGTTCCCCAAAAGACAAAACTTTAGCAGAAGGACTTAAAAGAGTTATAATTAATACTTGGTTCAAATTTGAGTAACTGGATTCCATCTTTCGTTATAAAATATATAAAAAATTTCACAAAAGGGGCCCCAAGGAAAAAATCCTGCATTGACCCCTGATCTGTATTTGTCTGATGTCCTTCTGTATTGTGCCTATTTCTGAATGTGTGTCCTACACACATACATGTAAAGGGATATCTGTCCAATGGGCCAGCCAAAAATCAAATGCATCCATGGTATACTATATGTAATTTTAATTGACTCCTCAAAGTCAGTTTCCCTGTCCTATTTTTAGGTCAGTAACTGTAGTTTGTCTGAGCTTCTTCCTCTGTTCGATTATAGCAGTGGTAAAAAAGGTACCAGGAGTTGTGCCATGATGACAACGAAGTGATGAAGTGGGGAGGATGGTTGTCCTTGCGAAGGCAATTGAAATTACATATAGTATATTGAAATGGTTGACAGTTCCTGCTCTGGAAGTTTATCTAGAAATACCCTGTTAGAAATTTTGTAAGATAGGCACTTAATTTTCGGGGTAGTTTAAAAACACAATTAAGTATGTTTTAAGTAACTTATTTTTTTTATCCTTCTTTAGCTAGCCTATCTGAACAGCAATGAGGATTCAGTGTATGAAATCCAGAGAATCACAAATGAGGTGGCCAACGCTCAGATGGATGTCCTCGACGCTCAGCTTGATGTGCTGAATGTCGAAGAAAACCTCTACAAAAGTCAGCTGCAAGTGTTGAATACAGAATATGAGGGTGAGATCTCTTCAAACAGATAAAGAATATAATATCTTTGTAGAGTGAGATTCATTGTTTCATGTTGACTTTTTTTTTCATTTTGGTTTTTATCACATTGATTGCCGTGGCACACACATATGTGTGTGCCACCCAGGCATGTTGAGTGATTTCTGTCTGGCTTTTAACATGTAAAAATAACTAAACATTGAAATTTTGGAATATCAAATGCATAAAATGGACACTTTGCACCAAATTAACTAACATTGACACAGTTGGGAATTGTGAACCAACTCTATAAAGACTGAAAATCGTTTTGTCAGTGTTTGCCATAAAAACCACTGTGTGCAGTCAGTGTGTTAAAAACAATTGGACATTATTATTTCAGATTTTTAACACTCATTAGAAGTATGCAATCCATTCGGTCTATCTCAAATATCTGGGGGAGGAGAAAAAAAGTCAAAATATACTGGTTTAGAGATATACAGTTTTTTATTACACAACTGGAAGAAAGTAAAAATCCAAATGTTTGTATAGAAACAGAAGTTTACAAAATGTTGACACTCTTTGAAAGGAGTTTTTGGAACATGAATTTTTTTAGAATGGACAATTTTTTGTAATTTTGTAACAGCATAGAAGCTATCCTGATGTATACTATTCTGTCACAGAACAAAAATTCTCACCGTTTCATCAACTGTTTCTGCTTCTTGCCTTATTGCATCAGTTTAAATCAGTATAATGCCATTTCATCTATCGTTTCCATCATCTGGGTCATCCTGAAATATACTCTCTCTAATTTCAGCTTCTTCTTCTTAACGATTCTTTGTTACATTTAGGAAATCTTTAAATGAAGTTTAAAACTTTCGAGTTTAATTTTTACAGTCCCCCAACTCTTCTGTGATGAGTGGTGTACCGAGTACCGAGTAGGAATAAGGTAAGGAAAAAAATGCATGGAAGCGAGCTTAGAGGTAACACTCAGAAGATAAGAAAAATGTTACAAATGACATTTGTATTATATGCATACAGTTAGATGCAAAAGTTCTATACTGCTGGAAGACATACATTTTGAGCAATTCATACAAAGAAAGATTTTTGTGAGATGCCGGCTATATAAACATTTCACAGTGAATCCTAAATATAATTTCATTGACCCTAACATTGGATGTCATATCCAATCTGTTAAGAGGCAAAATGGCGTATTAAAAGACCCCGTGGTTTAAAATCCTATCCTATTTAAAATACTATCTCCAAAAAATGAAATGTTTAGTGCAATGCTGAGAGACATTTATAAATTCACCAGAAGGACAATCTTTGAGATTATTTCCTGATACATTTTAGCATGAATTTTTAATTAACTATTTTTTTAATCCAACAACGCGTTTTAATGAAATTTGAGTGTACTATGTCAGAAGCCTGTTCAAAAACTTTACAAATGATACCTCTTTCATCGTTGTATGTTTTGTATGTTAACAACAGAAATAAGATATGTGATCTGGATTGTTTTTTCATAAATAAAATGAAAGCTTATTTCAAATCCATGTTGCCACAAAAATAAAATATGTGCATAGAAAAAGGGATGTTAACAACAGAAATAAGATATGTGATTTGGATTGTTTTTTCATAAATGAAATGAAAGCTTATTTCAAATCCATGTTGCCACAAAAATAAAATACAACATTATAGGATGCTCAACAGTGATTATAAAAAATAATAAATAGTACAAAACAGGTAAAATGTGACTTTTCGCACGGGTTATTTTATATTTATGATTAAAAACCAAAATTTAAATTGAAACGTTTAAAAGAAATTAAATATTATTGATTGATCGAAGCAGTGGTATTTTACAGGTGTAGCATAAAAGGTATGATTTGTTATATTAGATTGAATTGTAATTTAAGTATAATTCAATTTATTTTTCTTCGTCCCGTGTATTTTTCCCGAAGAAGATGCCGTCGTCCTCTAATGCAGTTAAAATACAATTGTTATTATTTTTTTTCCCTCGCACATGCCTTTTTCTCTCTTCGATGGGATTTTATTGTTGGGAATAAATGAGATGCTTGACTAATGTTGTTTGAAGATATTTTTATCCTTAATTTTTCTTTAGAAGTTTAAACCTGCATCTAAAAAATATTAGATATTTCTAAAAATTGTTAGACTGCAAGGCGAAATCCTCACACAAGTCCACTGGTTAAATACATAACATTGTTCAAAATGGTAAATAATATTAAATAAATAAATAAATAAAACATATTAAAGTATTGAACAAACCGGTGTGATATTATAAAAGCATAAAAAGCTATATATATATATATATATTTCACTGGCAACCGGCTAACCGAAAAGTACCATAAATAAAATACATACTTATTGAAAAATATGGGTTACTATAATTATTTAATTGGCGCAATTGTATTTGAGCTTCTCTTATAATACGGAAGTACCCATTTTCATTATTATTATTATCATAAAACACACTGAATGATTATTTTATCATAAAACACATGCAATGATCAATTTATTATAAAACATAGATTATTTAATTTAATATAAAACACGCGCAATCTTCTCTACCGGGTTGACATATGAAGCAAAATCTCGCCAAAATCATCGTGTTGCATAGGCATAAAATCGTTCTTTCAGCACCAAAAATATATCCCGGTCCAAAAAATATATACAAAAATATATCCCAGCGTCTGCGGCATCTGTACCAATATTATTTATATACAATTTACTTCTGCTTGTACATTTCAATAAGGTACAGATGTCGCAGATGCACCGGGGTATCTTTTTGGTGCCAAAAGAGTGATTTTATGCCTAAGGCAACCCGACGATTTTGGCGAGTATTTTCTTCGTATGGCAACCCGGTAAAGCAGATTGCGTGTGTTTTATTTTAAATTAAACATTGTATGTTTTATAATATATTGATCATTGTGTGTGTTTTATGATAAAATAATTTTTGTGAATAGGTTACCAAATAATATGATGGCAAATTTTCTTCTCTCACCAATGTCATTTTCTTTATTTTGCCAAGATAATCATTAAATAAGTTAATGTACTATTACTCTGTTACAGTACGCATATACACAAACATGATAATTATAACAATAAATGACGCACTGATAATAATTATAAAGACCTGATTAAGGGCTCGATATTTTTTTCAAAAAGCACGCACGAGAAAAAAATTAACAATCGTATTGTAACTGCATTAGAAGATGGCGTCATCCGCTTATTCTTGAAAAACATGAAATAAATTGAATGCATTTCTAATATAATAAAGCATATCTTTCATTTTATTTCAATTTTGATTTTTAAAAATAAATATTAAATTAACCAAGCAGAGAAATCATACTTTATCTTTTTTATACTGTTTATTTCTTTTTATATTTATTGTTGAACATGATATAATGCGGTATTTTATTTCTGTGGCAACACAAATTTCAGGAAAACCTTTTATTTCATTTATGAAACCAATGCCGATTTAATTTTTAATTAACAGCAATTTTTAATCAAAAACATGTTTTAATGAAATGTTAAGTGTGCTATGTCAGAAGCCTGTTCAAAATCCTTTCATATGGTATCTCATTCGTCGTTCTGCGTTTCGTATTTTCTGAGAAAAGGGATGTTGACAGGAGAAATAATATATATGATGCCTACAGTTTAAGTTGAGTTCCATTTTAATGTCTATTGTATAATATTTATTTGTCCTTTTATTTTAAGTATGTATTTGTATTGATTTAATAAAAGTCTGTAATTTTGAAATATATTTTTTAAATGAGCCTTTTCACACCAACAATGTTAATTTTTTTTCTAATCTTTCATTTGTCACCCAACTATTATGCTTGGTGTCAATGGTGTTGGTATAGTGGAAAAGTACCAAAAAAAAAATCTTTAAAATACAAGCTCCTCACCTCCCAATTATTTGAACATTTTAAATCGATGGGAAGAGGTGGTTCTAATGCTTGGCAAGTTATCAATAATTGTTGGTAATCTTCATATTAAAAGGAAATACTTTTGTTTCAATAACTTAAATTTTAAAATAATTTCTGCTTTCTCTAATTCTAAGTTCTTTATGTATGACGCAAACATTAAAATAGTATTATAGTAGGTATCATTATAAATATTTAATACAATTTTTTTTTATATTTGCGAAAAAAATGTATTTATAAGTTTGTGCACTTGAATTTATCGTTTTGAAACCTGTTCATCTATTTTTAACGAGATATATAGATAGGGGTAGATTGGCAAGTTCAGAAATTTGGTAACAGGTTATATTTTTTATTAAAATTACATTTCTGAAAGGTTCAGCTTGAAGATGGAAGAGTTTTGTGAAAGGTCTATTTTTAAGACACAGAATTTTGTGAAGGGTCCTGTTTTAAGATTAAAAATATTGTGAAGTGTCCTGTTTTAAGATGAAAAATTTTTTGAAAAGTCCTTTGTCCTACAGGACCTAATTTTTTTCTTAATAGATTGTTTAAGATGATCTTTAAGCTAAGCAATTTATGAAACATGTAGGCTGATAATTTGTTCTATAAAATGATAATTATGCAAATATTACAAATCATAACACCTTGTAATTATATACTTCTTGGTGTAAAATAAAAAGATTATAAACAGAAAAATAGCTTTTATTAGACTGTTGACATATGTTTCAGCTCAGTCTGAGCCATTATCAAAGCAAACACAAATATTCTAGTCTATGAAGTTTTTTGAAATGCAATCATTTAATTTTTCCCATCCTTTTTAAAAATTAAATGATTCTGTTTCAAATAACTTCATAGACTGGGCAAATATGGAAAATTTTTGTTTCTATAATGGCTCAGATTGAGCTGAAGTCAACAGTCTAATAAAAGCTATTTTTCTGTTTATAATCTTTTTTATTTTACATTTTTTAGCAATTAAAAAGAAGTATATGGTTTTTACACATTTATATGAATTTTATATCTATTTTGGAAAAAAACTCTTATTTGTTCTTTATGTATGAAAAACGCAATTTTAAAAATGTGTGTAGTTTTTTGTAGTGGCATCCTATTTCAAATGTTACTGCTTCTTCACTTAAAAGTGTTGATTTATTAAAAATTATTGTCTGAAGAAATGTTTTTATTGTAATTAAGAAATACAATATGAGTAATTGTTGTCCTTTTCTTTACCAGAAAATTTAGAGGTGGGACTTTTTGTCGATGCTGTTGAAGATCCTGATGAATTGGACAGCATAGTTGTTCCTGACATAGAGCCCAATCCTAAAATAGTAAAACTGAAAAGCAAGCTGGGAAAAATATATAGAAAAAGGGCTGCCATCAGAACAAAAAAGGTTTCAGTGCTTTTAATGTTTTGTTGGTACTTCTCTATTATCCACTTTTCATACCAAAAAACTATCGCCAAACTGTAAGAATAAACGCCAAAAATGCAGTCCCATTTACTAGATGTCATGTTTGTTATGTCATCCAGTGGTTTTTAATTCGACATTTGCGTGTATTTTTCATTATGTTTTACTGATTTATTAGTTATTCCGTTAATTAAAATAACAATTGCGCCCTTAAATTTGTATATTTTATTTATTTATTTATTTTGATATTCCAATGGCAACATTCTCCCGTTTATTGGGCGTTACAGTTTGGAGATAGTTTTTTGTTATGAAAAGTGGTCGACGGGATAATCGAGAAGTACTGTTTTGTTCAGTGTATCAATGCTTATTATGTTTTCTGTTAATAATTTTCAGTACTTGCCTGTTATTGACGAGATGAGGCAAGAGGAGGACATTTTTCATATAAATATATTTTCTGGCAACCTATTCATTGTTTCATATGCAAAAGTAATTTTTTCAATATTTGCACAATTTATTTAATATAAAGAAGGTTACTATTTACTGTCAGTGTTTGTATAGGTCAGTGTTTCTATGAAGTTATTTGAAACACAATCATTTAATTTTTAAAAAGTATGTCAGTGTTACTGTGTTTGTATTATCTGTTACTATATACAAACTGGGTTCTCGCTGACTTTTGATCAATTTGACTCATTAACAAAAAGAAAGTTTAGACAAATGAAAAAAAAGTTTTAGAAAAATAAATTCATTCTGAAACATTGAATCTAACATCGCTCTTTAACTGCCATTCTTAATTAGGCTTGGTTCCTGGTGTCAGTACACTGTCTGCACAACACTTGCTGTTCCTTTGGCTTATGCTAAAGTGAAACAGTGTTGAACAGTGGTGATTAAAAAAAGAGGAAAATTTTTGCTTTGCTTACACCATACATAGAAATTTCTCCTTTTTGGGGTGAGAAAAAATATTTTGATGTGTTATTTACAAGATTGATTATTTATTATTGCTAAAACGCAACAAATAGGACAGAAAATTAAAAAAAAATGTAAAGAGCTTTAAAGACTTTGACATTTGTGTGTGAGGGAGGGGCGGGGGGAGGTGGAAATTTTGGGAATGGGTGCAGAAAATTTAGATGATTGATTATTTATTGTTGCAACAAAGCGACAAATGTAGTAGAATTTTTTTTAAAACAGAAACGGATTTTAAAATTTAAGAGCTGGAGAAGCTAAGGGAGAGAAGTAGAAATTTTAGAGTAAGGGGGTTATTTAGATGATTTATTATTATTATTTTTTTTTGTGTGTGTGTCTGTGACTACAGCATTACAAAGAAATAAAATTAAATTAATGAAAATTAAAGACATTTAAATTTTGTGTATTAGGTGATTGGGATTGAGGAGAAAGGGAGAAGTGTTGTTTTTAGATGTAGGAGGTACTTAGATGACTGATTATTTATTGATACAATAAAAAAAAAAATAGTGTATAAAAAGTTTAAATAATTGTGCTTTCCTATGTAAAATAAAGGTACTTCTCTATTATCCGTCGACCACTTTTCCTAACAAAAACTATTGCCAAACTGTAACGCCCAATAAACATTGCCATTGGAATATCAAAATAAATAAATAAATGAAATGTAAGAATTTAAGGACACATTTGTTATTTTAATGAATAAAATAATTAATAAATCAGTAAAACATAATGAAAAATACACGCACATGTCGAATTAAAAATCACTTGATGACATAACAAACACACGTAGAATGCTTCTGACATCCAGTCAATGGGACTACCTTTTTGGCGTTTCATCTTACAATTTGGCGATAGTTTTTTGTTATGAAAAGTGGTCGATGGGATAATAGAGAAGTACCAAAATAAATTATGTATGTTTTTTTATAAATTAATTTCAAAGCTTTTTTTTTTTTCCAAGATAGGATGTTTTAAAAAACTATTTTGAGCATTCTATTTAAGATACAATGTGATTTATATTATCATGTTTATAGAAGGTTAAAGGGAAAAAAAATTGGTCCTTAATTTTTTTGGTACTACTCTATTATCCCGTTGACCACTTTTCATAACAAACAAGAACGAAAAATCATGCGTCAAGCATAGATTATGTAGCACTTTCCAACGCTTCCAAAATATTTTTACAAAACATACTGTTTAATAAGCTAAAAGATAGCATCTAAGTAAACAATTTGGAAAACGCATAACATATTTAAAAACATAATTTCAGGAATTTCCAACAGATACAATATTCGGAAAAATATCCGAATACTTTTATTCAGCCCTGTATATGATCTATACATTTGTATATGCTAGGATGCTAAATTTTAGTTTAGTTAGGAAACGCGTAGCACAGTTTAAAATTATCTTTCTGGAGTTTCTGTCAATAAACGGAAATGTGTTCACGAACTTTTGTGCTGCCCTGTATCGGATCTACAGAATTTATACACACCACGTAATAGACAAAAAGCGAGTTAAAATTAAAATCGCGTTTAGTAACTTAAAACGCACTTCCAGGAATTATTGTTAACAGACAGTAGAGAATTCTTTTGTGTGTCCCTGTAAATGAACGATGACTGCTATACACACACTATTCTGTAGTAAGCCTCTTGTAATGCACCTTAGATATATATATATAAATTTCAATGCGTTTAATGTTAGTGAAACATTATTTAAATAAACCGCAGACGATTTTTCTCCATAGACGTCATGTAACGGAATTCTTTTGACTGTCCCTGTAAAGTAACTATAAGTGCTATGCACACCCTATTCCATATTAAGCTTCTTTTAATGCACCTTAGTGATATATATAAATTTCAATGCGTTTAAAATAGTGAAACATTATTTAAATAAACCGCAAATGATTTTTCCCCATAGACCGCAATGTAACGGAATTCTTTTGAGTGTCCCTGTAATAAAACTATAAGTGCTACACACTTCCGTTGAAATAGGGAACATGCGATAGATAACGACAATAACATATAAAAATTGCAGAGCAATCTGAGCATATTTACGGGAGTTAGAGCACGGCCAGACGGCAGACGGCCAGACAAACCGAAGTCATAAGCACTTTTCAACTAGGTTGGAAAGTGCTAAAAACTATCGCCACAAATGCAGTCCCCTTTACTTGATGTCAGAAGCATTATACCTGTTTTTCATGTCATCCAGTGGTTTTTAATTCGACATTTGCGTGTATTTTTCATTATGTTTTACTGACTTATTAGTTACTTTATTAATTAAAATAACAATTGTGTCCTTAAATTCTTATAATTTATTTATTTTGATATTCCAATTGCAACGTTCTCCCGTTTATTGGGCGTTACAGTTTGGCAAGAGTTTTTTATGAAAAGTGGTTGACGGGATAATAGAGGATTACCATTTTCTTAAATTATTATTTGATCTTAGAAAATAATGAGAACTCTGCACATACTGACAAAACATGGAAAGGTATGAGTAATAATGGATTAGATGGGAGTCATGATTCTAAACACACAAGTATTGAGAATACAGTGATTGCCACTTACATTCTAATTACAGATTCAACAAACCAAGAATGTTATTTTTGTCATGTTTTGGAATTGCATCATTTTCCTTCAACTCTTTTGTAATGTGTGACTATAAATCTTCAGATATAGATACTTTAGCTGTGGTAGGAAAGCACATGGCCTTGGAAGAATTCGCTACACTATTAAGGAGAAAGTTACTAATATGACACAGGTGATGAAGAAAATGCTTTATGTAAAGAAAAAGTAGGTGTTACTAGTTTCGGGTTCTCACCTTAATCTACAAATGGAATCATTTAAAGTTACATGCCAGTTAATGGCAGTCGATTAATAGGTGTTTCCTTAACATTTAAATCCTATTCCAAGACTTTATTAATATAGGTCAGTTTCTATTTAATATCTAGTGTAAGCTATATATATCTCTGTATATCTCTATTTAAGTTGCACACAATTTATAAAATGTTTTCCTTTTTTCAGAATTTAATCTTAGCTGATGTGAAAAAGAAAAGAGAAATGAAGGAAGCTGTGGCTGAAAAGAATCGAAAAGCTGCAACCATGGTAAGGCATTTTTTTATTTTTATTCATAAACAAATTTGAATTTTTTAACAATGCAATATAATGAATACATAGATGCATAAATATACTGCAGATTCCAAAGCAAATATGTCTTTGAATTGTAATATAGTTCCACTGGTTTTTTTTATTTCATTTTCTTTTAGTTTACCTTTATTTTAGATTTTCTCTATTCAATAATAATTTTTAGTTTAAATTTATTTATACATATTGATGAATTTGAAGATTAAACTAATGTGGAAAGACCCTTAAAACTCTAAAATTCCAATTGAAATTAGATTGAAACCAAATTCGAATTCAGCAAACTTCAATGCAAAACATCTAATACAAGAGAAAATGGATGCCTTTTTTAACACTTTTCAACCTAGTTGAAAAGTGTTTATGACTTCGGTTTGTCTGCCATATGGCTGTCTGTCCGTGCTCTAACTCCCGTAAATAGGCTTAGATTGCCCTGCAATTTTTATATGTTAGTGTCGTTATCTGCAGCATGTTCCCTATTTCAACTGAAGTGTGTAGCACTTATAGTTTTCTTACAGGGACACTCAAAAGAATTCCATTACATTACGGTCTATGGGGAAAAATCATTTGAGGATTATTTTAATGATGTTACACAATTTCAAACAGATTGTAATTGATATGTATCCCTAAGGTGCATTACAAGAAGCTTAATATAGAATAGGGTGTGCATAGCACTTAGAGTTACTTTACAGGGACAGTCAAAAGAATTCCGTTACATGATGTCTATGGAGAAAAATCGTTTGTGGTTTAATTAAATAATGTTTTACTATTTTAAATGCATTGAAATTTATATGTATCACTAACGTGCATTACAAGAGGCTTACTACAGAATACTGTGTGTATAGCAGTCATCGTTCATTGACAGGGACACACAAAAGAATTCTCTACTGTCTGTTAACAATAATTCCTGGAAGTGCATTTTAAGTTGCTGAACGCGATTTTAAATTTAACTCACTTTTTGTCTATTACTTGGTGTGTATAAATTCTGTAGACCCTATACAGGGCAGCACAAAAGTTCGCGAACGCATTTCCGTTTATTGACAGAAACTCCAGAAGGAGAATTTTAAACTGTGCTACGCATTTCCTAACTAAACTGAAATTTAGCATCCAATGTAGTATATATACAAATCTATATATAGATCATATACACGGCTGAATAAAAGTATTCGGATATTTTTTCGAATATTGTATATGTTGGAAATTCCTGAAATTACGTTTTTAAATATGTTTTGCGTTTTCCAAATTGTTTACGTAGGTGTTATCTATCAGTTATTAAACGGTAATGATTTCTAAAATTATTTTGGAAGCGTTGGAAAGTGTTACATAATCTATGGTTGATGCATGATTTTTTGTTTTTGTTTATTATGATGTTGAAAAAGTAGTCTAGATTCGTGTCTGAAATATTGTTTTTTTTTTTAATGAATAAATAGACTCAGTGCTATTTCATCTGAAAAAATATTTATGTTTAAGTTTTAGTAAAGCAGGTCTACCCAAATCTGCTCTGCAAGAACCAAAATCCCATCCAAAACACATCCGAACTTGGAAGAAATAATGGGAGTCAACTAGTTAAAATCAGATTACCTGTCTTGATGTATTCCTTCTTTGCAGAGATTCTCATACCCCCTAACTTTCTTTTCATTCTCTAGTACAGTATCCAAAAATAATATAGATATGAGCCGGCCTTTAGAGAAATGTGGTCGGCACTGGTGACACAGTTAATTAATCTGGTGGTGTTTTTACTTACCCATCATACGTAGTATAGGATAAGTTTTGTAATCGTTTTGAAAATCGGGAAAAAAAAATTTTGACGGATTTACACGTTTCAGACAATGGAGATTACGAAAAACATATTTTTAGAAAAACAATTTTGCCGTCCGTCTGTCTGTGTGTGTGTCTGTAAACAGTCTATCTCCCAAACAAATTGAGATGGAGACTTGAAATTGGTTATGTACTTAGTATGTCATAATGGGAAGAAGCTTATTGAATTTCAGTCACCTCAACGATCCGGAACGATTTTTTTTCGGAATCTCGAAATATTTGTTCTGATAAAAGGTCTATAAAAATTTTCAAAATTGTTTATTTTAAGGAGTGACTATAAAAGACAATAAAAAACACAAATTTTGCATAAAGAATGAAGTCGATTGGATCATGAGTTGCCGAGATATTTATAATCCTATTTTCCACATGCTTCGATTTTTCATGACTCTGTATTTCATTCTGTTGGAGTGAGCGAGCGAAACATTTTTATGTGCGCAATCATACCTGCGCACTGCCTGCTTTTCCCTCCCACCCACACACACTCAGTCTGCGAGCGACCGTTAGATTGGAGAGATGTATGGAGAAGTATAAAAAGTTATTTCTGTGTGATACGATAAACAAAGATATCGCTGTGTGATTAAGAAGAATTATATGTGGCTAATTGTTTTGTGTTGCAGTGTGTCGTCCAATAAATTGTTTTGTTCTGTAGAGATCCATGGTTTACTTCGTGAGTTATATTAATAACAGAACAACACATTCAAATTTCATTTCAAAGATATATTTCAATTGGAAATGAGACTCTTCATCTGACGCAGTAAGCCATTAGTTAATATGATTATCCTTTTTGGAGTTATAAGGATGTTTCTTTTACGTCATTCAGTAATAGAGCATTTAAAGTTTATGATGTCATCTAGCCACGATTTTATTTGCATTGCATTGCAATGCATTTTATATAAATAGTTTACACATGTTTTATTTTCATATTTTATATTATGCATATCCATGATGGGTAAATATGACGGTGGTCCCCAATGACTAGTTTTCTTTTCTTTTCTTTTTCTTCAAAAATTTATCTAAGAAATGAACACTTACGGCATTTTTTCTCATCCTGCAGTATTAAGAAATAAACTTAAAAACTAATTAAGGACAAAAAAAAAATTTTAAACTTTTAATTTTAAATTTGGCAAAAAAAGGTCATCAACTGCAAATTTTGAAATAATAAAATCAGAATAATTTGACTATAACTTTAATAGCAAATTAGCCAAAAAATTTCTTCCTGGTTCATGATTTTATCGATGACCCCCCTCATCAGATATAAATTTTGTAGCACTTCACTATCCGGACATTTGAAGCATTCAGTAATCAGAATTTTCCAAACATGTCAGTTAATTCAACCTTTACTATATTTCTTTTTCTTTTTTTTTTCTTTTTTTTCCCCAGCAATATGTAATTTTGATAAGTTTTATTAGAAAACTTTGATATTATCTTTCAAAAGTATGTAACTAGTAATTCTGAACTATGTTTGTTATTATTTTTTCTCAATTAATTCCTAAAAAAACTTTTTTGATTTTTGAAAATCAATGATGGGGAGAAAAAAGGGTTAAATACTTTTTATTGGCAACTACAATATTATGCTGGCTACCAGATTTTATCAAATTTGTTAAGCCCTGGCATATAGGAGTGTTTCTATGTAGCCACATTATCAAATCATGACGGTACTAATGTAATATTATGGGGAATATTTTGTTGTTTCAAAAGAAATTATCAGTAACTTAAAGGTGATTTTTTGGAATGTTAAAAGTATGACTGGCAAGACGGTTTAGCTTATTCGCTGTTGTTAAAATCCAACATTGTGTGAATGATCAGGTTAGTAAATTATTGGGTACTTTTATGTTAACAGGTGCAAGTGATATACGAGGGGTGATCCAAAAAAAAGTTTACAAGGCAAAGGAAAAAGTATATATTAACAATACAAACAAGATACAAATGGCAATCAAGAGACACATCTGGCCTTTACTTTTCCACATAGTCGCCAAACCTGTTTAGGCATTTGTCAGAACGTTCGACCAACTTATTTATCCCGTCTTGGTAGTAATCAGGGCCCTGCTCATTGAGCCATTTCTCGGCAACTGTTTTCACTGCATCGTCTGAGGTGAACCGTGTTTCGGATAAGTTTTGCTTCAACGCCGGAAAAAGGAAATAGTCACTTGGAGCCAAATCGGGGCTGTATGGGGGGTGATTCCAGACCTCTCACTTGAACCTTTGCAGCAATTCCTGAGTCTGGCGAGCTGTATGGGGCCTGGCATTGTCATGCAGAAGAATGACGCTGGATGCGGCCACATTCTTGGCCCATAAGAATCGAATTACGGCTCGCACCTCTATGCTAGACCACTTTTCTAGACGTCGTGCCATTACTGTCGCTCTTAAGTGTCTGCATACTGACGTTACTTACTCGTAGAACCGCTGTAGGACAAATAGCGCCATCTGTCAACCACCCTGGGTGGAAATATTCGCTCTACAATTATTACGTTTCAAATGCTTCTGCTTGTAAACTTTTTTTTGGATCAACCTACGTACATATATATACACATACAGTGCAGTACAGTTACGTGACGGCTGTAAATCGATACTAATTTAAATATTTTAAAAATCAATATTTTAAATCTTTATTAATTTTAATATTTTAAACTCATTATTTTAATAATTCCAAATTTAAATCTTTAGAAATTCTTTATTTCAAATATTAATCATAAATTTTTCATTAAAAAATATTACTTTAACATTATTTATTACATTTAATTTCCCTATCTCCAATGTAAAATTATGTTTCATAAATATTATCCCATTCGTAAATATATTTTCATCTTCCATTCTCAGCTATATAATTTTCTGATTCTCTCTAGACTTAAAACGGTTCGGTTCATCTTTTTTCCCCTCTGCAAGTCAAAAATTCTTATCTCCACGTAACGGCTGCATCTAAGGCCATTGACTGCACCCATTTCCCTCCTTTCAAAAATGCATACACGTTCACAGATCATGACCACAGTATTGGATTAAGTGAGTTCTACGGATTGTAAATAGAATTTTCTGATTGGCGTATTAGTAGAGTCTAGCGGTTGGAAGCTTTTAACTGCCGGTACCTTCCCACTAATTCTTTGAATTTGGATTGGTGTCTAGCGTCATCTCATTCTTCTACTGAGATTTACCATGCAGTAAAGACGTATTTTTGAGCATCTAAACAATTTTGGGCTGACCGTTAGAACTAAATTGGTTCTAACGATACGATGATCAATAAGGTTAACTGGGTGAATTAGATCCTCCAGATTCATCCGGGATGGTTCAGGTTCTGGAACATTGGCAGCTTCAGCCAAGAGATATCTGGTTCTAATCCTGACCTGGACATTTTTCACCCAGTTGGAAATTTATAACTCATATGATTTCCTTTACCAATTCGAATAATTGTGTTAGATTTAAATTTAGAGTATTTACATTAGTTGTTTCAATGGAATGTAACTTAAAGTAATAATAATAACACAACACCCTGTATCTGTTTGTCTATTTTGTCGTCATGACATTTTCTTTTCTGCAGAATGCACTTTAATTAATTCAAAGGAGGGTTTTTATTAATAGCTTTTGAACGGGTGTGTTTATATTTATAGAATTTACATCAAAATAAAATATTTGCAAATCAATAGAAGCAAGCTTTTTTTGGAATTTATAGTTTGATGACTTCCATTGAAAGTTTGAGTTCCTTTTTTAAACGTTTTACTGATAGATAGTTACCATCTTTTATTTCAATTTGAACTTTTTTTAGTGCTATATAAATTTTTGAAATTTGTCCGAAATGAGTGAAGAGGACCCCATCAAAATGAAATGTTTAACAATGAGTGAGTCTTTGTTGTAATAAATGAAATTATAATTTATGTTCTCGGTCACTATTCAAGTTGTTAAAAAATTCTTTAAAAATATTTGGAAAGGCACAGGGTGACATACAGTAATGCAATAAATGTCCTGATAGCAAAGTTCAAGACTGCTGAGAGCGTAACAGGTGCTTATATTTAAAATACAGGGAGAACAAGTGTTCATGCTCAAGAAAACATCAAGGACAAAAAATAAGACAGGATCAGAACTATCATTATTTCACTTGCACCTCTCACAAGAACTTCAAATTTCTAAAGAAAACATTTAGTTAATAATAATTTGGTTATTAATATTTAGTTAATAATGTGTTCATTCAAGTCAGGTCTTTTAATGGTCGTGCCAGTAATCAAATTAAAAACTATTTGTAAGGTGTTTGCACATTTTAAATTTTATTTTGATGAGAATTTTGTATATTTATGTTTCCATTGGTCCAAAAATGATTAAGAAAATATCGTACTGATTTAATTACGATGTGTCCTACATTCAGTAGTGTACAAAAATTTGATTTACAGTACTTTAAAATGCATAAGATTTAGTTATTTTTAGCACTTTCCAACCTAGTTGAAAAGTGCTTATGACTTCGGTTTGTCTGGCCGTGCTCTAACTCCCATAAATAGGCTCGGATTGCTCTGCAATTTTTATATGTTATTGTTGTTACCTATAGCATGTTCCCTATTTCAACGGAAGTGTGTAGCACTTATAGTTTTTTTACAGGGACACTCAAAAGAATTCCGTTACATTGCGGTCTATGGGGAAAAATCATTTGCGGTTTATTTAAATAATGTTTCACTATTTTAAACGCATTAAAATATATATATATCACTAAGGTGCATTAGAAGAAGCTTAATATGGAATAGGGTGTGCATAGTACTTATAATTACTTTACAGGGACAGTAAAAAAAATTCCGTTACATTACGTCTATGGAGAAAAATCGTCTGCGGTTTATTTAAATAATGTTTCACTATTTTAAACGCGTTGAAATTTATATATATTACTAAGGCGCATTACAAGAGGCTTACTACAGAATAGTGTATGTACAGCAGTCATCGTTCATTTACAGGGACACACAAAAGAATTCTCTACTGTCTGTTAACAATAATTCTTGGAAGTGCGTTTTAAGTTACTGAACGCGATTTTAATTTTAACTCACTTTTTGTCTATTACGTGGTGTATATAAATTCTGTAGATCCTATACAGAGCAGCACAAAAGTTCGCGAACACATTTCCGTTTATTGACAGAAACTCCAGAAGGATAATTTTAAACTATGCTACGCGTTTCCTAACTAAACTAAAATTTGGCATCCTATATAGTATATATACAAATCTATAGATCATATACAGGGCTGAATAAAAGTATTCGGATATTTTTCCGAATATTGTATCTGTTGGAAATTCCTGAAATTATGTTCTTAAATATGTTATGCGTCTTCCAAATTGTTTACTTAGATGTTATCTTTTAGCTTATTAAACGGTATGTTTTGTAAAATTATTTTGGAAGCGTTGGAAAGTGCTACATAATCTATCCTTGACACATGATTTTTCGTTCTTGTTTTAATTGCTGATATAGTTGCACATGTGGATATTTGAATTATTTTCGTAAGTTTCTTTTTTTTTTTTTTAATTTTTAGAGAGACAAACGGAAGAGCAGTCGTGAAGTGAAAGAACTTCCATCAGATAAATTAGCAGAAGAGAGAAAGAAGACACTCCAGAGGTTGAAAGAGTATAAAAAGGTGACAATTAAAGAATTTATTTATTTTGTTCATTTGCTGTAAACTAATATACTCATAAATAAACTCAGATTGATATATGTTAATTGAGGTTTACTATGGCATGTTTGGTATTGAAAATGAAGTATGTAACTTTTATAATTCCTTTACTGGGACACTCAAAAGAATTTCATTACATTATGGACTATGGGAAAAAATAGTTTGTGGTGTATTTTAATGATGTTACACTATTTCAAATATATTGAAATTGGTATATATCATTTGAAGAGCACTAAATTATGTTTACTATAGAATAGGGTGTGCATAGATTTATAGGGACACATAAAAAAATTTGGTAACAATACTCTCTATTAGGACTGGACGATGTAGAGATTTCTTAAATCGATTTATCGTCCATCTTAAATCGCGATTTAGTGCTAAATCGAGATTTAAGACCGATTTTACCTTTAAGATATGGAAGCCATTTTTTGACTTATAGTGACAAAATAAGGTCTTTATGTACCCCCCCACCACACACACACATACACTTTCTGTATTATATAGTACACTTAGTTGTTATTTTGAAAAAAAATATTTACATCTAGACAAAAAAAAAATTGGAACCCCTCCTTCTCCCATAGTCACAAGTTCTTATATAGATATGTTTATGAACATTTTTCATAACAATGTCTTTATCAATAAATCAATTTTTTAAAGAAGAATATATAATTTTAATTTTAAATAAAAGAAATGTTTCACCTCAAATTAAAAATTCATTGAAATAATCTTTGCATATTTATTTGTTGTACAATAAATACTATGTGTAAACAAACTATCATTCATTAGTGCATTTTTATTTATTTCAAAGTTTCAATTTTTAAATATTTTTTCTCCATTAGATAATATAAATGTAATATTGCTGATGGGATTCATTATTAAATCATTAAATATTTAAGTGTAACACCTTATATAGAGTTTTTAATTTTTCAAATAACTTTGAAAATAGGTATATTTTTTATACATGGAAAAAGATTAGAAAACCCAAACCTTTGGATTTTTGAATTAAAAAAATTAGTTAACTATTTTAATAAATTTAATGAATTCATTCTTTAAGAAATAATACAAAAGAAAAGGAAACAAACCTTTTTTAACTGACACAGTATTAAAAATTTATTGAGGTAAAGCAGAACCAGATTCAATTAATTTAACGATGCATTTAACCATTCATTTAACATGATGAGAAAATAAGTTATAGAAAAAAAAAGAAAAATATATTAGAAATATGGTGCAGTTTTAATTCCTTTAAAGTTTCCTATTATAATAAAATTTGTTTAACATAAATGCTGACATCTATATAGTGGATGGAGGAGGATTGAAAGTGTGTGAGCCTCGAAGCACTGAATTTCTGAAATTGCTGATTTTTTTTGCTACAGTTGGCAACCTGTAAGATTAGTAATAAAATATATCTATTTGTAATGAGCAAAATCAGCAAACAACAGAAAAGCAGAAAATATCATAAATGACCCGCCATCCCCACTTTCAATTTGCTGTAAAAATAGGGTTACCAGATTCAATACAATACTCTTTTTTAAGGTATTTTTAATTAATTACAAGATAATAATTAATTAAAACTAAAATGTTCAAATAGTACCTAAACATATAAAAATTAATTTTTCAGTTAAAAGAATGTATAAAAATATAAATTGAAATTCGATGAATTTGGATTTAAAATGTAAAATTTTATTTTTTTCAACCATAACCATAAGTACTAAAACAATTTCAGGAAAATATTCTCAATTGAAAAAAAAGATCAAAATCAAAATTGCTCTTAAAAAAAAAAAAAAAAAAAATCCATGTGGCCAGTGTTGAAATCAGATGCGCAACTCTATGCATGACTCTGCTTTAAAGTCTGTCTTAAATCGATTTAGTTAAATCAGATTTCCGATGTTAGCTTTAAATCGATTTAGTTAAATTGCGATTTAACTTAGTTAAATCGGATTTCCGATGTTAGCTTAAATTGATTTAAGCCAATAGATAAATTGGATTTCCTATGTTAGTTTTAAATAGATTTATGACTTAAATCAATTTAAGGCCCAGGCCTAGTAGATACATCAATGTAGATAAATCGTTTTTCTGATGTTAGCACTAAATCGGTATTTTGTTTTAAATCGATTTAAAGCCAATAGATAATACGATTCCCGATGTAAGCTTTAAATCTATTTTTTTGTCTTAAATCGATTTAGTTAAATCGGATTGCCGAGGTTAGTTTTAAATTGATTTAGTTAAATCAGATTTCCGATGCTAGCTTTAAATCGATTTAGCTAAATAGCGATTTAGCTTAAATCGATTTAAGCCAATAGATAAATCGGATTTCCGATGTTAGTCTTAAATCGATTTAAGGCTTAAATCGATTTAAAGCCCAGGCCTACTGTCTATTAACAATTGCTGGAAGTGCATCTTCAGTTGTGTTACGCGTTTTTTTTGGCCTATCTTCTTGTTTTGAAGATGACTCGAAAAGGTTTAATACAGTTCACTGTTTAAGTTAATAATTTAGTTATAATTTCTTTTCCAGTCCTTGAAAATAGGGCAAATATTTGTTCTTTTCATTAGCATGCATTTTATTCAAATTCTCTTGTAGCTTAGAAAGCTTCATGGCTTCATTTGAAATAAAACATTTTGGCACATTAAATACATAGGTAATGATTGGTTTGTAGGACTGCGTAAATCCATATTTCAAATACTCAGTACTATACTGCCAACATTTCTCCTTAGATTCAGACATTTTGAAATACAAAATTTGCCACAGTTTAAGTTTAAATAAATTAACTTTTCAACAGGTTTACAGTTAATAATAAAAATAAGGAGATAATGACTTCTATCACTTTCACCCAGAATAAACAAATTTCTTGAGCAGATTCAAACCACAGGTTTGTTTGGAAATCCTTGTTCAGGCATGTGTCATCTTTCTGACATTTTTCAAAATAGAGGTTAATAAAAAAAAAAAAAGGAATTCGGTTTAACTTTTTGCCAGCCTAATAAGGCAAATTTTACACTCCACGATTTTTTAATTTTTAATGATTTTTAATGTGATTTATAGCGATTTTTCGTGTTTTGCATCGATTTTTTGACATTCATAAAAGAGTTGTGGTTACAGTGTTTTAGCCTGCTATAATAAAATTTTGTCCACAAGTTTTAGCATTTATCCGCGTTCCACGGTGACTTTTTGACATTTGTAAAAATAAATTCGATTTGGGGATGCCAGCCCTAGGTTCATTTGCATAGATTTTCATTTAAAGGTTTTTATTATGGGCCCAATCAATGTGGGGGGAGTCAGCTAGTTTTATTATATTAATTTCCTAAATAAGTAAGTATGCCACAACCGCCTTCCTTGACTGTCTCAATGCCCCCATTTGCCTCTGTACCTGCTCCCACCCCCTGGAAGGTTCCAGCACCTACTTGGTGTGGGTGGGGGGCGTACCGTTCCCGTTGGGAACCTATAATTTAACCCAATGGTGGCTACAAAATAAGACTTTACTTAAGCTAATTTTGCTATTTTATTTTACATAAATTTCTTGAAAAGAATAGATTAGCTATGCATATAAAAGTTCTTTACAAAAGTACAAATGTCAAAAATATAATAAAAATATAATAAATTATAACACCTTGTAATAATATCAATATGTTTCTTTTAAATGCTAAAAGGTGTAAATTAACAGCATAATGTACAGTAAATACACGAATAAACATACAAATGTCTTTTCAAAAAAGAAAAAGTGTCATGCAAAAAAGGTGTTGTTTACAGTTACCTCACAGTAATGCCCAAGTATAAGACAAGCCTATTTATTCAATTTAGTTTGGGAAAACTGAACTGCATTCTAATCCTATATCTCAGTTGATAATTTAAAATGTTTCTTTTTTTTTTAATTATTTCTTTTCTTTTTTTTATATATATATTAATGTGTGATTTGATAGTAAAAGTACAAAAAGTGGTAAATATTGGGGGTAGCATTTACACCCCCTCCGTAAGCTTGCTACTATTTTTTTCATCGTAGGTTACTAAAGCAACTATTTTTGTTGCCATTAAGCAGTGGAAGGCCTGTAACATTAAATTTTATGGCTCTAAATATTGAAATAATTTGATTCTATCATAGAAATGGAATCTTGTTCTTTTCTTCTTTTTTTTTTTTTATTTATTTTTCTTTCTACACGGTGGTTTTTACTAATAAATTGTTACTTGTTTTATTTAGAAAGCACTGGTTTGGGAAACCAAAAATCCAGATTCTGATGATTCTGAAGAATGTATGGCTTTTTCTATGGGTTCTGCTTCTGCCTCTAATAACATCATGCTGCCTAAGCCCAGAGCAGAGTCTCGGACAAAATCTCCTGCACGGAAATCTTCAACAGTTAATAATGACAGTAACAAAAACAGATTGTCACAGCCTCAGATTCCTTCAGTATCTCAACCTGATTCCTTCAGTATTTCAATGCTACCACCACCACCACCTCCACCTCCTCCTCCTCCTCCACCACCTCCTCCTCCTCCCCCACCTCCTCCTTCAAGTCCTATGTTGCCACCACCTCCCCCACCTCCACCTGGACCTCCAGGTTCTCTAACCCAGTCCATGCCAGCTGTTTTCAAAAAGAGTCCCGAAGAGGCTAACAAGATGGCCAACTCTCAAGTGTTAGTCTCTGAGGATGCGCTGAAGACAAAATTGCAAGGACTGAAGAAACCCACAGACGTTCAGCCCATGAAATCAGCACAGCCATTCAATCTGGATGAGATTCTTAATATTAGAAGCAAATTGAAAAAGCCGAGTACAGGTACTTTTAAAGCTAAATTCAAATATTTCGTTAAATGTTGGTTATGTTATATTTCACTTTGCTTCTTTTTGAAGTAAAGATTTAAGTAGTTCTCTTTTTCTCTTCTTTATTATCTTTTAGGGTACTTTCCTATTACACCTACTAGGGATGCATTGAATAGTGATTTTGGCCGAATACCGAATATTCGGCCCACACGTAAACCGAATACCGAATATTCGGCCCACAGGTAAACCGAATACCGAATATTCAGCCCGCAGGTAAACCGAATATTCGGCTAGCCAAATAATAACAGTGAAGCCGAATACCGAATATTCGGCCAACCGAACAGTAACTATTCGGTCTAATATTTTTATATTTCAGAATTTAAAAGTATTAAAACTTAAATTATAAAACAATTTTACATAATATTTAACATAGATACTACCATTTTATAAACTAGACCTTTTTACTAGAAACATTTACAAAAAAAAAAAAAAAAAAAAAAAATCTGTTCTTTGAGTTATAACTTAAAAAGAGGATTGTCTTAAAACTTTTTTAATTTATAAAGCTTTAAACTTCGTGGTTTCTTCCGTGAATTAAAATAAATTTACAAAATGTTCTTATATTCTTAAACAAATACTTAAGAATGAATTAGAAGAAACAATTTACAGTAATATAGTGTTTATTTGTCAGGAAGGGACTAAAGTAAAAAAAAGTGACAAATCAGCAAGAATAATTTTCCTGCTCCTTTTGATTTGGCAAGGAAGTTTTTAAATGAACCAGAGAGGAGGTGTCTACAATGGGCGATGATATTCAGACGTTGCAAACATACAGAGGGTGTTCATGCATCTTGGAACAAACTTTCTGCATAGATAATGTGGTCAAGGTAAACAGTTTTTGAGCAAGAAACATTATCTCATTCCACTTATTCCATCAAATAAATACATTCAATCAAAAACACAGAGTGTGTCACCGTAAGCTGAAACTGAATTTTCGTTCTGTCAGCTGCACTCTGAATAAAGGAATAGCTAGTGTTGTTTAGATATGAATAGCGGCAATTTCCATACTTCTCATGATTCACAGAAATCAAAGTAACTATGATGAAAATATAGTTTACAATATCTTCAACATTATTAAAGTAACAAACAAAAATTAAAATTTTTCCTGGAGTGAGATGCATGAGTGAATAAGTGTGTTGCGATCCTGGTTTCCTGGACAAAAATTGTCTGTCTTGATGTCTACCTGTGAAAGTTTTTTTCCCATTTTGTTTAGAAACATGATGCTTGCGAAAAAGCAAGAAACAGATTATTTACTTGACAGATTTTCAAGAACTTTCATATATTTGTACATCATTAATTCCTGTGAAGGTCACCTTTAATGATTAATTTTCTTAAGTGACATTTTTCAAACAGCGAATAAATAATGTAAAAGCATTCTCTTTCATTTAAATATGATTATATTTTTAATTATTTTGAATATATTTATTAATTGACAGTTAAAAGTAGAAATTGTGAGGTTTTTTTAAATATTTAAAAAAAAAAGTTTTTTTAAAGTATTCAGTTTGGCTGAATATCGAAATATTTGGCTGAACCGAATATTCGGTAGGCCGAATAGTTTGATATTCGGCCTAACCAAATATTCGGTAATATGGCCGAATAGGCCAAATACCGAATAGATACCGAATATTCGGTACATCCCTAACACCTTCGCCATTTAACCCTTTCCGGCGCGGAGTAAGTCTGTTTGTAAATTGATGAAATAATGTACTGACACCGGAATTTACAAACGAATTTATTAGAAAATAAAAACTTGCTTATTTTCCGATACTGAATAAAAGGAAATTTTTAATTAAATATTCTTGGTGCCGTTTGTCAGTTTTGGAATTAAAATTAGGTCTCCTTTTTTGTGGACACTGCCCATTAAAGGGTTAAAACATTTCAAGATTACAGATTTTCACAAACTATTTTATAATATAATTAATTACTACTATATGCTTAAAATAAAAGAACAAATAAATATTATACAGTAAAATAATAAAATGAAACTTAATTTAAACTGCAGGCATGAAATTGAATTTTTTTTTTTTTTTTTTTTTTTTTTTTTTTTTTGCAAAATTTATTCTGTACGCCAAATCTCAGCTGCAGTGTATAGCAACATATCACATGAAGTCATAGATTTTTTTCCATCTACACTTGCTGCTAAAATCAAGTGCTAACCCACCAAATGAATTAATTTTCTTGCTGGCAACACTTGTCTATTGTGTATATTATTAAGTCTTCATGTTTCTTATTATTAGGAATTACTTTATTCACAGATTTATTTATTGTTTGCATTTAGAGCTGTTTTTCTTTAATTTTCTAGGTTATAATCTCTCTTAATTTTACTACGAAATTTGTAATATGTGTATAAACTAATATTTTGGAGACACACAAAACATTTTCTTGTATGTTATTGTTTTTTCATTTTTTAATGCCCTCGGATATGTCGCATTTATTTAATTATATCCTGGCATATCATAATAGATATAAGGAGGGGTCGCTTTATTATTTAATCCGCTTCTTATATACAAAGAATCCTTATATCGACTTATATCCACTTATAGTATATATGGAACCCTTTGACAAAATCTGAAAGTAGTAACTGCTTTTGAAAAGTAGTTTGTAGTCGCTACTTTTTAAAACAAGTAGTTGTAGTTAACTACATTTTCGATAAAGTAGTTGTTTGCTACAATAAAAAAGTAGTTTTTCTGACACCTGAGCCCACTGTATAAGTAACATTCACTTTTGCGTAGCTTGTGCAGATAGGCAACAACAGTGATACAGAGGGTGAAAAAAAGGTAGAATTACTTTTGATAATATTGTTATTTCCTTTTTTAAAAGTGAATTAACGATGTAATCAGGGCTTAATTTCTAAGAAAAAAATGTACCGGAGCCCTAATATTCTGCAGTATTAATACCTGTAGTGCACCCCCCACCCCCCCCTCTGACATCAGTCTAATCTACATATTTATATTTCATACATTATTTTCAAAATTTAAAGCATTGTTTTTTTCTTTAGCAAAATAAAAATATTAAGTACATCTATCTGCGTATACTTAGCTATCAACAATTCCACTTTTTAGTTATTACTATCTCCAAATAGAAACCTTTGCCTAATCTCAATGTTAATTAATTTCAGAATTCTATGATTCAATAAGCAGAGGATTAGCAAAAAATAAATAGTTCACAGCTATGCAGAATAGAAAAAGATTCTTTCTGTTTGCTCTTTATTCTGATCAAAATAGCATTAAAATAATTTGAAATGGAAATAAATAAACTTTTGACTTTAAGACAGATTGAGCTAAAGCCTGCCCAAACCCGAAGACTGTTATAAAAATTGAGCCTGTTTCATCTCTCTTACGTGAGCGATACATTACGTGCCTTATAAGTGTGTACAAAAGATTGGAGATGGGGGGGGGGGGGGGGGAGGAAAGGGTCATTTAGGATTTGTCTTTCGGAAGTGTTATGGCACTGGGCTCTGTAGTGTAGTGTTTATGAGCTCCGGTGAATTCTGGCCAATATTTAAATATTTACTATAAACAGAGAAGCACTGGAGCTGAGCTCCAGTGGTCTCCGGTGCAAATTAAGCCCTGGATGTAATATATAAGATAATTTTGTCCTTCTTTCTAACATTAACTTTTTTTTTTCTTTATTTCTAATTTGTGTGTGTTTTATTTTTCTAGAACCCAGACCTGAGATGAAGGGGGATCACCCTGTTGATTTTACAGCCGTTCTTCATGCTGCCGTGAAGCGTATACGGTTTATAACGGAAGAATCTGAAAATTCAGATAAATCGGATAACGAAGATTTCGATTAATGAATAGTGTATCGTATTTTAACTAATTTATTTAATTTTGTAATATTTTACAGCTTTTTATATATTTTGATACATCTGTGATGTTTTTTATAAGAAATGATTTGTAAATTTTTGTACATTATGATATAAAAAGCGGTTATGCCCTATGAGTGATTATGTGTAGTTGTTATCCCTTAGCAATATATATTTTTGAATAATTTGTTAAATATTTAGCCATTTTAGAGTACACGTGTGTTTGAAAGCTTTTGTATATTACTCAGTTTTATTGCTTTTTTGTTGATTCTTTAAAGAATTTGTGTAACATGAGAGATATTTTTTATTTTAAACAATTACTTGTGGTGCATTTTATATTTGCAGTTGATTTCTGACATTACAATATGTTGTATAAATTGGAATTTCTTTTTAAAAATTTAAATGTGTTTTAATTTATTTTTTAAAAATCTATAAATGTTTCGTGCCAATAATCAGATCTACTATCATGTTCAATATTCCAGGGTGTCTAGCCACCTGGAAAAGTCAGGAAAATATAAAAATTCTGCAAAAAAGTTAGAAAATTTTGAACTTTCAAGAAAAAAATAGGAAAATATTTCTTATAAAACTAAGGATTTGAAATTGCAGCACCATAGCAATCAAACTTGCTCTTCATAAGTGCTGTAAAGAGTATTTCAACCTCTCGGGCAAATCATTTTGTCTACCCCCTTTCAGTCCTCCTTTCAGATTTTCAATTCCAGCTTCACTGAAACTTCCTTTCTACCGAATGTTGTAGTATGATTAGGTGTTTCACTCTGCTTACTTATCTTTGTTTGGGAACTGAACATTTTTTAGTTTAATTGATTGAATATTTATTATTTGTATTGAAATATGTCAAAGCAATCTGTATTTAACTGTGACTTGACAAAATGGATAGAACCTGATGCTAAAAGTGTGTATCTGCAAAATGGTTAGCATGTAAATTGTTCAACAATTAGTAAATTTTGCAAAATTATGTAACAAATCAGTAATTTGTACCTCAGAATCAGTTGCGAAAGTTCCACTCATTTTTTGTATTTTCATTTATTTATATATATATATACCATTAAAACAACACAGAAACCTCTATATATATATATGATATAATTACCTAACCACATAAAAAAACTTGTTCTAAACTTGCAGTATGCAGAGTTGCTATTTGCTACAAAAATGCTATTAAAATTACTATTTTCAGCATCATGTGACTATGGCTACTATTTAGCCTGAAACGACTATTTTTGAGAAATATTACAAAAAAAGATTTTTTCAAGAAGAAAAAAAAACCTAGAAATTTTTTTTTCCCAATTGTTTTTTGTAAAAAACAGAATTTTCATCATTCCCAGAGCTGTTGTTTTCCACCATTATCTCTTGATTTTGTATTTCAGTACTAATTTTCATTCCGTTTTAAAATTCTATAAAAACTTTCATTTAAAAAAAAAAAAAAAAAAAAAAAAAACTATATGTACTCACATATTTAGCAACTTTTTTCCGCCATTTCCTTGATCCAAAAGTGAAATGTGCAGATTTTTTAAATGTATTTATTGATGTTAAATTTTCTTGGAGGGGGAAAATGGGAGAGTCATTAAAGAAACAATAAGAAACAAATAATATATATTCTGTTTCAAAAGAGTTTCAACATTTCTGATGATACAATGTATAGTAAAAAATAGAAAGATATGAACTCTTTTCATGTTGTAGCGACAGTGTTGCCTAAATCATTGAATCCATTTATCTCTGAATTTTTTTTTCGAGATGTGTACTATTTTAATGGATTTAGAAATTGCTGACGATGGATGGAACTTTTGAAAACTTAGCCCAGACTCGGACCAAAACTGAAAAAAAGAAAATAAATAAAAATAGGCAAACCAACCTGATTCAGGAGTGTAGCCTGATGATTTCTATGTTAGATATACTGATAGACTCCTGTATTATATATACTGGTAAAGACTCCTTCCTATATGTGACTATAGTTTAAAACAATGAGCAAAAAAATGCTATTATGTGAGGCAAACAAAGCCAAACGAATTAGTTTATTTTGTTAATTCATAGCTATATTTTTAGAATTATGATGAGAGACATAGTTTAACGAAAATGTGTAAATTTGTGAAATGTCTCTTAAGCTGTATCACTGTCAATCATTCACACGTGCCTTCTGTTGTTTTTGAAAATTGATTGAATGCTACAGGATTGATACTTTTAATTTATTCTCAATTGTTATTCATCATTTTTGACATTGCTAGAAGAAAAAAAATGTTTCAAATTGTCATGTTATTTTGAATTGTAGTGTCTTATTAATTATCTGTTGCTAATAGTTGTAGAATACATGTATTGCATTTTTAGTTTTTTTCTGAAACTTGTATGATAAAGAGTACATAAAACCTTAATTATTAAAATAAAATATACATTTACAAGCTAAAAGTGATCGCAATACATCTCAAACTCTTTAAAGTATTTTAATAACAAACCAAGCAGTTTCTAACAGTGACATTCTCAAAGTCTGCAAATAATAATATATATATGTGTGTATATATATTAGCATGTAAATGTATATTTTATTTTAATGATAATAAGTGATTTTTTTCAGATATAATTCAACAAATCTTAATCTTTAGTCTATTCTTTGGTTGTTTAAGCTAAAAGTCTGATACTATTTATTTATTTATTATTTATTTATGCTCAATTTAAATGGACATGAAAAAGGTCATAGTTTAAACTCTTTGTGATGTTTTGTTAATATTTAACAGTTTACATAATGAGTTACATTTAAAGAATAATTTTAATGCAGTTACTATATCTTTTTTCTATATTGAAATAATTATTTTACATATACTTTACCTGAACCCCATTACTAAATTTTTTATAAATGACTGTAAACTTTGAAAATATTGTTACATCACATGTTCAAGATGTCATAGTTTTCAAATTTTATTCTAAATGAGATTAACTGCCAAATGGTTATGTCAGTAAAAGATAGAAATGCATAATTTGTAAATGTAACTTTTATAAAGAGGTGGGGAACTCAAATAGACTTTCAATATTCCAATTAAGAAAAAATAGAATTTAAAATTTTAAAGTATTATTTTAACTGTATAAATATAAGTTGATATTGTTTCCCCTATATTTTGTATAAGTTAAAATTCGAAACTATTTTCATAGTTGTGCTTTTGCTTTATTATTATTGTTTTTTTATATTTAACATTAATCATCTTACCGCTGCGAACTGATATATCCGTTCACTATGCTATAGGTTTCACGGCAATAATAGCATTGTTTGAATTAATATATTTCTACAAATATAATAATGCAATTTTAAAATATTGAGTAATATTTGATGCTCTCAATGCTTTATACTCATATACGTAATTAAGTTTTTTATATCAAGTTTGAAAATTCCACTTTTTTTAGCATTTTAATAAAATTACAGAGAAAACAACATTACAAATTTGCCCTTTTGCTCTTGGTCAAATATTTCTTTCTGGGGGTAAAAAAATATATATATATAAATTTAAATATCCTATGTTCAAATAAATCAATAAATAAATGTTCAATCGAGGTTAAAAACTTTAACATATCAAGTGTGAAATGTTATGATAATTAGCTTATATCCGCATGTATCCACTTTCAAATTAAAGGAATGGCAGAAAAGTAGAATAATCTGTAAGATTCTGACAAATTACATAATTTAGTCATAAAAGCCATAATATCTGTATATTTTTTAACTTAAAATAGTAAAATTAGTTTTATAAAAAAGATGTAAATAACTTTGATGTTTAAAAAAATAAATAAATACAAGGTATAATTGTAAGCAAATAAATTATAGATAATGAAAAATACTTTTTTTTGCACACATTGCTGAGTCAAAAGCACCAAAAAAATAAATAAATAAGTAAATTTAATGATTTTTTTTTTTTTTTTGCATACGTTGCTGAGTTTAAAGCACATAAAAATAAATAAATAATAATAATAATGTTCATTTTTTTTTTCCTTTGCGAAATTTCCAAACCATGATATAAAAATACATTTTTTGGAATATTTCTGAAAGTTGTTTATTCCTCGATGTTTGTAAGCAATCTCTACTTTGATCTTTTAGAATATTAAATTGTTTTTATTCCGTTTTTTCTCAAATTCTTTGTTTAAAACAAATGTGTTTTCCTTATGCGTTTTTTTACTAGGCTTTCCAATAAATGTTTATTTTCCATTTACAAACTTTTTTAATAATTTAAAAAATGCAATATCAAGTTCATATTTTGAGTTCAACATTTTTTCAAACATTAAATAGGAAATTTTTTGTCATTCTCTATGTAACACATTTTTCTATATAAACTGGAACAATGGATTTCATTACATAGAGACTTGACTGTAATTGCAAAGTAAAATTTTTGGTAGTTTACATAACACATAAAGGTCTGAAATCATCTTTGAAAATGCATCGAAATATATCTTACCTGAGAAACTGAAAATTGTTAAATGTGTTTAAAAAAAAGTTTGCTGTTTTCATTGATTAAATAGTTTAATAATTATGGTTGTAATAATAAGAATGAAAACAGATTTATTTTATTACATATCAATAACACAATTTAATTTTGTAACATTGTGTGTTAAACTATTAAATTATGTTAATCTTTATTACATAATAATTGTTAAATATCAAGCCCTATTTTAAGAATGTTATAATTCCATTTGTTAAGAATGTTGTGTAAATTGAAGAATTCCCTACAAAAACCGCATTTGTTGGAAATAAATGCAGTGTTTTTGTCAACACTACTAACAGTGCTGTAAAATTGTTTAACTAAAAAAACAAAATAGAGTTATAGAGTTAAAAGAAAAAGTAATTCATGTTCTTGTATTTGAGGTAAGGAAGTTTTGACATTTTTCTGTCTTTCTGAAAATTGCAAATTTTGAACCTGATGTTTTTGTTGAGTTTTATAGGTCATAACACACCTGTTTCTGTTGCCTCCCTCATATACATTCTGGATTATATTTATTATGTTTCTTTTATTGTTATATATACAATGTTATACATAATGTATTTTGTTAGTGTTTTTTTTTTTTCTTAAAATCGTCGATTTTTTTTTTTTTAATGTTTTACTGTTTTACAACAAGAGAATGATCTTAAACTCTAGACTAAATTTTGAAAAGCTAGCAGCCAATATTTAGATATCTAATTGACTCCGCAAAACTCATGCTTCTCTATGTGACATAAGCTCCTTTTTTTTCCCCTAAATATGCAAATGCTATTAGGGATGTTTTTTAAGCTATTCGAAAAAAAGAATCAAATAATCCTTCTCTTTTCTGACCCATTCCCAAAATCATTTCTGTAGATAAAATCAACATAGTTGAAAAGTGTTTAGGAATTCAGTTTGTCTGTCTGAGCTTTTATTTGCGTAAATATACTCAGATCACCTTGTAATGGATATATGTTATTAAGGTGATATATGGCATGTTTGCTATTGAAAATAAAATGTGTAGCATTTACAGTTTGTTTACAGGGACACTCAAAATAATTCCGTTACATGACGGTCTATGGAAAACAATAGTCTGTGGCCTATTTTAATGATGTTACACCATTTCAAACATATCAAAATTGATATATACCACTGAGATGTAGTACAACATGCTTTACTGTATAATAATATAGCATAGCATTTTTTCATTTACACACAATAACACACAAAATAATTCTGTTTCGGTTCTATCTGTGAGTAATAATTGTTGGAAGTGGTTTTTCAGTTGTGGTTTTTCTTTTTTAAATTTAGCTAATTTGTTGTCTATTTACTTGGTGTATATGAATTCTATAGATCCTATACAGGGCTGTACAAAAGAATTTTGAGTACATTTTTGTTTATTGGCAGAAATTCCTGAAAGAAAATTTTCAACCGTGTGATATGTTTCCCAACTGAACTCAATTTTAGCATACTATTCAGTATACATACAAATCATAAAAGAATTTGAATACTTTTCCTTTTTTTAGACATTATTTTTCATCTTATTAACAGCAAAGCTTCTGTTCTACAGTTGTTGGAAAGTGTTTCACAATCTATGCTTGACACAGGATTTTTCTTTCTTGTTTTTATATGCATGTATTGCATCTGGAGTTCTAATGGATTGCTGGCCTGATGATGATCTTTCCCTGAATTTTTTTAAATCAGCTTCAATCACACATTTTGACATCTTTTTCTGAAAGATCATTTACCTTTATAGGAAAAGACATGCTGTTCAATTTCTGTTTATGTGAATAAGAATACCTGCAAACTTTGTGAAATTAAGAATAAAAATGGCTTTGTGAATGTGTCAGAAAATAGTATGTTTGGATTTGAAAACACCTCTTAAATGTTTGATATAAAATGGGCATTTTTTCTTTTACTAATAAATGTACATTTTTTTATTCAATTACCTTGTAAAAAAGATTGGATTTTACAGGATAGCAAATAGAATTTAATGCAAAATTGTAGTGAAGCCTTTGTTTGTTTTCTATTTTCATAAAATTTTAGTATTCTTCTGTTTCATAAACAAAGTGCCATTATGTGCTAGCTGCCATTGAACTTTTTTACCAATCTAATCAACATGAAACTGTAGACTAATATTTTTCAAAATTCGTTTGAAAGAAAAAATAAATAGTAAATGTTGTACTGTTTTTTTTTAAAAAAAAAGCTTTATCCTATATATTGATTGAAGTTTATCTTACATATTGTTTTTTAAGATAATGTTTTCCATTGTATAAATGCTACAGAGTGATTCAAAAAGGATGGTCAAAATTTTAAGGAGTGATAAGACTCTTATAAACAAGTGTTTAGACAACTGATTAGAGTGTAAGACTCTTATAAACATAGTTTGAAGGCAAGCTTTGCAGTGTTAGAGGGCATTTTATTTAGTTTACCAGTAAAGGCTTAGGCCAAGCGCGGATTCAAGGGGGAGGTCATGGGGGTCATGACCCCCCTCTAAACAAAAAACACTTCTATAGAACAATACACTTTTTAATATAAATGTGCATGAAAGGTGTTTTTATTTATTTTATTTTTTCCTGCTTAAAAATTCTAAACTTTCTGGTACATTGATGGAGTTACTTTTTTATAGAAATGCATGAAATTTCCTGGTATTATTGATTAAGCATCAAAAAATCGAACACAGTTCTTAATTTTGTTATAAATGTGGTACATTGTGTATTTTATTCGATTACTCCTTCAAGACGATAATTTTGATTGTCGAACCCCGAAAATAGGCTTAAAATGCGAGCTTTGAGAAAACTTTCTGCAAGATTCTTTGCCTTTATAAGAAAATAGTAAACTAATTTCTTTGTTTGAATAAAAACATACAAATTTTATACATTTACGAATATACCTGCAAATTTCATGCATTTACGAAAGAAAGTGAATTCGGGTATCTGTCAGAAAATAGTCAGTTTGGATCTAACGTATAAAAATTGCTAATGGAGATATGTGACCCTCCCCCTGAAACAGCATGATCCCCTCTAAATAGAGGGCTGGATCCGCCTCTGGCTTAGGCCTGGTGCTTTAAACGTGTAAAATGTGTGTGTGTGTGTTTTATATATATAAAATAAATGTAAAAATAGTTTTTAAAAGAAAAATACACTTTTATGAGTGAGTGTATTAAAAAGTTTTTAATGTCATGGAAATGAAATTTCATGTTCATTATTCAACATCACATTTCCGTGTAGAAACCATCTTCAAAATCAAAAAAAATTGTTTTGTTTTTTTTCAAGGTGTGGTAAGAGGAGAGGAGAAAAAAAAATTTTACATTACTGCAAGTGTTGTTATTTTACATTATTGTAGTATTTTTAAAGTTAAAGGCATTACCTAAAATAAATTTTGGCATGGTTGTATAGAAGAAAAGACAATTATCCAATAGTTCCCTGAAGCACTTTAATGTTTTGGTCTAGAACACACATTGTTGCTTGAAAGTATTTGTTTGTATGAGTTTTATCACTTCATTTGAATCACCTTGTTGCACATGTATTAAGTTACACATGTGTATCTGTTAATGTTTTTTTGTGTTACAAGATCTGCTGATTCTGTCGAATGTTTTCTTCTTTATTCCTAAAAATACAAGGTGGGGCTTCAGTGATGTCTTTAAGAGTTTAATGGATTGTATTTTCTCTATTTAGGAATAATAGGAAAGACTGCTTACAGCTGCCAGCGTTTTTTTTTTATGAGATGTCTTTAAAAGGTCGCCTGTAACAAGCCAAAAACTGTTCTTTAACTTAAAAAAAGCAACAGGTGCAAAATTTGCAATTTTTTTTTTTTTTGAAATTGCGAAAGGCTTCCAGGTTGATAAGTTGCCAGATTGTACACTTTCACTGTAAGTTGTACATTTTTCAAGCTATTGTATGATGCTATGCTGAAACCTTTCCCACGCAACAATTTCTTTCTTTTTAAAACAAATATGTTTGACTTTTATAATTTTAAGAATATTTATCAGTTTATTTTTTTCAGTGCTTCAAACATTTCACTTTTGATGCAAAAATGTGACTTCAAAATTAATTAAAAGTCATTAGAATATTGTAATACAAATATAGTTAGAAAATAACAATTATAACCATTCATTGATGACTTGTTTTGGGGGAAAACATTATGGGTACATCTAACATAGTTCAGTAGGATGTGAGAAATGACACTATGTTTTTGCTAAGAATGGAGAACATTTCAAATAGCCCTGTCTCTATCTGTCCCTATGAGGAAATGGACATGTAAATTATTTTAGCTTTGCTTATGATATGCTATATCATGCATTTGTCATACTTACCCAATGATACAGGGAAGTCAAAATTCCCATTATTCCATAACACATTTTGGAGGGTATATGAAAGAAAATTTTGTGAGTATATAACTAATGAAGAATGTACAAACATAAGGAGTACTTGGGAAATTTTGATTCAAATTTCACACTGAACTGGAAGGCACATAATAAAAATTTACGTATAGGCACTTTCTATAATAAACTGTTGCTTGTTGCTTTATTTTGGTAATTAGATTATCCTGTTTAAATTTTTCCATTAGTTAACATGGAATTTCATGATCTGCAAGGTAAAGTACACTTTTCCCCTCAATAGAAAAGCGTTACTTTTGCTCATCTTGTATTATTATGGAAGTTATACCCATAATTGCTCTTAAAAGATATTTTTTCTCTGGTGTTATTGGAGCATAGAATATTTATTATTATAATGTATGCAAATTTTACACAAATGTTTGCGATCTGGAATTGTTGCAGCTACTTTTTATATTTTAAATAGTGTTTGGTCGAAAAAAGAAGTAAATTATTCATTTATCTATGAAATATGTCAAAATGCAATATTAAAATGGGAGACTTTTCTTTTTGTTATTGCAGTGTAATCTGTGTTTTGTTTACATAAATTATTTAATCCTAAAAGAATGTCGCTGAAATGTCTCCTGAAATTGTAAATACGTTAATAATCTTTGTTAATTTATTTTTTATTTTCTTTATTTATATAAAATATGGATGTTTATAGAGAAATGTTAATGAATGCATTTGAAAAATATTGATAATTTCCTATGAGATGCTAATAAAGTTGATATATATATCTTTCAAATGAGAATTTGCAGCCTTTTTTTATTGGATCGTTATTTTTCTAAAAATTATGGATGTAATGAATACTTGGCCCTTGCTCGGTATTGGGCCGATATTGTTAGATATTTAGTTGAATAAAAGTCAGTATAATATATATATTTTATTTATTTAAATATTTTAAATGTCTTTTTCAAATCAGACTTTTTTCCGACTTATTCATGAAGCCATTTTCATTCTAAAATGCACAAAATAATAACTTTTAAAAGTTTTGTTAAATTTGTAATTTAAGACTGGATGCTAATTTTAGAAAAAAAAAACACTTTTTAAAACTTTGTTGAAAAATATTAACACAAACTTCTCACAATAAAGTCTACTTGACCAAGAGCTAGTTCATTGTGTATCATAGGGAAAGAGTATAAATTGTGAGGGGCTCATAAAATTTTAATGTAAGGAAGAATAAAGTATCGGTGACTAGTAGAAAGTGAAGAATTTTCTTTACATTTTAATGGAAATAACATACAATTCTACTTACCGAAAGTAAATTTGGTATGTTTTATATATATATAATTAAAACGCATATTTTAAAAAATTGGTACTTCTCTATTATCCTGTTGACCACTTTTCATAACAAAAAACTATCACCAAACTAATATGAAATGCCAAAAAGGCAGTCCCATTGACCGGATGTCAGAAGCATTATACCTGTTTGTTATGTCATCCAGTGGTTTTTAATTCAACATTTGCTTGTATTTTTCATTATGTGTTACTGGTTTATGAGTTATTTCATTCATTAAAATAAAAATCGTGTCCTTCAATTCTTGCATTTTATTTATTTATTGTTTTTGATTTCATTCATTAAAATAACAATTGTGTCCTTAAATTCTTATATTTTATTTATTTATTCATTTTTAAATTCCAATGGCAACGTTCTCCCGTTTATTGGCCGTTACAGTTGGGCGATAGTTTTTTGTTATGAAAAGGGGTCGACGGGATAATAGAGAAGTACCAAAAAAATTTTTACTACGTGGTTACTGACTATTCAGTATTCAGTCAAAAATTTATCTGAATATTCTGTATTCGGCTGTTCGTTACATCCCTAAAATGCAGTATTAAAATATTATGAACATTTACCGTTGAAGAACTATTTTTTTTAATTGAAATTTTGATAATTTCGGATCAGTTTTTGTAATTTGGCTTTAACGGGACAGTAGACTTTAAAAATAATGAATTCGACTAAAAAATCGATATTTTTTATTTGGAGAAATATGGAATTAGAGGCTCAAATTTATCTGATGCAAAAAGAATTTTTCAATTCTCATGCTTCGTTTCAGAGATATAAGCTCTTATATTTGTAAAAACTTTATAAATTTATACATTTTTTTTTTACTTATAATGGCTGTTTTATTACTTGAGAGAATTTCATAATTTCAGAGCCCCGAGCACAACCCTTCCCCACTTTTCGAGGTATTTAATTTGTTCATTTTTCCTTTTAAATTTGTCCGGTTTCAATTTTCAGATTTTTTTTTCTTTCTACTTGGTTTCCGCAAGTATCTCGGTATAGAAGGGACATAGCAAAGGACCATAATGTGAAATGCCCCACTCCGCGATTTCTGCGGCGGTTATTATGCTATGAGAATATACGATATTATACCCTAACGGTCTTTGCTATGTCCCTTTTATACTGAGACACTTGCGGAAGCCACGGTAGAAAGGGAAAAAAAAAATCTAAAAATTGAAACCGGACAAATTTAAAAAAATTAATTAATTAAACACCTCAAAAAGCAAGAAGGGTTACATCAAATCTACGTTTTCCATTCTGAAATCTGCAACCCATTTTAAAAAAGCAATAATATTAACCGTTTGAAAAAAAAATAGTTTTCAAAATAACTCACGTGATTTTTTTTTTTTTTTTTTTGTGCCATGTTTAAAAATTGGCTTCCGAAATCCAAATACAGACCAAATCTACTTTCATTTTCTTTAAAACATAGCTTTTGGTTTTAAAAAAGTATTCATATCTATAATGATATCTGGGGATCGTGATGAATATAAAAGGAAAAATTAATAAAAGGGTGAATCACCAGTGACTT
Source organism: Maratus michaelseni (assembly GCA_963931845.1). Classification (NCBI taxonomy): domain Eukaryota; kingdom Metazoa; phylum Arthropoda; class Arachnida; order Araneae; family Salticidae; genus Maratus; species Maratus michaelseni. The sequence goes on along the minus strand of OZ007592.1, from coordinate 3,947,394 downwards.
GTACCGGAGTGATTCTGAAAACCTAAAAATTTAGACAAAACATATATTCAACACTTTCCCCAAACACCATTATAGGCGTGAACGTAAGTAGTAGTACATAATGCGAAGCCATAAAAGATAAGTTTAAAATTACGTTAAATATTCTTTAATAATATATAAAATAGAACTTATTCCACCATTTCAACCAGAGCTGAAAAACAAAAATATAAATAGAAAGAAAAGACAGACTCAACCAAATGAAGTTATATCTGTAATTTATTAAACACTTGTGCACTAATATTAACAAATCACTTCATAGCTCTGTATTTATATCATTACCTATGTACCAACATGTACCTGCTTTTAATAACATCTTGAGATAATCATTTGATGGCAAAATTATTAACAAATACCAAATATATTTCTTTTGAATACATTATTTAGAATTCTTTAAACGAATGTTCTAGTTCCAAATTCATATAGGAAATACACATTACAATAGTTGTTTTGGTTCAATTCAGTGTAGATAATGAACGTTGATGACATCGCTGAATGTTCTAGAAACTTTAGTTACAACTTCAGTGTAGTAATTATTGCTCATTGAGCGTGATGAAAGATAAAGCTATAAACGGCAAAATTTCACTGGAAACGAGATTTACATCTAGAAGTTAACTATATTGGACATTACGATAGATGATAACGAATAATTGATGTGAACGGCAAGAAGAATAGGAAATTAGATGAACATCTCGGAGGTAACTATAATAGATGTCACAATAATCGATGATGAACAATATAATAATAGATGTCACAATAATCGATGATGAAGATTATCTTTTCAATTCAGATGAGAATTTCAACACAGCAGGAACCAAAATTCTACCAGAAATAGTGACGATTTATCCGTTGAAGAAGATTAAATTGGATGATTGAGAAACAGGATCATTACACAAACGGAAAATGTGAAGATGACTTCACGCCGAAATTCTGCTATCCAGCATCTCCATATTTTGTAAACATAAAATATCAAATGTTAGACAGACATCGTAGTTGGAAAGGGATCTGTATATTATTATTTTATAAGATGATATCAGAAGCATAGCAGGCATTAGTTGCACTCAAGAGATTCCTGACCCTCGCCAAAAAAATGGCAAAGGTCAGGAGAACGATTATTACATAACCTACATTGTGGATGTTTTGGAGAAGAACTGACTACTCACTAGATTTTCCCACTCAGGTAAAACTTTCCGGCGGTTACGGAATAACCAATGAGAAAATAGGAACCAACTGAATGTCACTGAACAAGCCCCAACAGACCGTAGTCAAAGTTACAGCTAGAACTCATCACTGACGCGTCTACCCCTAGCAACAGCATTAAATAGTATTTAGAACATTCGATCGCGACCTTGGAGTGCTACCAACACGATCTCGACGAACTTCAAAACAAAATAAATGTACGTTAATGGGAGCTGGTGCACGTTAAATCTGTTCGTGGCTCCAAAGTCCTCCAAGTTCTATATAAGCGCTACCTCTGGGGGTGCCAATCCAGATGCAAATCTCTCATCTGGAATTGGTTCAAAATTAGGAGATTTAGGTATCAGGTTTATGGAATTAAGCGTAGTGGATTATGACAGCTATATAGAAATAGAAAGCTGCAAAACTGGGCCCTTTGGGTCATTTCAACAACAACAACAACAAAACAAAATAAACGAAAGTAATTAAAAATCGATAACTGCTAAACTTATGGATGAAAATAAATGAAATTTTAGCAAATGAAATAAAATAAAAAGTTCTTTCCACCAGATATGTTTTGAAAGTAAAAATATTTAATTTAAGGAATTTTGAAAAATGATTATTGGACTTAGAAATTTTGAAACGATATATGAAAGTTTCGCGATTCTGAAAGATTTTGCATTGATCAAAATCAGTGAATTTGAACTTTCTGAAAGTAATAAAATTAGCAATTAACCATTTTTTAATAATTATTATTAAAAAGGAAATACGCTATATTTTGGAATAATTATTAATTTTATACTGTCTGTAATTTAAGAAAAAATGGATATTATTTAAAAGTTAGAAAAAGTAAGCCAGAAATATTTTTATTTTAGATAATTTGAAATGAAGTTTAATTAATATTGCAAAGTGAATAAAATGTAAATTAAAATTGAAATGAATATCCTAAAACATATGTAATGGAAAGATTCTGAAATTAAATTATACTCTCACCAAAAGTAAATAATTTAAAAAGAATGTTTGATTTAAAATGCAAAATGAAACTTAGCTTAATTAATTTAAATGAATTTAATGAGTTTAATTAAATTGATGAATAAATTAAAGTTAAATATTAAAATACTGAATAAAATAAGAGTAAAATTTAAAATCATAACAATATCAACCCTTTCAAAACCGTTTGTTTCCGTAAGCCACATTCGCGAATTCCTTTACTTTTGCAATGTTTACCGTGCTCCCGGAACATTTGATTGAAATACGGTGAAGCGAATCGCGCACGCTTTGAACAAAACACGTACGTTGGTTAACCAGCGTACAGTCAGCTTTAGAAAGACGCCTTCAGTTTTAAAAAATACGAATATTAACCCGTTGAAAAAAAGAATAATTTCCGAAAGTCACTTTTGTCAAATTGGATATAGGATAAACATTCCACATATTTGGATTGTTGTAGAATATTTCACAATATTCTCGTCCTTCACATGAAAATTTACCACCTTAAACGTAAGTTTAGCAACAATTTTGGGCTTAGCTGCATTTAGACATAGCAAGTGTGGTATACGCATTAATAGAGTGGTGCTTAGAGACTCTTTGATTTGTTCGAGTGTCATGGATCTACGTCAGGCAGTAGACCAATTGCTACCTTCATTTTTCCCGTTTTGTTTTAATAATCTGAATTAACTAACTTTAAATGGGAAAATCGAGTTATTGTGATTTTTAGCGATTTTTTGACATTCGTGAAAGAATTACTGTTACAGTATTTAATACTGTACCACTATAGTAAATTTTCTTCTCTGCGATATTTGCGTTTTTCACGGCCCACGGCGTTGTTTTGACATTCGTGAAAGGAATTCGGTTTCAAACCTTAAGCCATATAGTAAATTTTGTCCTCTGCGACTTTTGAAATAAATTTTCGTAACTTTTAACGTCTTCTCGCGATTCGCTGCGCTTTTTCCACATTATTAAAAGGAATCTGGTTACAATTTTCTAGACCAATATAGGAAATTTTGTTCTTTTTTTCAATAAAGTTTATTCGGAATTCGTGCAGCGATTTTTAGATTTCGTGCTGTTTTTTGACGGGACCGGGCAACGCTGGCCAGATCAGCTATAGTATTTACACAAAACACGTGGAAGCCTCGAAGACAAAAAGTAACTTCGCACTCAATTTTTTGTGCGGAATCAAGGCCAAAGATAATTCTGACGGAAAATTTTAAGAACAAATTCGTAACTCATTAAATAATGAACCTAGAAACTTAAAATTTCGGTGAAATATAAATTTAGAGGGAGGAATTATATATTAAAAATTTCAAGACCGTAGGACTAAGCACAACCCGGATATAGGTTGAGAATAGTTACAAACAGAAGAATTATTTTTGAAGAACAAAGAAATTATTTATAGTAACAAAGTATATCAGAAGAAATTAAATAGCTCATTCAATTTTGGAGGTAATGATCTGAAATATTTTATACAAGGATAAAATAATATTTTTAAGATCTGGCACACATTTCAGCCTCCCGTCACCAGAACTTCCAAGTAAAATTAATTTCAAATGGTGTGACCAGAAAATGTAAAGTTAATTTTAAAGTTGAGCATACGTAATTAAACAGCTTGGTATAACTAAATAAATCGCACACTTTAGCCGAAAATCACCAGTGATTAACAACAATAAATGTTAAAAAGAAGAAAATAAAAAATTTCATTAACAGTAAAAATAACTGTCAATTACATGGAATTTTAGATTCCTATAATGCTTAGCTAAGCCGGTCTTTCGTTTAAAAATGTAAAATCAAAACAGACCAGAGCATGCGTAGCGCGCGCGGTGTACGCTGCCGAAGGCAATAGGACCCCCCAATTCTAAGTTTATTTCTATAGATTTTCATTTGAAAATTTAAAAAAAAAAAATCATACAAAATTGAGGATGTACGCTGCTGAAAGAACTGGGGACCCCAGCATTACAGGATTGTTTTGAAAGATTTTCGTTTAAATATATAAAGTCATTCAAAATTGATTTTATTTGCAGAGTTATTGTGACGGGCCCTCTTCATCTAGTGCTCTACAAAAACGACTTGAAAACATTTTCGAAAATCAGTGGCAGCAAAATAAACTTTGTTTCTCGGGTTTCTAAAGATAAAGATCGCTTTTTGGAATCGTAGGTAACTCTGAAGAGATTGTTGTATACTTATTGTTCGTAGTTATATTATATTTTCGTAGAATAAGAAACATTTGTCTTTTTAACACTTTCCAACATAGAGTTGAAAAGTGTTTAATGAATTCGGTTTGTCTGTCCGAGTTCTAACTCGCGTAAATATACTCGGATTTCCATGTAATTGATATATGTTGTTGAGGTTTGCTATGGCATGTTCGGTATTGAAAATGAAATGTGTAGCTTTTATAGTTCATTGACAGGGGCACTCAAAAGTATTCCGTTACATTATGGTCTATGGAGCCTCCCCCGGAGAATCCTGCAGGGGCTCGTTTAGTGAAAACCCCGCCCAGGGGGCAGCCCCGAACGACCAGTTGCACCACAGGTCCACGCTGTTTGATTCATGGAAGAAAAAATTTCGTGTTGTAATACTTTAATTTACGAATCTCTAGACAACATTTGAATGAATCGCACTAACTTAAAATTTCAATAGGAGAAATGGCACTGAAAAACACACACGGGATAAAATTATGATGTGAAAATGGCTAAGTAATATTTAGAATACAAATTAAATCGTAACTTAAAATAGAAAAAAAAATCCCTGACGGCTCGGCCTACAGGCACAGGTAGATTTCGAAGACGCAGGCCTGTTTGTTGGGAATTGCGGAAGAAATTACCTTTTTGCCATACGATACGGCAGATGGGAACCGCCCACTTCGAAACCTAACTTGTTTGCAAGCAGGGATGTTTTTTTTTTTGCTATAAGGGTTGGTCCTATATAAAACTTTTAGATACTATTAAGAGGATTAATAATAAATTTGAGCGGATTGGATATCTTGTGAATGGACGAAGTTATGATTTTTTTTTCTTCTAACCCCCCCCCCCTTTTTGGGCCATTTTTAATGCTATCAAAAATCTGTCCTACCTAAATTTTCGGCATTTTTCCTAGAAGTCATAATAACTTTAAACGGATTCGATACGTATCCTAATTAAGAAATTATGGGTTTTTTTCTGTTTTCACAAAAAGCCCCCCCCCCCATTTCCCCCCTCCCCCTTGGTTCGATTTTGCCCATTCACGAACTTGACCGAGATTTGATGGCCGTTGATTTTATGTATCCGTTTGGAAGAGATTTATGCAGAATTTTACCAGTTATCGTGTCCATAAAAAAGTGACATAGATAGATAGGTATATAAAGTTTTGAAGTGGGGGTGGTGTTTGGGTTCTGGGAGTCATAATCGGCGTAGTTGTGCAAAAATTCCAACTTAGGGGCGAATGTAATAGGTAGTATTTCTTACGAAATCTACCTTAAAAAGTTTTAATCAGAAGGACAAAGACACTGAAAGGAACAATTGGGGTATTCGGGAACATGTAGAACGTCCAAGGCCGTAGCCAATGGGGGAATCACCAGGGTTTGATCGGGGCCTCCGAGATGTCGCTGTGTGTCCTTCACCAAGGACACACAGCGACAGGGCACAGAGAGAGAGAGCGACAGAGCACAGGGTTAAGGACACACAGCGACATCTCGGAGGCCCCGGTTTGATCCCCCTCCGGAATTTTTCAGGATGACTATAAATAAGTCATTAAGTATCAATCAATAAAGTCAAAAATCTGACATTGAAAAACTGAATGCAGTTTAAGAAAATTGAAAATAGGTAATAAACAAAAGAAAGTTTCAAAATTCTTCTCCTTCTTCTTTTTTTTGAAATAGAAATGTATAAAAGCGCGATTTCCCTGCTTTCAAACAAATTGGTGGAACATTGAAATATATTCTCCAACTAGTTTAACTGAAACGCTTAAGAATATAATGAGCGTCTAATTCCAAATATCCACAAATTGGCAACGTAACTGTTTTGACATATGCTCCTGGGAATACATTTTAAAATATATGTAAAAATCTTCTGAAATCTCCAGATTGTTGATACATTGGCGAAGTAGAATCACCATGAAATTTTAAATTTCTTTGCAATGAAGAAGACTCAAATATTCAATTTTCTTTCGTGATTAGTATTGGTTACTCAAATTCACAATAGATAACTTTTAAATAATTTTACCTTTATTAAAGTATTACAAAACCAATATAAAATACGATAATAAAAATAAAATTTTGAAACTACAAATCCCCCTCCGAAATATTTTTCTGGTTACGGCCTTGAGAACGTCCAATGAGATCTCATTTTACAATATTACAGTGAATTACACTGGCATTACTATCAGTAGGAGAAAGGGCACTGTTTGAATCACGATGGAAAACTTTGACAGGGAAAGGGTTAAATTGCACTTTTTATTAAACAATAATAAAAAAGAGAATATAATGACCTTATTTAATCGGAAGAGCATTGTTTGTTCAGGCATAAAATAAAAAAAAATTGGCAGTAAAACAGTTAAAAATTCACCCAGCAATCCGTAATTATAAAAGTAGAAAAAACACTCAATAATAGGGTGTCATAATTTGAAAGAGCACTGTTTGATTCATACTAGAAAAAAAAACTTGACAGGCAAACGGATGAGCATTGTTAGGTTCATATAAATAGCAATTAGCAAAATGACAGAAGGAACACCGTTTGGTTCATTTAAGAAAATTTTTGTAAAATTTGAAAACCTTGAAAAAAAAAATTAATTTCCGAAAGTCACTTTTATCGAATTTCGTTTTTTCCGCCCATCCGTTTTTTTGATTGCTCATACGCATATTTGGAACTAAAAAAATCCCTGACGGCTCGGCCTACAGGCACAGGTAGATTTCGAAGACGCAGAACGTGGGGTGCCTGTTTGTCGGGAATTGCGGAAGAAATGACCTTTTTGCGATGATGCTGCAGTTGGAACCGCCTACTTCAAAACGAAACTTGTTTGAAGGCGGAGCCAGCAAGGATTTTTTTTTTTTTTTTTTGCTATAAAGAGTTGGTCCTATAAAAAACATGTCAATATAAAAGTTTTAGATAATATTAAGAGGATTTATAATATATTTAAGCGGATTTGAAATATTGGGAATTGACGAAGTTATGAATTTTTTTCTTCTAAAACCCCCCTTTCCTCCCCCTCTTAAGGCAATTTTTAATTATATCAAAAATCTGTCATACATAAGTTTTTGGCCCTGTTCTTAGAAGTAATAATAACTTCAAACGAATTCGATACGTATCACAATTAAGAAATTATGGTTTTTTTTTCTGTTTTCACAAAAAGCCCCCCCCCCCCCTGGTTTGATTTTGCCCATTAACGAAGTTGACCGAGATTGTATGTCCCTAGATTTTATGTATCAGTTTCGAAAAGATGCGGGAGTTGGAACCACCTACTTCGAAAAATAACTTGTTTGCAGGCGGAGCCGGCAGGGATTTGTTTTGTTTTTTATTTTTTTTTTTGCTATAACGGTTGGTCCTATAAAAAACTTGTCAATATAAAAGTTTTAGATAATACTAAGAGGATTAATAATAAATTTACGCGGATTTGATATCTTGTGAATTGACGAAGCTATGATTTTTTTTCTCCTAAACCCCCCCCCCCCTCCCCCCCCCCTTGGGGCCATTTTTAATTATAACAAAAATCCGTCATACATACATTTTCGGCCCTTTTCCTAGAAGTAACAATAACTTTAAACGGATTCGATACGTATAATAATAAAGAAATTATGAGGATTTTTCTGTTTTCACAAAAAGCCCCCCCATTTCCCCCCCCCCTTGGTTCGATTTTGCCCATTAACGAACTTGACCGAGATTTTATGACCCTTGATTTTATGTATCAGTTTCGAAAAGATGCGGGAGTTGGAACCGCCTACTTCGAAAAATAACTTGTTTGCAGGCGGAGCCGGCAGGGATTTGTTTTGTTTTTAATTTTTTTTTTTTTTTGCTATAACGGTTGGTCCTATAAAAAACTTGTCAATATAAAAGTTTTAGATAATACTAAGAGGATTAATAATAAATTTACGCGGATTTGATATCTTGTGAATTGACGAAGCTATGATTTTTTTTCTTCTAAAACCCCCCTTTTTTCCCCCCCTTGGGGCCATTTTTAATTATAACAAAAATCCGTCATACATACATTTTCGGCCCTTTTCCTAGAAGTAACAATAACTTTAAACGGATTCGATACGTATAATAATAAAGAAATTATGAGGATTTTTCTGTTTTCACAAAAAGCCCCCCCATTTCCCCCCCCCTTGGTTCGATTTTGCCCATTAACGAACTTGACCGAGATTTTATGACCCTTGATTTTATGTATCAGTTTCGAAAAGATGCGGGAGTTGGAACCGCCTACTTCGAAAAATAACTTGTTTGCAGGCGGAGCCGGCATTGATTTGTTTTGTTTTTAATTTTTTTTTGCTATAACGGTTGGTCCTATAAAAAACTTGTCAATGTAAAAGTTTTAGATAATACTAAGAGGATTAATAATAAATTTACGCGGATTTGATATCTTGTGAATTGACGAAGCTATGATTTTTTTTCTTCTAAAACCCCCCTTTTTCCCCCCCTTGGGGCCATTTTTAATTATAACAAAAATCTGTCATACATACATTTTCGGCCCTTTTCCTAGAAGTAACAATAACTTTAAACGGATTCGATACGTATAATAATAAAGAAATTATGAGGATTTTTCTGTTTTCACAAAAAGCCCCCCCATTTCCCCCCCCCCCCTTGGTTCGATTTTGCCCATTAACGAACTTGACCGAGATTTTATGACCCTTGATTTTATGTATCAGTTTCGAAAAGATGCGGGAGTTGGAACCGCCTACTTCGAAAAATAACTTGTTTGCAGGCGGAGCCGGCATTGATTTGTTTTGTTTTTAATTTTTTTTTGCTATAACGGTTGGTCCTATAAAAAACTTGTCAATATAAAAGTTTTAGATAATACTAAGAGGATTAATAATAAATTTACGCGATTTGATATCTTGTGAATTGACGAAGCTATGATTTTTTTTCTTCTAAAACCCCCCTTTTTCCCCCCTTGGGGCCATTTTTGATTATATCAAAAATCTGTCATACATACATTTTCGGACCTTTTCCTAGAAGTAATAATAACTTTAAACGGATTCGATACATATAATAATAAATAAATTATGAGGATTTTTCTGTTTTCACAAAAAGACCCCCCATTTCCCCCCCCCCCCTTGGTTCGATTTTGCCCATTAACGAACTTGACCGAGATTTTATGACCCTCGATTTTATGTATCAGTTTGGAAGAGATTTATGCAGAATTTTTCCAGTTATCGTGGTCAGAAAAAAGTGACATAGATAGATAGATAGATAGATAGATAGATATATAAACTTTTGAACTGGGGGTGGTTTTGGGTTCTGGGAGTCATGATCGGCGTAGATCTGCAAAAATTTTTCAAAATTTCCAACTTAGGTGAGAATGTAATAGGTAGTATTTCTTACGAAATCTACCTAAAAAATGCATGTCATTTTCACCCGATCTTTGGTCAATTCATTTATATCACGTATAAAAATATTGTTGTGAGCTCGGGGTTCGAAAGGATTGTTGCCAATATATAAGAACAATCAACAGGTTTTATTTACTCCTAACAGTTCGGTAAATACACAAGAATCTTCTCAAAGGCACAAATATTGAGTAATCTTCAAATCTAATAACAGCACAGCAAAATTTCACACAGAACAATATAGCGTATTGTTCAATACTAAATCGCTCTTAGACAACACAGTTCTCAATGCAAAGCCTCTCGTGCGTATTCAATCGCATTTGACAGAGAACTAACTGAACTGAACTGGTCGGAGGTCCCTTATATAGGCTTTAAAGATAACTGTAGAATTTTCCAGAGCTTTCGGATGCTGGAAATTACCAGAAAGTGCTTTAACTCTCGATAGAGTACCCCAAACGAGAAAGGATCCCAATGTAAAGGTATAAGGGGGGGGTTGCACAAAAAGTCGCCAAATCCGTCGCCAGCTTGGCGACATTTGGCGATATATCGCCAAATTTGGCGACAAAAATAAGTCGCCAAAACCATCGCCAACTTGGTGATAAACCCATTCCTTGGCGATTTTCCAATAGAACTCCATTATAAAACCGATGCTGTAAGGTTGTTTTTCTTGCAAAACATCTGAGGCCTTTAGCATTGAGTTACATGATGCTCAATAGGAAATACATTAATAATACTGTAATTTCCACAATAATAAAATAAATTAAATTAAAAAACTGAAATATTTACAAATATATACAAAATTCGTAACATTGCCCCCCTCTCAAGGACTGCACGTCCCGGGCAGTTCAACCTTTGATCGGAAAGCAAACCCGTTACCAACAAATGCTATACTATTCAAAACACATTCATAATGCTGAATTATATAAAGCATAGACATTATTACATACAAGTATTTAAATAATAATAACAATAATAATGATAATGCTAAGCAAAAGAAATAATTACATTAACTTATATACAAGACCATGGTCACACTAATTTACATTATTTACATCACACTATTTACAATCAATGAACTAAGTACTATGGCCATAGTATGGAGCTAGCCTGTCGTAATGAACGACTCTAGGCTTCGAATTTGGTGACTTTCGGATCCGAATTACGACATCGTTCAGTCTGTTTAGGACAGTATAAGGACCGTCCCAGTGCGATTACAGTTTGGGAGAAAGTCCTTTTCGTCGAGTCGGATTATAAAACCAAACCTTGTCACCTTCTTTGAATTGATGTCCCGTGGCTTTCGTGTCGTACCTGGTCTTCATCTTCTCCGTCTGTAAATTGATCCGCTCTCGAGCCAAGTTGTGGACGTCTTCAAATCGTGCCTGGAGATTCTGCACGTATCCCTCTGGCGATGAAGGCGCATCTGGAGGGCGACCAAAAATCAGATCACAAGGTAGACGAAGATCACGACCGAAAAGCATCTGAGACGGGGAATATCCGGTTGTTTCATGGACGGCGCTGCGATAGGCGAGAAGAAACAAGGGAAGTTTTTGGTCCCAGTCTTGTTGGTTTCTGTTGGGGAACCGTCGGTAGCGTAATAAATTTTCTTATTTTTATAAATAGTTAAATCAGTCTTCAAATTTAATATACATTTTCATCTTTTGATATGTTAAAGAAGTTTGTTCAGCTTACCTGAAATTTTCCTTATGCGCTGAATATACCCACAGTAGTAATCCAAAGTGTTGTAGCGATATTTATCTGATCCATTGATTCACTTATATTGGAAGAATAATAAATAGTATTAGTAGAAAATGACAATTGTGTGAAATAAACAGAAGATTCATTTTCCTTTGAATATAATATAATTCTTGGCTAGATGTACATGTTTAAAATCGCATTTTGGAGGCTGCGTATAAGTGCTCCAATTTTACATTATATTAAATATATTTACATCATATATATACAAGAGCGTCTTAAATGCTCGGAAACATTTTGGAAACTGAAGGGAGACTGTTATTTGAGTTCTGTGCACACGCGCGGGACAAACAGCTGTACTTTGAAGGAGGGACATCTGCAGTATTTCTCCAATTAGTTAGTTTCGACAGTCTCTGGTTTTGTTCACTATGTTTTTCAGCTGCGGCACTTGAAGTACTTATTGGTAATTGGGGTCTGGTTTTTAACATGTTTTTCAATCGTTCGCTGCACGTGGAGATTAATTAACTGCATATAAAAGGTTTCTCCGTCACTCCCCCGTAATCTCCTGTGTGGGGAATGGTTGAAGATTCAGTTTCTTACGGTGTTTCTCGTACACAGGTTTGGGAGTGGGCTTCGTGAGAGTGTCGGCTGTCATTTCTTCAGTGGGGCAGTATTGTAGATCGATTTTTCCTTCTTCTTTCATAAGTTTGATGTTGTGGAAACGTATGTCGATATGCTTGGATCGCTTAGTATCTTTATCGTTTTCAGTCATTTTTATACAGGACATATTATCCTCAAATATCGTGATGGGTAATTTTTGTGGAATGTTGAGATCGCTAAGCAAGTTTGTTATCCAACTTAATTCTTGTGCTGCGTTGCTAGCTGAAACGTATTCAGCTTCGGCTGACGAAAGTGCAATGCAATTTTGCCTTTTTGTAATCCAGTAAATCGGCGATTTTCCTAGCATGAATAGATTTCCTGATGTTGATTTACGTGTTTTTAAGTCACCTGCCCAGTCTGCATCGGCGTATGCTGTTAGGATGGGCTTGCTGTTTGCGTTAAGAGTTAAATTCAAATTTTCTGTAGTTTTAAGGTATGAAATGATTCTTTTCACTGCTGTCCAGTCATTTTGGCGTGGTGTTTCATTTCTACGACATAATATGTTGACTGCTGCGGATATGTCAGGACGCGTGATTGTTGATATGTAAAGTAATGTGCCTGTCGCTTGTCGATATTTCGTGTTATTAGGTAAAAGATTATCATCGTCCTCAAGTCTGTTGAATCCAGCAATCATGGGTGTGTAATGAGGTTTCATGTCGTTTAAATTCAGTTTTTTCACTAGTTCCCGTATTTTATTGTTTTGATTTAGGTAATATGTATCATTGATTTTATTAATGTTTATTCCTAGGTAATTATTCACTTCTCCTAAGTTTTTTAGTTCATATTCTTTCTTAAGTTGGTTTATTGTTTCTTCGATATCACTGTCCTTTCCTGCTATCAGGATATCATCTACATAAATGATGATGTATATCGGATTTTCTTGATTTGATTTAAAGTACAGACATGGATCATTTTTGCTCTGTATGAAATTATTGTTTTTGAGTGTTTCCGATATTTTGGTGTACCAGGCCTTTGCGGCTTGCTTAAGACCGTAGATAGCTTTCTGAAGTTTACAAACTTTTCTTTCATCGCCGGGTTTAATATACCCGTCTGGTTGACTCATATAAACAGTTTCAGTTAATTCACCATGCAAGAATGCTGTGGTTATATCAACATGTTTCACGTTCAAATTTTTGTGCAATGCAGAGATGAGAAATGCTCGTATTGTAGCGTGCGAAACTACAGGTGCGAAAGTTTGATCATAGTCAATCCCGAATCTTTGACTATATCCTTGTGCTACTAGACGCGCTTTATAGCTTTGAACATTTCCTAAATTGTCCTTTTTTAGTTTAAAGGTCCATTTTGAACCGATAATTTTTGTTCCGGATGGTGGATCTGTAAAAGTCCAAGTGTTATTTTTTCTTAGGCATTGTATTTCATTTTGTGTTGCTTTTATCCAATTTTGTTTATCATTAGGATTTTTCATTTTTTCGATATCTTCCCAATTTTCGGGAATGTTTTCAGATGAACTATTTATGAGACAAACATATCTGTCAGGAGGAACGCCTCTATTTGTCCTATTAGACCTTCTTGGTTCAATTGGTTGCTGTTTGGGCACGGATGGTGTCTCTTCACTGTCAAGTTTTATTTCTAAGTGATTTTCATGTCTATCCGGTAATTGTGTATTGTCATCGGATGTTTTTGTGGTGATTTGTATCTCCTCAATGTTATCTGAGTGTACATTTTCATTCTCAAGAAATTTTACCGTTCTCGCTATTATAATTTGTTTTCCTTGTGTGTGAATTCTATAACCAGTCGATCGTGTATCATAACCTACAAACGTTCCGGTTTGAGCCCTGTTATCGAGTTTTCCTCTATTTACTTTATCGACGTAAAATAGCGCTTTACAACCGAATGTTCTTAAGTGTTTTAAATTCGGTTTAACTGCTTTCCATAATTCGTAAGGTGTTCTGTTGTTGTTTGCTTTGGTTGGGAGTCGGTTTTGTAAATATGTTGCAGTGTTTATGGCTTCACCCCAAAAATGTTTGCTTAATTTTGCTTGTGATAGCATACTTCTAGTCATATCTAATAAACTTTTATTTTTTCTCTCCGCAACTCCATTCTGGCTCGGATTATGCGGGACAGTCAATTGGTGTAAAATTCCGTTCTGTTTTAAGTATTCATCGATCTCTTGATTTACATATTCACGACCGTTATCCGATCTAATTTCCTTAGGTTTTTTACCGAACTGATTGTATATCATCGTTACGTACTCTTTTATCTTTTCAGCAACTTCGCTCTTTTTAGATAATAAATATATCGTAGTATATCGGGAATAGTCATCAATAAGAGTCATAAAATATATTTTTCCGCCTAAGGTCGGTGTATCTAGAGGTCCACACACGTCACTGTGGATCAAATCCGCAATATTAGTAGCTTGATTTGTTGCTGATTTAGGATACGGCATGTTAGTTAATTTAGTTTCGATACAAGTTACGCATGTTTTATTTTGATGTTTACATTTTCCTATCTTTATTCCGTCCGCAAGTTGATTTGTTATCATTGATTTAATCGCGTCATAATCTCTGTGACCGAGTCTGCGATGCCAGAGATCTATGCATCGTTTGCTGTCACAGTTATACGTTATGTTTATATAATTTTGTGGTTCTTCCACATCGTCCATTTCCTCAATAATGTATAAGTTTTTCTCATTTTTCGCCCTAATATATATTTCTTCATCAAAGATCAAATTGCATTTATTATCGTCGAAGATTAGTTTACACCCGTTTTTAGCGGCTTTACTAACCGAAATTAGGTTTGACTCTAAGTCTGGGACATAAAGCACTTCGCGTAATTTCGTTAGTTTTTCTTTTCCTTCGGGGGTTAATGTTTTTATAAAAACTTCTCCTGAACCTAACGCTGTCAGTTTATTACCATTCGCGATCGTTACTGAAGTTTTATTATAATCAATAAATTTACTAAATAGGCTTTTATCATTACAAATGTGCGAGGTAGATCCTGAATCGAGAATCCAGTTATTTTTGCCTACTTTTTGAGTGATTAATGCTTTATTTTGCGTTTGATCATTTGCGTATTTTCTTTCGTTTGGAACTTTGTTTTCCCTATGAGTTTCGTTTTTTTCATAACATAATGAAGATGAGAAATTCTTTTTATTTTTGAATTGATTGTTACGAGGATTTCCGGATTGTACCGTGTTTTTGCTCTTGTAGTGCCAGCATTCGTAAGTGGAATGATTTTTCATTTTGCAGTTGTTGCAATATTTTTGTTCTCTTCTATTTTCAGTGTGTGTATATCTCCTATTTGTTTTAAATGCTCTCTCATTGTTGTTATATCCGCTATGTGATTGTTCTGACATTTCATGTCTACGATTATATTCATCTGTTAATTTGTTTTTGATAAAATCAGGGGTGAGCTCATTTTCTGGTCTCGCCTCCAACGCAGTTATCAAAGTATTGTAACTGGGGGGAAGAGAACACAGAAATAGCGCGGAAATATGTGAATCGCTAATATTTTCTCCAATGGCATTAAGTTTATCTATAATTTGCAAGATATTAGTGATATGTGAGATCATGTTTCCGCCCTCCGCTAATTTAGTACTGTATAATTTTCGTAACAGGTAAAGCTTACTAGATAAATTGCTTCTCTCATGTATATTTTTCAGAGCTTCCCATGTTAATTTTGCAGTTTCTAAGTTTTTTCCATTTACGATTTGAGAATCATCAATGCTTAAGTTAATTAAAGCTCTAGTCTTGCGGTCTCCTTTGTGCCTTGCGGGGTCGGGTGGAGCTGGTGGATCTTGTACTATAATATCGTCGAGTTCCTCTTTAATCAGGAACATCTGCATCTTGAACTTCCATGAACTATAATTTGTAGAATTGAGTTTTTCAATAAATTGAGTATTTTCTTTTATCGCATTCATTTTTTTTCTTTTTTTCTTTAGTGTTCTTTTATTTATTATTATATTTTTAGAAATTTGTTAAATTATCGTTTTTGATACTGGGATAATATTCTTTTTTCAGAATCAGTCTTTCATAATCTTTGTTGGGGAACCGTCGGTAGCGTAATAAATTTTCTTATTTTTATAAATAGTTAAAACAGTCTTCAAATTTAATATACATTTTCATCTTTTGATATGTTAAAGAAGTTTGTTCAGCTTACCTGAAATTTTCCTTATGCGCTGAATATACCCACAGTAGTAATCCAAAGTGTTGTAGCGATATTTATCTGATCCATTGATTCACTTATATTGGAAGAATAATAAATAGTATTAGTAGAAAATGACAATTGTGTGAAATAAACAGAAGATTCATTTTCCTTTGAATATAATATAATTCTTGGCTAGATGTACATGTTTAAAATCGCATTTTGGAGGCTGCGTATAAGTGCTCCAATTTTACATTATATTAAATATATTTACATCATATATATACAAGAGCGTCTTAAATGCTCGGAAACATTTTGGAAACTGAAGGGAGATTATTATTTGAGTTCTGTGCACACGCGCGGGACAAACAGCTGTACTTTGAAGGAGGGACATCTGCAGTATTTCTCCAATTAGTTAGTTTCGACAGTCTCTGGTTTTGTTCACTATGTTTTTCAGCTGCGGCACTTGAAGTACTTATTGGTAATTGGGGTCTGGTTTTTAACATGTTTTTCAATCGTTCGCTGCACGTGGAGATTAATTAACTGCATATAAAAGGTTTCTCCGTCAGTTTCTTGAGACTAGCAGTGAGAGATTGTTGAGGATGGTACGATTAAATCTCTCAACCATGCCATCCGACTGTGGATGTAAAGGCGTCGTCCTAGTTTTGTCCATTCCGAGAAGTTGACAGAGACCCTCAATCACAGCAGATATGAAATTTCTCCCTTGGTCAGAATGCATTTGAAGGGGAACTCCATACCTTGATATCCACTGGTGTACCAAGGCATCCGCAACCGTAGAAGCTTCTTGATCAGGGATGGCATAAGCTTCAGGCCATTTCGTGAAATAGTCCATGACAGCAAGTAGGTATTTGTTGCCATCAGCACTTCTTGGCAGAGGACCTAGGATGTCAAGGGCGATGCGTTCAAAAGGTGCTCCTACATTGTAGAGATGTAGTCTTCCTCGGCTACGTTTCTTTGGTCCTTTCCGAGCTGCACATGCATCGCAAGATTTGCACCATTGTTCGACGTCAGCTCTCGCTTTTCCCCAGAAGAAGCGTTCTCGGACTCTGTGTAATGTTTTCATGACTCCAAAATGGCCACCAGTGGGACTGCCATGTAATTCTTCGAGGACCTCTGGGATTCGAGATCGAGGAAGTACCAACTGCCACCGAGATGTCTTCCCATCTTCCGATTCGAATTTTCGGAACAGGACACCATTCCTGACGTGGAGGGAGTTCCAAAGAGCCCAATATTGCTTCGTCGTAGGACTGTAAGTCGAGATGTCCTTCCAACTGAGCTTTGTGCTAGAAGATTCTAATAACTCCAAGATTGGTTTGATGTCAGAATCTGCCATTTGATCTTCTCGAATCTTCTCATCACTCCAGGGATCTGGTGGCGTTGATAGTGAAGTCTTCGTCTGGCGTATGACATGTTCGGGATTATGCTTGCTCTCCGCTCTGGAACAATAACGACAACTTTCGGGACACGGTGTTCTTGATAAGGCATCAGCATTTCCATGCGATGAGCCTTTACGATGCCTGATGTCAAAGTCGTATTCCTGGAGTCGTTGTATCCATCTGGCTACTTAGCCCTCTGGGTTCTTAAAATTCATCAGCCATGTTAGGGATGCGTGATCAGTACTAAGGAGAAATGTCCTGCCATAGAGATAGTGATGGAAGTGTTCTATGGATTTCACTATAGCTAATAACTCCTTACGAGTGACGCAATAATTCCGCTCTGGTTTCGATAAACATTTGCTCCAGTATGCTACGACTCGTTCTTGGCCATCTACTTCTTGAGAAAGTACAGCGCCGACACTTTCGTGACTGGCATCCGTGTCCACAATGAATTGTTTGTCGGGGTCTGGATAGGTAAGGACTGGAGAGGATGTGAGAGCTTCTTTCAGCCGCTGGAAGGAATTCTCGCATTCTTGTGTCCATAGAAACTTCTGCTTGCTTTCAGTGAGCCTATGCAATGGTCTTGCGATGTTGGAGAACCCCTGGACAAACTTTCTGTAATAAGTGCATAGTCCCAGAAAGCTTCGCAACTGATGGACATTTTCCGGACGCTTCCAGTTCTTTACTGCGGACACTTTTTCAGGATCTGTTCGAACACCTTCAGCTGAAATGATGTGTCCTAGATATTTTACTTCCCGTTGGAAGTACTTGCATTTCAAAGGGTTCAGCTTTAAATTTGCCGCCCTTAGCTTCGTTAACACTTTTCGAATATTTTCTAGATGTTCTTCAAACGTGCGGCCACCAATGATGACGTCGTCTAGGTAGATGAGACAAGCTTCAAAAGTCAGGCCTTTTAACACTGTCTCCATGAGGCGCTCGAACGTTGCTGGAGCATTGCAGAGCCCGAACGGCATAACTTTAAATTGCCAAAGTCCTTGTCCAGTAGTAAATGCCGTCTTCTCTTTGTCATCAGGATGGATCTCTACTTGCCAATATCCACTCTTCAAATCCAGTGTGGAAAACCATTTATGCCCTGAAAGAGTATCTAGCGTGTCGTCTATTCTTGGTAGAGGATAGCTGTCCTTCTTCGTGATGTCGTTAAGTTTACGATAATCCACACAAAATCGTGTGGAGCCATCTTTCTTTCGGACCAACACGATGGGAGAGGCCCACGGACTTGATGACGGTTCGATGATGTCACTATCCTGCATCTCTTGTAAGAGCTTAGAAACCTTTTCTTGTTTTGCGAACGGCAAGCGTCTTGGATGCTGTTTAATCGGTGGATGGTCGGCAGTATCAATTCTATGACGTGTCAGAGAAGTGCGACCTATATCACACTCGTTTTGTGAAAACACATCCTTAAACTCCTGGAACAGTCTTTCTGCGGCATGTCTCTGCTCAGGAGATAAATTCTCATTTCGTCCAATTTCAGGTGTTAAACTTGTATATGCGGCTCCGACAACGTCAAGCTCGGGTCTTTGCAAACACAGGTGACGAGCACAGGTTGCAAGCACTTCACCCTTCTGGATAATTCTAGCTTTTTCACTTACGTTCGCAATTCTCACAGGTATGACATCTCTCGACAGATCTACCAGCGCTGATGCTATTAGCACTCCCTTTGGACTCTTCTCAGGATATCCAGTCAATCCATACTGGAAAATTCTTTCGTTTCCAGTTAATCCAGGTATCATCATTTCGGTCCGAGGAGGGATGATAACATCTGCCTTGGCTGTGATCCGTTGAATAGACCCGGACTCATTTCCAAGTTTGAAAATAGTGACATCTTCTTGAGCAGAGCGTAACTCATTATTCTTAAAATCCAGTGTAAATCCATGCTCTTTTAAAAAGTCCAGTCCGAGTATGAAAGGGTCTGAAATATCAGCCACATAGACTGTATGGCGGTAAGCGGCGTTCCCAAACTTTATTTTCAGTGTCATTCTTCCATGTATGTCGATCTTATCTCCGGTCACAGTTTGAAGGATAACACATGGCGGGGTCCAGAAGAGTTTTTCTTTCAGCCGCTGAGCTAGATATTTTCGAATGATGGTCACATTAGCTCCGGTATCGATGATCATATTACAGGGCAAATCATTCACACTTCCGACTAGAAAAACACCGTTCTCGCCGCAACTTCTTGCAGAAATTTCACATACTTGAAAATGAGGCTGCTTAAGATCTGGAAACCTCCGCCCCGCAAGATGGCCATTAATCAGTTTTTCTGCTCCACCGTTAGCGGGTGAGCTATTACCTTCGGTGCTGGGTCGTCTTGGGCAGTCGATTTGGATATGGCCTTCTCCGCCACATTTCCAGCACTTGATCTTCCTGTAAGGTTTGTTGGCCATTAAGGATTTTATATGTCTCATCACATCCTTCATCTGCTGCTGTAAACGCTCCACAGCTGTATCCGACGTCTCAGGCATGTTGGCTACTCGCACAAAGTGCCGATCTTTCTTTGTAGCTTGCTGGGTTGCCTCGAATTTTAGGGCATAAACTAAAGCCCCTTTTAAGTCATTGAGATCTGCAATCCGGAGTTGTTTCTGGATCTCAGAGTCACGCACACCATCGATAAAATGCTGTAGAGCTAAGCTTTCTCTAATTTCAGTCGGACAGTCAGGATAAGCAAGATGTGAAAGTCTCTCGACATCTGTAGCAAGCTCTTGCAGGGATTCAGTGGATTTCTGCTGTCGAGATTTGAGCTGGAGTCTGCTATATTCCTTCATGCATTTCTCGCCAAAGCGCAATTCTAAGGCACTGACGAGCGTTTCAAAATCCAGCGGTTCATTTGCAGGCAAAGTCTGTAGGACGTCGGCAGCATCAGCTCGTAGAGAAGCAGCTAACTTGCAAAATGTATACATTTTAACGTCTGAATGTGAAAAATATTAAAAACACCAATTAAAATAATTTAAGACAGACATGAGTACACATAAAATAAAAATTTTATAAAAAAATATATACTTAAAAACAGTTAAAAATACAAAATAGTAGACGTTTCGCCAAGCGACACGCAAGGCATCATCAGTACAAAAACAATCTATTGCATAACAAACCACAGAACAAGGAAAAGGAAAAATTTGAAATCAAGGAAAGTTGAAGTTATTTTAAAAACAGATAATATTCATTAGGGACAGAACGAGCTTCATTCAACGTCTGCGATCGCAATTGAGTGAACCAACTCTCAAGGAGTAATCGACCATGGTAGCTGTTACAACCTGATTTCAAAATACTGGCGTTCGCAATTAGCGGGATGTGATTCGTTTGAAGTGAATGCTGGACAATTTTTGAATTCAAATTACTATTTTTTAAAGCACTAGTATGTTCTTTTAGGCGAATTTCCAATGATCTACCTGTTTCACCAATGTAGACACTATTGCAATCTTTACAGGGAATAATATAAACAACACCGGGTAATTTAGACTTATCATATTGAAAATTCAATATGATAAGTCTAAATTACCCGATGTTGTTTATATTATTCCCTGTAAAGATTGCAATAGTGTCTACATTGGTGAAACAGGTAGATCATTGGAAATTCGCCTAAAAGAACATACTAGTGCTTTAAAAAATAGTAATTTGAATTCAAAAATTGTCCAGCATTCACTTCAAACGAATCACATCCCGCTAATTGCGAACGCCAGTATTTTGAAATCAGGTTGTAACAGCTACCATGGTCGATTACTCCTTGAGAGTTGGTTCACTCAATTGCGATCGCAGACGTTGAATGAAGCTCGTTCTGTCCCTAATGAATATTATCTGTTTTTAAAGTAACTTCAACTTTCCTTGATTTCAAATTTTTCCTTTTCCTTGTTCTGTGGTTTGTTATGCAATAGATTGTTTTTGTACTGATGATGCCTTGCGTGTCGCTTGGCGAAACGTCTACTATTTTGTATTTTTAACTGTTTTTAAGTATATATTTTTTTATAAATTTTTATTTTATGTGTACTCATGTCTGTCTTAAATTATTTTAATTGTTGTTTTTAAGCAGCTAACTGGCAAGCATTTGTCTGGGAATCCCATCCATCGGCGTCCGCTACGATCCCAAATTGTGTCTTAAAAACTGGCCATGAGGATTTTCCGTCATAGGTCGAGAGTTTAATAGAAGCCCGAGGAAGCATAGCTTGATACTTCACATCTTCGGGATAGTTTTCTGCAGTTATCTTTTGTTTCTTCACATTTTCCAACTCCTTTTCTACACTCTCTATCCTTTCTTCTACGGTTTTGGAGATCTTTTGAACTTCTTCTACGGTTTTGGCTGTCATTTGAACATTTTCTTCTATTTCTTGAAACCTTCCTTCAAATTTGTTTTCCACGCTGTCAATTCTTTCATTTAAAGATGTTATTTTATTATCTATTAATTCTTTCAACTCACCAAGGTTGGTTGACATATCCTTCTTCATTTCTTCCGACATATCCTTCATTTCAGCCTGGTTTGCGGTCATTTTCTCATCTATCGCTGACATTTCCTTCTTCATTTCTTCCGACATCTCCTTCATTTCAGCCTGGTTTGCAGTCATTTTCTCATCCATCGCTGACATATCTTTCTTCATTTCTTCTTTCAACTCGCCAAGGTTTGCAGCTAATTTCTCCAATAATTGTTTCTCCATTGCTCTGGTGATCGGCATTCAACCCCACTCCTGACACCAAATGTTGTGAGCTCGGGGTTCGAAAGGATTGTTGCCAATATATAAGAACAATCAACAGGTTTTATTTACTCCTAACAGTTCGGTAAATACACAAGAATCTTCTCAAAGGCACAAATATTGAGTAATCTTCAAATCTAATAACAGCACAGCAAAATTTCACACAGAACAATATAGCGTATTGTTCAATACTAAATCGCTCTTGGACAACACAGTTCTCAATGCAAAGCCTCTCGTGCGTATTCAATCGCATTTGACAGAGAACTAACTGAACTGAACTGGTCGGAGGTCCCTTATATAGGCTTTAAAGATAACTGTAGAATTTTCCAGAGCTTTCGGATGCTGGAAATTACCAGAAAGTGCTTTAACTCTCGATAGAGTACCCCAAACGAGAAAGGATCCCAATGTAAAGGTATAAGGGGGGGGGGTTGCACAAAAATTCGCCAAATCCGTCGCCAACTTGGCGATATATCGCCAAATTTGGCGACAAAAATAAGTCGCCAAAACCATCACCAACTTGGCGATAAACCCATTCCTTGGCGATTTTCCAATAGAACTCCATCATAAAACCGATGCTGTAAGGTTGTTTTTCTTGCAAAACATCTGAGGCCTTTAGCATTGAGTTACATGATGCTCAATAGGAAATACATTAATAATACTGCAATTTCCACAATAATAAAATAAATTAAATTAAAAAAATGAAATATTTACAAATATATACAAAATTCGTAACAGTATGGAAATGTTCTCTGGAAAACTCTGAATAGATGAATGAATTCGGTTTGTCTGGCCGTCTGTCCGAGTTCTAATTCACATCAATAGACTCGGATTTCCATGTAATGGATATATGTTGTTGAAGTTTGCTATGGCATGTTCGGTATTGAAAATGAAATGCGTAGCTTTTATAGTTCCTGTACAAGGACACTCAAAAGTATTCCCTTAAATTATGGTCTATGGGGGAAAAATCGTGACCAATTCCACGTTCGTTATTCCACCTTCCAGGAAATTTGTCATCAAGGAACTCACGAAGGACGGTAGAGACTGGGCTGAAAAAAACTTAAGAACATGACTTTTCCATAATAATAATTGTACAGCAGTACATTCACTGGTTATTTCGTAATAATTTTTTGTAATCAGGGAAAGACTTTCTGACTACCCTATTTTCTAATGTGTGAGACAAAATTGGGCTGTTAAGAATCAACAGTTTTAAAAAAATACCATCGAACCGAAACTCGATCCGAACCCGACAAAATAAATTCCTTAATGTCGGAACGCCACCCGAACCTGAAAATTCGATGTTAACCAGTAACCCAACCCGAACATCGGGATTCGTCGATTTTCACGATTTTACTTGGCCCTCCGTTTTTCGCTGGTTGGCATTTTAGACATTTGACATTTTATTAACATGCATCTGACCTGCGTGCTTGGCGTCGGTCAAGCGCCCGCTTATAAGTCATCGTCAATATATACAAGGACGAGATAGCACACACAAGGAAATTTACAACATACGGAAATACAGCTCCATAAAGAGTGTGCAACGGAGCCAGCGGGATTCAAACCCGCTCGCACCTACACTCGCAAGCGCTTAGCGGTGTGATACCTTGACCATTCAGCCACGGTATGCCCTCACTGGTTGGAGTTTCATTTTCGAGATTGTTTATATTATTTGGCATGAAATTTTGCTTTTTTAACACGTTCGCTACCGAGGACGTGTAACGGGTCACTCATTTGACATTCCATTTTTAATCCAAAATTACGAATTCACACCGGAAATTTCGAAAGCAGAATTTTTATTCTATGTAATCATGAAATCTCTGCCACTAAATAGAGCAAATATTGTTATTAGTATTTTCTGGTATGAATTCGTAATTTATGAATGAAATAAATTTTCCTTATATTTAACACGGTAATGAACGTGTTAAAACTGAGTTATGTCAAGGCGCCTATAACTGTGATATAAAATGTGATAAAGAGATTTTGTTCATTACGTATGTTTTTTATTATCGTGTGTGAAATGTTTTGCTTAATCGGTGATTTATTCTTTGTTTTTAATGTTACGTGAACAAAGTCACGAGTAAAAGCTAGTATGTGTATACCGGGTGAACCAAAAGTTCGTCAAAACTTTAAAAATTCATGAAAAAAGAAGACATTATGATAAAGAAGTGGGCTCACAAGGTAGTTGGATTTTTTTTAGCAGCAAAAACAAATTTTAGTTAAAAATGTCACTGGTAGAGGGCGTTGACGACTCGAAACACAATGAACAGAACATCAGTACCGCTCCACCCATTTATTCTTGCAATAACAATTGCTCAACATGACCTCCAGAACACTGTACGACACAACTAAGGTGACTCACAACGCCCGTTACAACTGAATGCAACATGTCGGAATGAATTGCAGAAACCTCACGACAGATAGAATCTAATGGGATAATGATAGCATTCTGAAAGCGAATGAGAAATTCTCGGTCTTTCATCGCAGGATTAATTTGAGTCTCTCGCCCTCTACAAATGACTTTTTTAACTAAAAAAAATCCGACTCCCTTGTGAGCCCTTTCTTTATCCTAATGTCTTCTTTTTTTATGAATTTTTAAAGTTTTAATGAACTTCTGGTTTGACTTGAACTCGTCTAGGCCATTATCACAAAATTTTGGATGTGATTCTTCTATAAAAATACCCTAGTATCAGTCGTCTAATCGAAATCGTTGAAGCAAGTGAAATTCGGACTTACCATAGTTTGGGCAAAAATTTCAGTCTGCGAATGCGGTTAATCGTAATGGCGCTATACACGGCCAGTTCATGACTTTTAAAACGTCACACGAAGTCACACCAATCTTTACACGGCGATTGGTGCAAAGCTGTGCGCTCAATCGTCGTATAAAAATGATCCTCTCTGTGTGATGTTTCAAAAATCATGAATCGGCCGTGTATAACGTAGGTCGCGAATCGCATAAGTCGTTCTTCTCTGTATATTCACCCTAGAGTGCCCCTATAATAGAGTGTAAGCGCAGACCCTGCTTAGACACACGCGTTTGTCCAGACTATCGCAACCTTACATTCCTGAACTTCTCGCCAGGGCGACACTAGATACCGGGCTTGCTCATCCATTATCATGAAGTAGAGTTGCAAAAATCTGGTTTATTCCCCGATTTATTCCCAGGTTTAAACCGGGTTTTTGCAACGTTATAATGCCGTCACAAATGGTGGATGGCCGCGACCAAAGACATACAGAGATCGGCATAAAACGATGGGCACGACGCTTTGTAGCAATCGCTGGTCGTGGCCAGCCACTATTTGTGACGTCATGAGAATAAATCAGCATGCCGGGTATTTAGTAGAGTTGCAAAAATCCGGTTTATTTCCAATAGACCCGATTTATTCCCAAAAGACTCGGTTTATTCCCCAAAAACCCGGTTTATTCCCAAGTTTAAACCGGGTTTTTTCTAGCCTTTGCAACGCTAGTATCTAGTGTTGCCCTTGGTCGATTATATGAGTGTGTTAATTTAACTACCAATCAAATTTTATATCGTGTATGTCGTCACACTTATATCGAGGCACAGTAGCCCTCCGTTCTATATTAGAGCTCGGTGGTATAAGTCGCGACCGTATTTTCCCGAATTAATTTCATTTGTGTAAGTTGCTACATTTTACTAAACTTGATGTACTAACACAGAATATTCTTTATTTTGATTGAAATATTTCTTTAATTACCTAAATAGCAAAATATGTCGCGGTCTTATATTTTTGTAACAGACTGTAAAATGATTCTTTTGAAATTTCCGGTGGGAATTCGCAATTTTGGATTAAAAAGGAATGTGAAATAAATGATCAAGCGACGCCACACGTGTTAATGTTGTTGTTGTTAATGTTGTGTTAATGAATGTGTGACTAATGTTTTGCATAATGCAATGAAGACTGAATCAAAAGGAATCTGACAATATGTTTTGAGCAAGTTTTCATCTTAGAAGGCGTGTTATTTTACAGGGATCACTCAATTTTCCGCTTTACCCTTAACTGCTCTGATGAAAATTGTCACATAGATATTGAAAGCGGTCTCGCAAACGAACTCTGGGAACAAATAAGACTAAGTCTTAGGCTACAGTTTTTGGACTAAATTTTAACCAGAGCTCTACAAAGTTTGCTTTTGCTACAATTGATTTTTTTTTTCAGTTTTACAGTTTAAGTTATAATTTGCAGTTTAAGAATAGATGCTGGTGAGATTTTGTTTCTTTTAGAGCTTAGTACTATATCTAGAAACCTGAATAGATTAAATTTAATTATGATAGACCTGTACATAAGGTTTGGTACACAATAACTGTATAATATCGTCTTTTATTTATATTTCGATCAAGCGGTTTCAGAGAAGGTATAAGACAATTTGTCACTGCAAAGGGTTAAATATTACGAATTAAGTTACATTTTCAGGAATCCATTCTTTTACTGCATTAGACTCAAATTGTTAGAAAATCTCTATTCTAACTCCCCTCCCTAAAAACTGGTTCAATGTAGTGCGCTTTTTTAACTTTGTCTATCATCTATATACAGTGAAAGAATTTTTAAAATCGGTTCAGTAGTCTATTTCTTACTAACAAACATCTGCTATTTTTTTAAAGCATCGGTATAACTTGAATCCCCATAAAAATTAAAATACCGTTAAGTAATAATTTGGAAGAAAATGGTTTAGTATATTTAAGCTTTATTTTTGTGTGGCGAAATGCACATTTATGCAGTACTTCTTTTACCTAGTTGGCAATCTTACTTCTTTATCACTGACATTTTTAAGTTGTTTGTGGTATTTACGTTTTCTCTCATTGCTCAGAAAAGTTGTATATAAATATTGGGATGACAAATAGATTTATCTTCTCTTTGCATTAAAAAAAAAAAGTTTAAGTACAAAAGAAACAATTATTCGTACGCATTTGATTTTTTAAAAATGATCCCTATTTCGAATTTAATGTTTCTAGACCGGCAGTTTCATAGAAATTGCACTAAAAATAAAACTATAGAACGTTCTCCCCCCGCCCCCTTTTAAGAACTTGAAATTATATTTTATAAAACCTTCGTTTGGTAAAATACCATCCTAATATTAACCTGCGTGTCAAATTAAAAATTTCTAGTCTCGATAGTTTCCGAGTAATCATGATTACGTTTCATTCTTTTAAATCTCTGATATTTCAACAGACTAATTTACCCTATAAAATTTCATGTTTTTAGTGTCGAAAAAAAATTAAAGAAATCGAATTTTAATTTTTTTTTCCTCTTGCACCTCCTTGAAGGAAGTTTAAAAAAATGAAATTTAACTTATTTTTTTGTGCATACTGTCTGCCTGATGGAAGATTTGGAATCAGTTCAGTAGTTCCAAAGTAATCGCTATTTTAAGTTTTCCGCTCCTTTTACCCTTTTTAAATTTCGAAATTTCAGAAAGTTTTCTATTCGAAAATGACCGTTTTAAAAATAAGAACCATGCCAAATTGCAAGTTTCCAGCCTTAATAATTTCAGATAAATCCTATTTTGGAATTCGTCTTTCGAAAATTTCGTCTTTCTCAATAGTGTCACTAAAACAAGTTTAGAATGTATTTTGCTTCTGCAGCCTTTTAAATTTCGAAATTTTCAAAAGTTGTTCACTATGAGATTTTACGCAGTAAAAGTAACAGCCATGTCGAATGTCTAAATATTCCAAAAAAATGTCTAAGAATGTCCAATGTTTATCCTTAATAAATCATAGTTTTCATCATTTTCCGTTCATTTCAGTCTTTAAATTTCGAATTTTTTAGAAACAGTCTTTAGTGAGAATTTACATTCAAAATTTCTAGCTCACAGTATAAACGAAATTGCAATTTTAGAGCGTTTTTAAAAATTAGCTTGTGCGAGCATTTGCCTCTTCAAAGGAGCAGCCATGTTCAATTTAAAGTTCCTATCCCTAACAATTCCATAGAAATCGTAGTTTAAGAACGTTTCTAGAATGTTTTCCGCGCATTCTTAACTTTTTCAATTTCGATTTTTTTAGAAACTGCTCTTAGAGGACATTTTGTATCTTATAATTAACTTCAATCAAAAATCGCAATTTTAGAAAGCATTTTTCTCTCCCTCCTTTTTAAATTTCGATTTTAAAAAAAACTGTTCTGTGCGAGCATTTATATCTTAAATGTAACAGCCAAAAACAAATTTAAAGTTTCTATATAGAAATCTCAATTTAGAACTTTTTTAGGATATTTTCAGCTTATTTCCCCCTTTTTAAAAATTTCGAATTTTGTAGAAACTGTTCTCATTTACATCTTACAAGTAACCATCATGCAAAATTTTCAACAAGTGTCGAAATTTTAGAAAAAAAAAATTCTTGTCCTGCACTTGTTTACATATCGAATTTTTTTAAGAATTTGTTTCGTTGCTAGTATTTACGTCATAATATTAAAGTTTATAGTCTTAACAGTTCCAAATTAATCGTAATATAGATTGTTTTTAGAAAATTTCCTCTCATTTTACACTTTTTAAATTTCGAATTTTTTAGAAACCGTTCTTTCGGAACATTTACATCTTAAAAGTACTATTTAAATTCTTAGCTTAAACAATGTCACAGAAATCGGAATTTTAGAATCTTTATGTTCCTGCACCCTTTTACATTTCGAAATTTCCAGAGACTTCTGTGCAAGCATTTACTTTTTAAAAGTAACAGCCGTGTTACATTTTAAAGTTTCTATTCCTAACAATTCCTTAGAAATCGTAATTTAGAACGTTTTCCGCTGATTTCACTCTTTTTACGTTTTGAATTTTCTTATAAATCGTTCTTAGAGATCCATTTAAATCGTATAAGTAACCATCATGCCAAATTTCAAATTTCCCGCCCTCTTCAGTATGACAAAAGTAGCAATTTCAGAATTTTTTTTTTTCCTAGAATATAGGAGCAGAAGTTGTGACCTTTTGAAATTTGTTCGGAGTTGCAGAGATTACTTTTCAAACGCACAAATGTTTTTTTATTTTTTAATAATATTAGTATAGATTAACAAAATATTTTTAATTATAGTGTAGGTTAAATACAGTCATTCCCTAATTACAAAATAACAGTTGAAACTATTCCTATAAAAGGTTTTTTTTTTTTTTTTTTGGGGGGGGGGGGGGGGGGCTGAATGTTAACTAGTCCATCAAAGTAAGCAGTGAATCAAAAGTTATTTTTAACGAAATGTATTCGATGAAAGAAAAAGCTCAATTCGTTTGTGGTTCCTAAAAATACGATAGCCTGTTATCTGTTCGGCGCAGTGGCGTATCCAGGGGGTGGGCTGATGGGGCTACAGCACCCCCCCCCCCCCGAAATTGTCATGAGTAAAATGAAAAAAGCTTTTTTCTTTCTTTTTTAGATAAATTTCTATTTTTTTTTCTGTTATACAGCGGACTAGCCATTTTCGTTAGTCCTATATTAGTCCACATTGACATCACAGCATAAACAGTGTAAGGTGGCTGATGGGGTTTATACCCCCCCCCCTCCCGCCCCAAAATAGTCGAAAATCTCATGAAAAAAGTGCTGTTTTCTTCTTTTTTCAGATAAATTTGTAATTTTTTTTTTTTTTTTTTTTGTTATACAACAGACTACCCACTCTCTTCTTTTTAGCCCCATATTAGTTCACGTTGACATCAGAGCATATCTAAAAAGGAAAAGGGGGCTGATGGGGTTACAGCGCCCCCTCCCCAAATAGTTGAACATCTCAAGAAAATAGTGCTGTTTTTTTTTTCTTTGAGATAAATTTGTATTTTTTTTTTTTTTTTTTGTTATACAATAGACTATCCACTTTCTTCTTTTTAGTCCCATATTGGTCCACATTGACATCAGAGCATACCTAAAAAGGAAAAGGGAGCTGATGAAGTTACAGCCCCCCCCCCCCCCCCCATCCGAAATAGACTAAAATCTCATGAAAAAAGCGCCGTGTTTTTCTTATTTGAGATAAATTTGTATTTTTTTTTTTGGTCATACAAAACACTCTTCTTTTTAACCCTATATTAGTCCCCACTAACATCAGAGCATACCTAAAAAGGGGAAGGGGGGCTGTTTGTGTTACAGCCCCCTTTCCCGAAATAGTTGAACATCTCATGAAAATAGTGCTGTTTTTTTTTCTTTTTTGAGATAAATTTGTATTTTTTTTTTTTTTTTTTTTTTTTTTTTTTGTCAGAGAACAGACTATCCACTCTTCTTTTTAGTCCCATATTAGTCCACATTGCCACCAGAGCATACCTAAAAAGGAAAAAGTGGCTGATGGGGTTACAGCGCCCCCTCCCCAAATAGTTGAACATCTCAAGAAAATAGTGATGTTTTTTTTTTTCTTCTTTGAGATAAATTTGTATTTTTTTTTTTTTTTTTTTTGTCATGTAATAGACTATTAACTCTCTTCTTTTTAGTCCCATATTAGTCAACATTGACATCAGAGCATACTTAAAAAGGAAAAGGTGGCTGATGGGGTTACAGCCCCCCCCCCCTCCTCTCGAAACAGTCTGAAATCTTAAAAAAGTGCTGACTTGTTCTTCTTTGAGATGAATTTGTAAATTTTTTTGGTTATACAACAGAATACCCACTCTCTTCTTTTTAGCCGTCCCGTATTAGACGTATTAGATCACATTGACATCAGAGCGTACCTAAAAGGGGGAAGGGAGCTGATGGGGTTACGGGGCCCCCTCTTCCCAAAATAGTCGAACACCTCATGAAAATAATGCTGTTTTTTTCTTCTTTGAGATAAATTTGTATTTTTTTTTTTTTTTTTTTTTTTTGGTTATACAACAGACTACCCCCTTTCTTCTCTTTGTAAGTGTTCTTGTTCTTTGTAAGTGTTTTTCTTCTTTGAGATATATTTGTATTTTTATTTTTATTTTTTGTTATACAACAGACTACCCACTTTCTTCTCTTTACCCCCATCCGTTGCATCTCTAATAGTGTATTGATGTTGCAAGTATCTTGGATGAATTCGTTAATCAAGTATTGATTTAACGCCCCTCTGTTGTCATCTAATGGAAAACCCGGCCCATTAGAGCAAATAAAATCAACGAATACTTTTTTTACTTTGAGTTGTCCGATTGCATGACTTTTTTCCCACATCTTGTTATTTTATTTTGTACTGAAAGAAGAATCAAATCTTCTTTTGGCGCCTTCTATCTACACTGGCGCCCGGAGCACAAGCTCCCCTTACTCCCCGCTAGTTTCGGCCCTGCCAGGACGTGCGAGCAAGTATTTTTTTTTTTTTTTTTTTTTTTTTTTTTTTTTTTTAAATAGTAATAGCAATAGTGAACATCTGGTAATGGAATCTTTTGAAATATATTTTAATAAATTATAGAGAAACATTTTCAAAAATGTACTGTTTTGTTATTATACAGCAACAAAAGTTATGATATTTTTAATCATCTTTTTCCTTTTGGTCTAAGGTACATTAATTTTTTTTTTATGTCTTTATTTGAATGTAATAGTCTAAGTGATCATTAATGTTACTCTTCTGTATTCCATATGGCTTGCAAACATATAGTAATATAAAATGTACTTTAAAAATTTTCCCATAAATATATATGCAGTATTCATTAAAAGAACCTTAAGTATATGTTAAGAAAAATCGAAATTTTTTGTAGAATCAGCGGGTTTGTATTTACCGGGCCTTGCTGGACCGTGAACTGCAAAATCATAAACGGATCGGGATAAACTTTTTGTTTTTACACCGGCTGGGCCGGGCCAAGCTAGCTTTCGTTCAGGCATGGCCGAGCCCGTGTCTGGAAATTCTATCCCAGACAGACCTATAGTATAGATAGATAACCTGCCTCCGGGGGGGAATGAAATGGGTAAGAGATATTTTACGGCTTTCAATTAAACTTCCCGAAATCTCGAATACTCCATTTTAATTTGAATCATTACGAGGCAAAATTTAGAGAAAAAATCAATAACTGTGTATTACTTTATATGTTTTGTATAAAACGGAAAATAAACGCTCATTTTTTTTCTCAAACTGAAAGAAAAGAAACAAATAAAAAGAAAAACTAACACGGGAATTTTGTATATTATCCATTCCATATATTTGATACTTGCACATTTATGTTAATAATGTAGTAATCGTAAAACATGTATACATGTATATCTAAGTGTATATTTAGCTAAGTGTATATTTAGTTAAAAACTAACGAGATAACCAGAGCCGCACCATAGACTTTCCATAGCGTCCCATAATAAGCACAAAATCTTCAGCAAAGAGCAAGTCCTTCTTGATATAAACTAAAGCTATGGAGCAAAAAAGACAATTTTCGTTCGTCTTCACTTTACCTCAAATATGACCCCTCTTTTTTCTATTATTGAGATTGTCTTGGGTCTTGGGAATTTAGGGTGTAATTCGATACGATGCGTCTGGGGAAAATAGTCACGTGATAAAAAGACCGTAAAGAAAGGAGGCAAAATTTCAGGGTCATCGAATGAGGTGTTTGTTTTGCTTTTATTAATTCTCTTAGTTTTACAGCATTTATGAAAGGTTTGCTAATAAATTGTAGTGTGTCTGTCTGTCTTTACAAAAAATAAATTATTATTCTAAAACAAGACAAGACACGAAAAATTTATGTTCAATTTTTTCAACACTTCTGATAATATTAACTTTTATATATTGATTTTATACTACTATTTTTAGCTTACTATTTTAATTACTCTTTTTTAAAATGTGTTGCGGCCCGCCTAACGTCGCAAACATATGGCTGCGGCCCGCGAGAAAAAAAGGTTGAGTATGGCTGGTCTAACAGATTTTGAGATATGGTCTCCCCCCTCATTCTTCGCCCCAACCACATCCCTGGGTGAGATAAAGATCAAAATTTTAATTAAGAATGCTTTTATCTGCGCCTATGCTTAAAATGTTATCATTGTGCAAAATTTAATTTTAAAAGATCTGATAGATCTCGAAATATAGTCCCCCCCCCCCCATTCCACTATCAAAATTTTAATAAAAAATTATTTTATCTGCGCCTATTCTAAAAAATATATCCCCCCCCCCCCATCAAAGGATCAGATGAATAAAAATTTTAATTAAGGTGATTCTCAAATGACCTGCTCAAAAAAGCGAAATTTTCTGACAAATTTTCTGACTCATTTTTAGACTCTAAAGCATAAAATTGGCAGACCTGACAGTTGATACGATTTGGAATCGAAGTGAGTTTTCCATTTTTTGATAAATAAATTATTTATCAAGTTATAAGCGATTCGTCTCACGTGACGGCGCGTTTTCTCCTTTCTCGTGCTGCGGTGTCGGAAATTCGGTTCAAAACGCCGACTTTGACATTATTTTCTGAAGTATCTTCTATATTTACCAAAAACTGTAAAACGTCTTTCGATTACAAAATTTCTAAATAAAAACACTTGCCAATTTCATGCGTTTTCGAACAAAAATGAAAAAAAATATTTCATAAAATTTGGATATGAAAACAGCCATGGATGCTCAATAAGTCTATCGTCTATTCAAACTACTTTGCCAAGACCCAAGACTGGAGCAAAAATACCTATATCGTTTGACTAAAGCTCAAAGTTTTCTTTTTTACAAAAATCACGCGCCTTCCAAATTATGGCAACCCCTGACCCTCCAACGTGACCCCTCTTTTGGGGAGAGCTAAGCAATCAATTAGGTCAGGTTGACAACTTGACAGGTCTGGAGTGTTCTTTGACGATAGCTTATTTTTAATTGTCAAATTACAGCGTTTTAATTAGAGTAAATTTTAAAAGTTGCCTAATTACATGAAAGAAAACAAAAAAACATTTTATGGTATAAGCTCAAAATTTTTATATCTTTTTTCAATCCAGAGTTACAAACTAGTAAAGTAAACGCTTTATACTTTTCGGGATTTTTTTTAACTTTAACATAAATTTTAAAATACTCAGAACTATTTTAAAAATATTTCAAACTTATGGCTGTATGGTGAGCTTTCGGATTTATATGCTGGAGAAAAAAAAAAGTCGAAATTTTTAAATTTGAATGAACAAAACGCAGAAGAAGTTTTTCCCATAGGATAACATGGGATTCCGCAATATTTCTTCCCCTCGAAGTAAGTCCCCTTAAGTGCGCTAGATTGAACTAGCCATCGCACACCCACAGAAACTTATTATAGATGGCTCTATTTCCAAATGTGCCCATAAGTGTTAAAATTGCATAATGGATTGAAGAGTAACAGGCGGGGAATTATAACACCCACATGCGACACTGAATGCTAAATTTCGATTATTAATTGTAGCTGTTTAGATCTTATTCTCTAATTTGGGCTTTACCGTAGTTAATTATGGAACTCCTAAATTTTAATTCATGAGTTCGATAGGCAACATAATGAAAGCTTTAGTAATTAAGGTAAGGGTTGTATAAAACTAGTCTAGGGCCTAGTTAAATGTTGCAAATTTTTTAATGAAATAAATGCCTTTAACACTAATAGATGAGTAACAATGTCTCTTTTTCAGGTTTGGATATTAAAGGTACATTAAAAATGCCAGGACGATCTACAAATAAGGACATTCCGGAAGCGCTAAAGACTTTTCCTGAAATGAGACGCAAGTCTTCAGAATTTCGAGCAGAAACAATTCCATATGATAGTTGTGAAGATCCTAATGCACCAATTTTAGCCTTTTCAGGAGATCATATGAATATGATTTTTAATATACCCAAAGAAAGATTTCTAAAGATGGCTTTTGCTGCGATCAGACACTTGAAGGAGGGTGATTCGTATTTTAAACCACCTGAAAGTTCTTCCAAGCATCAGTCTGGTAATCTCGAACATAATTCTGTTGAAATATCAAAGTCCAGACTAAGTGACGTCGTTAAAAGTCTTGATAGTGACAATACAAATGAGATTGTGAATGCTTACGAGGAAGACAGCAACGAGTCTCAAAATTCAAAGAATAAAGATCCAGTTGATCTGAAATCGTGTGAAGATAAGAGTAATGAGCCAATAGAACTCTGTGGTGAATCGGTTTCGAATGCCAGAGAAACTGAGAAATCGTGCCAAAATACTGTTAAGCTTTGAGGAGTCTTCAAATTCTCAATCTGCCCTCTCATGTTTATATAATAGTTTAGCTATAGAAGAAAAATCTGGAGAACAAAATTTTAAAACCATGGTCAGCATTGATATACGTTATATAAAAGTCAAAGACGATGACTTGGAAAATGAATCGGAAATCTCAAATGAAGACTGCGAAAAAACCGAAGAAAAACTTGAAGGAAGTAAATCAAGTAATGAACATGCTGATGTCAAGCAAGAAAAAAATTCTGAAGATGGTGAAAGCGATGTTTATATTGAAGTAGACAATCTTTCTGCACACAGTCTTGATATTTGTCCCGAATTAGAGAATGCATGGCCTGATAAAGATCATCCTATTATAGCTGAAGGAGCAACTGGGATAAAGCTTGTAGATAAAATTCCAGACATGGAGGCAAAATCCTTGGAACCTAAAAACAATTTAACAGAATCAAAGGAACCCATCTCGACGGAAGATTTACCTTCAAGCGGTAACTCTTCCGATTGTATTGCTACAACTGTAGACGCCGAGACTTCAAACTCCTTGGAATCGGATTACGAAGTCAAAGATGCTGTGCCTTCAAATGCTGCTTCAAATGTTGAAAATCGCTCAGCAGGTGAAGTGTTTGAGAATGAAACTCCAACTTTGGAGTTTCCAAGCGCCTTATTGGAACATATTATTATTAGTCGTAAAATAGAGCAAAAACTGGAAGAATTGGATATAAACATTCCTGGTCTTTCTCCAACCGAAAGACTTAAATTTACCCTGAATGATGGTTTGAAAAGGACTTGCGGTGAAATTGAAGCAGAGAAGCACATGGAAGAGTCTGCCTTAACTGAAAATGTATTAAATGAGGCTGAGGCGCTTTCTTCCGAATCTGTTTCGGAATCTCTAGAAAAATGCCCCAAGAAGATTATTTCTCAGGATGAGTCTACAGCTGAATGTTCAGACAGTTGCGATTCTAATATAAGGATGAAAATAGGTCATGAAAATAAATCTGAATCTCCTAATGTATCGTCCAACGCTGAAAGAGAATTGGCTACGTTTGTCTCTGAACATGCTGTTTCAGCAAAAAATAAATCTATTGGCACCTCATTGAATTGTGAATCTGGATTAGCTGATGGAGATGTCTCTGCAGTTGGAAAGTTAATTTCAAACTTTTCTAGTATTGTTTCTTTATCGACTAACATTGAGAATGAATCTACGAATATTTCCCCTGAAGATAAAGATTCTGCATTGGGCAAGGATCTCCACATTTCTGGATCTGAAGGCTTTAATTTTAGACAGTGTGAATCTAAGAACGCAGAAATAGAGTCAAGTGATGGTGTAAAGAACGGGGAAGCAGAAACTGAGAATATTCCCGGAGAATCTAATGTTGAAACAATTTTGAGCCAATCTTCGCATTCTTCGGAACCTTCCTGTAAAAATTCAAAATCTCTCGTACAGCAAAACTCTGAGTGCATAAATTCGGTGTCTGAAACCACAGAAGAAAAGCTGCCTGAAAATAGTTTCGCAAGCAATTTGGATTCCTTCAGGGATACTGCTAATGTAGAAAGTGCGTCGGAAGGCGGGGACTATGAAAGTGACGATGTTAAATCTATTGCCTCCGAATCTGATGAGAACAAGGATTATGATAAACAAGCTTCAAAACGTATAGGTGTATATAAAAAGAACGTATGTGAACGTTCTCGTGCTCCAACGAGAGTTCGAACGAAAAAAACCATATCTGGATTATCCACAGACGTGATCCCGGAAAATTCTGAAGTTAAAAATGGTAAGGATTCTAAAGCTCGTGGTTCATACTTTGTTTCGGTGAAAAGGCCCATCGGAGGATCGCTTCAAAGTAAGAGTTTGGATCCAACTCCACAAACAAGCAAGGGGATTGTACATGAAAGAAAGCATGTTATTGCTGAATCTGAAGAAATAACTCGTAGGACACGAGCTAAAACTCCCGACATTGTAAGCAAAAAGGATTTAAAGACGACAGCGAAATCAGCTAGAAAATTTACAAGAGCTGCTTCAACGGAACCCAGTTACCAAAACCACCGTTGCTGATGATCATTCTAAATCTTCGGTGTCAACAAAACGAGCTAAGCGATGAAATAAATAAGTTTTTAATTAGTTTAATTTATAGTTTTAAAGTTTTCAATAAATATTTACCTACTTTTTAAACTTTTGTACAGTTTATTAGACTGCGAGCTCTTTACTTTCTGAATATGAAATAGATACTAAAAATAGCCTTCAAATGGTCATTTTGACACAATGTTGGCGTTCCTAGAAAGTAGTTAACTTTTAGTTTTCATAGTTGGAAGGGGTCGAGATTTTGAGTATGCTTGTTAAATTCGTTTGTTATATCCTTGCACATACTTCATTTTTAGATGCAATGAATACTCCCAAGCTTTCTAGGTAACTTGGATTTAAGGGACATATCACCTTTTTAAAATGGTCAAAAATTTAATTTCAAGGTTTTGATGTCTGTAAATAGTAAATCTTATTGTTTTCAGAGTAAGATGTAAAGCAATGCAATCGTCATTCTTTATTTTTTAATGGGGAGTGAACATTAAATTCATTTAATTCCCAACAATGATTTACAAACTCGCGCGCACGATTTCTCAATTTAGAGGCTCAAATTTTCAAACTTATTAATGTTGTCAAAATGAGCTAGAATCTTTTTAATCTGATCAATAAATTAAAATGACTAAATCATCAAAGATCATTCAAAATGAGTTTTTAAATTGCAGTTAATTTAATTTATTGATCAAATTGCGATTCTAGTTAATTTTGTTCATTGTTACAACATCGATAAGTTTGAAAATTTGAGGCTCTATCTAAATTATTTTTGGAGAGATCGTGCGCGAAAGTTGGTAAATCATTGTGAATTAAATGAATTTAGTTTTCAGTCCATTTTTAAAAAACAAAGCGACTATTGTATTTTATCTTCATCAATAATTATCGCCTCTAAAAACATTGGGTAACCTTTCTACTCGGAGTAAAAATATACTATTTACTGATATCAACCTTGAAATTGAATTTTTCGCCTTTTTTAAGGCGATATGTCTCCCCTTAAAGTTTGAAAAATTTGTATTCAATGTTTGAATCGCGACCTACATTTAATTTTTACATAACTAAATCTACTAAACAGTAAAGTTTACAGCTCATTTTAATCCTTAGATTCAGATGCATTACTTTTCAACGGTCAAGTCTCCGGTTATCGAATAGTCAATAGAAATCTCAAAAACCGATTTTTGGATTGATTTGGAAATATTTTTCTGGCAACTATATGTTAATGTACTTAAAGCTCCTAACAATTTAACGCTAAAGATTTACGAAAATGTAAACTATACTTTCCCGGCTGCTTTAGTCCAAGTAACAGTGTCGAAAGTGGGTGTTGCATAGGTGCCAACCTCTCATTAATATTCCGTAATATGCTTGTTAATTTGATCCAGTTTAACAACGCTTCAAACAAGAAAAATTGTTGGATGAATCTTTATTCAATTTCTGGTGTCTACGTGGAATTTAATTTCACTTCTTAAATTCTGGTGCAAAACGTGTTCAACCTGGGTCAAATTAACCCGCATATTACGGAATATTAATGAGAGGTTGGCACCTATGGTGTTGTCACTTCAAAAATAAGTTATGGAATATCAAAGTATAAATTGAAACTATTTAATCCTTTAATTTTATTACTCTTACTTACCCCGGTGGTGATCGCACTACCCTATGCTATCCCACCAAGATCAGGAAGGGAGACTCCGAATAATTCAATTTTAACCCTTTCAAGGGCAGTGAGAAGTTCAAATTATTTTTAATTGCTAAAGTAATGAGTAATAAAATTCTGTTGCTAAAACGGTGAAAAAATAAACTGCCACCAGAATTTACGAATCAAATGATTAGAATGTTTTTCTTCACGTCCATTATAAAGCATTTTTTAAACTCAATTCTGGTGCAATATCAGCAATTAAAAATAATTTGAACTTCCCACTGCCCTTGAAAGGGTTAAAATTGAATTATTCGGAGTCTCCCTTCCTAGTTGAATATATTCTGATCTTGGTGGGATAGCATAGCGATCACCACCCCTCGCTAAAAGGACTGTTCTGTTCATATTTTAAATGCTGGGAAAACCAGTTTGATTGCATTGAAAAACTGCATCCGATTCTATCAAACAGTTCGTCGTTTTTAAAGCACCCTTTGAAAACGGATTGAAACTCATTTAAATGGATGCATTTAGAAAGTAAACTGACAAAAGTGCATTGTTATTTTTACGTGTCAAATGAAATGGTACGTTCTGCGAAAGTGATGCAATCTCTATGCTACCTCTTATACTGCAATTGAATGTGTCGCGTGAAGCAGACTAGCAATATTTGCGTTTTGTTAAATGCAATAACTTTATTACATGTCACGGTAATTATAAAACTTCATATCTTAAATCATTTCACTTCGACATCTATGAAAACGCCAGGGATAAAGATTCTTGCATTTTTATAGTTCATTCTTAAATTTCTAAAAGTACTAAATAGGAGTTTCCTGAACTTTAATTTGACTTGTCACTTCAGAAATAAGTATACGGTATTTGTTGAAACTTAACAACGCTTAAGGTGGTATTAAAAAAATTTCCACGCTCAACTCAAAATTTTGACACATTTTCACTCATTTTTAAAAGTAAACATGAAACTTGGCGGCGTGATTATGAAGAATCCAAGTTTTTATTTTTCGTTAAATTAATTAGAAATTGATATAAAATTTCGCAGTACGATCATTTAGTTTCCAGCGCTATCGCTTCGGGAAGTTCGGTTCAAAATGTCCACCTTCACAGCATTTTTTGAAATATATATTCTGCCTTTATCAAAAAATGGAGACAATACGGACATTATAAAGTTTCTGAATAAGAGAAGCTGCCTGTTGGAAGCATTTTGGAACAAATGAATTTAAAAAATGCGTCTCAAAATAAGCTGTTTGGATTTGAATACACCCTTAAATGCTGTTAGGTGTCTCACCGAGCACTGCTTTAACTTTTCCGTTTAAATTGTAATCATTTTAATTAGATGCTAGTAAATTTACACTTGCGAATTTATACATAGTTTAATTCAGAAACTGTATCCTATGAATTCGTCTAATCTTAATTTGCTGGTCAAGCGGTCTGGGAGAGTTAGTGGACAATTTGCCACCGCAGTTAAAGGTTAAGCAAAAAAAATTGGAAATTGATATCAACTACCCCCCCCCCCCCAACTCTTCTTCCCAAATGAAGGGTAGAAAGTTCTTTAAATTTGAACTATTTCGTAGCGTTTGTGATTTTACTGGGCAATTCAAATATTTTTCATTCCTCTGGGTCCGCTTAATCTAAATTAATAAAAGGCTCGATAAACTCTGAATACTGGTCCTGTACTACATGACTTAAAATTAATCTATTCTGAAGCCTCCAGCGATAGTACTAGGGCTCAAAACGAAAATTCACCAGGATCTGCAGTTAAACTGAAAGTTAAACTGGAGAAAATATCGGAGATGCCACTAACCGCAGTTAAGCGTTAAAGTTTTAAATTTCTTTGCTCTATTTGTTGTGAATTGCCAATTTTTTTTACTCTGCTTATTTCACAAATTTCGGAAACTAAGGTCTAAACATAATACAAATCTCCTGTATAAAGTGTTCAAAATTTTTCTTATGCCGGGAAGTGTAATTTTGCTTGCCCATCATAGGTAGTATAGGGCAAGTCTTGCAATCGTTTTGAAAATCGAAAAAATTTGACTGATTTACGTTTCAGACAAACATTTTCAGACAGATTCCGAAAAACATTTTTAGAAAAAAATTGCCGTCTGTGTGTCCGAGCAAATTGAAATAGACTTGAAATATGGTATGTACTTAGTATGTAATAATGGAAAGAAAAGCTTACTAATATTTCAGTAACCTCAATTATACGGAACTCTTGAAGTATTCGTTCTGATGAAAGGTATACAAAAAATTTCGAAATTAGTTATGGTAAGGAGAGAATATGAGATACAAACATAAATTTCGCATAAAGTCGATCGAATAATTAGTTACCACTGCTCAAAAAAAAATAAGGGGAGCAAGCAAATAAGAGAACCTTGCGAGACAGCCATGCATGGGTATAAAATGGAGAGTACACGTGTATCGATGCGCAATACAGAAAATAAAACGCAAAAAAAATTGTAACGGAGCTTTAATACTTTGAAAGGATGGAAATAACTTGAAAATAGGGTTAAGGGCAACAATTTGTTTACATGTAAATTACTAAAGTATTGATTATAAAAATTAAATAGAAACCTCCATTAGCTTCCAACCTTTGCTGACGCTCGGGCAACTGAATGATTCCATTGTGAAAATACGGCTTGGTAAGTTCGACGCTTTGGTATTGAAAATGAAGTGCGTAGGTTTTATAAGACACTCAAAATCGCATTGACAGGGGCACTCAAAAGTATTCCGTTACATTAGGGTCCATGGAGAAAAATCATTTGCTATGTAATTTAAGAGTGTTACGCTATTCGAAACATAATGAAATTTATATGCCTACAAAAAGGTTACTTTAGTATATATTACGTGTAGCAGTTACAGTTCATTTACAGGGGCAGTCGAAAGAATTGAGTGACATTAGGGTCTAGGAGGAAATATCGTTTGAGGTCTATTTTAAGTATGTTACGCTATTACAAACAGGATGAAA
Organism: Maratus michaelseni; assembly: GCA_963931845.1. Lineage (NCBI taxonomy): Eukaryota > Metazoa > Arthropoda > Arachnida > Araneae > Salticidae > Maratus > Maratus michaelseni. The sequence continues at coordinate 3,905,467 of OZ007592.1, read as the reverse complement.
TGGGTGTAAAATTCTATGATGCAGTAAAAACATGCATTCTGTAGCGGATAGAGAGCAAAGCCATTATCATTCATTTACATGGTCACGCAAACTACTTCGATTATAGAATGGTCTACGGGGAGAAACTGCTTGCAGAGTATTTTAAATTATTTTGGACTCTTTCAAACAGGATGAAACTGATATATACGTTACTGAGGTTTACTACAAAAAGGTTGCTGTAGAATAGGACGTGCATAGCATTTATCGTTCATTTACAGGGACACACAAAAGATGTCGGATACATGACTGTATTGCCTATTGGGGATAATTGCTGGATGTGCGCTTTCTGTTATGATATGCGTTTTATAGTTTTACTAAATTTTGGATAGTACGTGGTGTATATAAATTCTACAGATCCTATACAGGGCTACACAAAAGTATTCGTTAGCATTACCGACCCTGAATATAAATAGCTTAGAGGTGTTTTTAAATTGATTTATGCATTTTTAAGCCCATTTATATTTAGTATACTAAGAGAGATGTTTGAAGAATGTCAATAAAATCACATACAGGGCTATGCAAAGAACTGGATACGTGTCCCGCTGACCAGTATTTCCTGGAAGTGAGATTGGAGTAGCTTTCGGCGTATTTTTGCCTGAATTAAAAATTAGCTTAATATGTGGCGTGTATAAAAATCTAAGTAATATACAGGGCTGTACAAAAAAAACGTTTCCATCTATTGATAAAAATTTCTGAAGATGAATATTCAACTGTTATGAGTTTTCTTGCTAAGATTATTTTTAGTATACTATATACAATATATGAAAATCTATAGATCATATACACGGCTGCCAAAAAAGAATTAGAGTATACGTTTTAGGCTATAAACGGTTATTGTTGAAATCTGGTTTTGAAATGTGTTATGCATTTTCAAAAATGTCTATTTTGGTATGTTCTTTACCTTACTAAACGATGAAGTTTTTTTTTTTTGGTAAAAGTATTCTGTAAATGTTGGAAAGTGTTTCATAGTCTATGATTTTTTCCATAGATATTTTAGACTGATAACACCACTATTTGTTTCGCAAATTATTTCTTTTTTAAACATATTCTCTTTGTTATTATATTCTAATCGAGGCCGAAGGATGAATTCTAAAATAATGTTTTCAATCCATTCCCTTAATTTTTGAAATAATTGTTAGGAAGTAATTTTAATATTTTTAGGTTCATTTCTTTAGAAATCACTTCGTTTATATGTGTATAGAATGCAAATTTTGCCATTACGATGACGTTCGAAATACTGAACCCATTCGAACCTAACTGGGACAGTGTATGGATCTTGCCAATATCTTTCATGAGTTCGTTCATCAAGTAAGTAAATACAGTTTGTTTACGGAGACGCAAAATCAAAACGTGTCATCATGATAATTTCCGAAATATTGTACCCATTTAAACCTAGTTGGGACAGTGTATGTACATTGCAAGTGTCTTGGATGAATTCGTTAATCAAGTATTGTTCTGGCGTCTTTAGGCTGTCACGTAATGGGAAAAACCGGCCCTGTTCGAAGCAAAGAGTATAAAATTAGCGAATACATCTTTACTTTGGTTTGTCCATGACATTTTTTGCCTAAATTTGTTTCTTGTACCGAACGACGAACCAAATCTTTTGGCGTCCCATGTTAATCTAGCGCTCCGCTCGCTTTCCGCTTATTTCGGCCCTGGTCAATTAGACTTTCTGCGGAAAAACAAAGACTCGATATAATCGTGTAGACTCACGAATAAAGTGGCAAAATGAATTTATATTACTTTCACATTCTATGTGTGTGACATAAGTGCAAAAAAGAGAATTCATAGGGTTTTAACTTTTGAGTGCCACTATTTTTATACACTCATATAAACGTTTTTTCTAATAGCGAATTTCTGTCATTTAATAAGGCAAATATTACTTTTAAAAAACAGTGGTGCGGATCCTGAACAAACAAACCCACTCCCTGTAGGAAACCACGTGAAACGGATGAGATGTGTCGCGAATTGATTAATTGCTGTTTATCTAATGTAATCAGAGAGGGCAGCACCATGCAGTGTCATTTTGATTAAATGAAAATACATATGTTTTGGGCTCCTCCCTCTCACGGGATATATGTAGATATATCTCTGAGCGGGCTGTTGAAATGGCGGCGTGTCGGATGTTTTATCGGCACAAAAACGAAAAACGATTGTTGAGTTTTATAGAATGACTTTTCGCTTATAGAAATATTATTTTCACGCGTTTTAAATGACGATAATACAAGATCGGATAGCTTTTGTTTATCGAATCGCCTTCGTTTGAGATAAGATGAGGTCATTCTTGCAAACTTTTAGTACTCCCAAAACAGGGTCTTTATAGGTTTTCGTACATTTTCAGTAGTATTATTTTTCTTTTTTTTAAAAAAAGACACTCTTGCAAGCAGGGCTGTAGCTAGAAGTAAACAATACTATTTCTCTCTCTCTCTGACACATGCATGCACAAACACAGATATATATGATAAAAGTATTATATAGAAAGGTAAATTAGTGCATATTCATAGTGTAGGCACTATATTTCTTATTAAATTGTTTATAATAACTTTATTTAATGCTAAGAAAAGTAAAAGCTGCAGACAGGGATGTAATACCTTCTGGATTATTTTAAGGAATACTGTATACCCTCTTCTCAAAAACACTATAGCATATACTTTTTAGGGTATACCCTCTGCCTAAAGCGTATGCCCTCTGGTTTTTTTACTACGACATCACTGGCTGCAGAATAAAAATTTTCAGTGTACAACTATACTAGTGAAATAATAAGTGATGATGTCAAAAAGTAAATATAAAGCTTTTTCACCTGGATTGAAGGCGATTCGATAAACAAAAGCTATCCGATCTTGTATTATCGTCATTTAAAACGCGTGAAAATAATATTTCTATAAGCGAAAAGTCATTCTATAAAACTCAACAATCGTTTTAGTTTTTGTGCCGATAAAACATCCGACACGCCGCCATTTCAACAGCCCGCTCAGAGAGAGCTCAAAAGAGTTGCAACCTAACCTTTTAAACGCCAATGTTCCCGAACGGGAACATCAAATTTAAAATTCATTAAAAAAAAAAGTTTCGCTTCTATGGACTTACAAAAATTATTATTTATTAACAAAAGTACATTTATTTTTTTAGACTAAAAACTTTTATGTTATATAATTATTTAAGCTTAAAAAAAATTCGTAAAAAAGTCATTTTTTGTCAATTTTTACTAGGATTGTTAAAAAATTCACATAAAATTTTTAAAAGATGCAAAATTCATGAAATTTCAGAGTTATGATAAATAAGTTCCATTTTAAAGAATAAGCATGCTAAATAACAGTTTTCAATAAAAATGCGTTTGCTATAAGATATCAAATTCTATTGTTCCCGTTCGGGAACATTGGCGTAATTCACTATACAGAATTCGATCATTTGCACTGTTGATCTATTTTCCTAATTTGTAATATTGAGAGTCTCAGAATTATACTGAATCTCTTTTGCTGTGTTTAAAAGCAGGTCAGTGGCTTTTCGAATTCCACTTACACCCTTTTCACCCCTCCCCCCTTCTCTTGCTTTCTTCGCTCACTAGTGCGGGGGTGAGAGTTTTGTCCAAACAACTCTTTTGCTCAGGACTGAGGATGTTTATGACTTTTTCTAAGTATCCCGCGAAGGGTGCTATTTGTTAGCAATAATTTTTACTTTCTTATCGTATGTAAGAGTTTTGAGATAGATAGATCACGTGGTTCAGCACCCGCCCAGTTCTTTTATTTATTTATTTTTTCCTTTTCTCTTTCTGAATATTTTGCATCGTTCATTTTGTAAGTAATAGAGGGTGAAGCTAGAACGATATTTTTACTTTGCTTCTTTGATAGATATGGCTAATCGTGAAAGATTTTTAACAGTACAGGAAGCTATTGAATATTTTAACTCTTTATCAGATTCAGATGCTTCGGTTGATTCTGTTATAGATATTTGCCAATTGCCTCCTGATGAAAGTGGTGCTATAACAGATGAAGAAGATGTAAATGAAAATGAATTTCAAAAAATTATGCCTGCAGATGTATGCGGACAATTAGAAGTTTTTACACATAGATCAGTTGATGTATCAGATGATGAAACGATTGTTTCTGTACCTTCTACATCAAAAACCGAATCAAGTTTGAAGAGAAAGAGACTATCAAAGAAAGACGATATGAAGCCGAACTGGAATAAAAATGCATCTTTCAAAAAATCTTTAGAAACCATAAGTAATATGAAGCTTTGCGAATCGTTTCCCGAATTAGCAAATTTATCGCCAGCTGAAATTTTCAACAAATTTTTGCCGATGGAATATTTAGCCCATTTATCAGAAATGAGAAAACTGTATGCAATGCAAAAAGGGGAAAATATTGATGTAGACGAAAAAGATATTGGGCAATTTTTTGGGTTACTCTTATTTAGTGGCTACCATACTGTTCCTGGTGAGGATTTATATTGGAGCACTTATGAAGATTTGTCCGTTCCAATAGTTGCTTCAGTTATGTCTAGAGCCCGATTTAGGAAAATGAAGAAATATTTTCATATTATAGATTCAAATGATTTGAAAGCAGGAGATAAATTGGGCAAAATTTCTCCCTTTTATCAAGAACTTGAAAAAAATTTTCGGCAGTTTGGAATCTTTCACAGAAAACTAAGCATTGATGAATCTATGGTTCCATACTATGGTCATCATTCAGCAAAAATGTTCATAAAAGGTAAGCCTATAAGATTTGGTTTCAAAATTTGGATGCTTTGTTCGCATAATGGTTACCCATATGCAATGAAAATTTACGGTGGAGAAAGTCCGGAAAGGAGTAATATTCCCCTTGGATCAAGAGTTGTATGGGAACTTTTATCGTGTATTGAAAATCCGAAAAAAAAAACGAAATATACTTTGATAATTTTTTCACGTCTTTTGGCGGATTTATCAGACAAAGATTTTAAAGCAAGTGGTACAATTCGGGATACTAGAACAGGACAGTGTCCTTTGCAATCATTAAAAAAAATGTCCAAATGCGAGAGGGGAAAGTACGATTTTCAGTGCGATGGAAAAGTTTATATGTGCCGATGGAACGATAGTTCAGTTGTTACAATAGCGTCAAATTACGATACTCATGAACCTATGGGTAATGCAAAACGATTTTGTCGTAAAGAAAGAAAAAAGGTAGATGTTTCACAGCCACATCTTGTAAAGTGCTATAACGAAGGTATGGGTGGAGTTGATTTGTTAGACAGACTTCTTGGAAGTTACCGTCCTATGTTCCGCAGCAAAAAGTGGTACTGGAACTTATTTAGCAATGCCCTAAACATGGCTGTTGTTGCGGGATGGATTGTACATACTGAATTACACCACAACTCAACATCAGAACTGTCACACCTGAATTTTCGAAGAGAGGTGACTTTGAGTTTACTTCGAATGAAACCCAAGATTCATTGTATTCCAGGTCCACGTGCCCATCCAGTAGAGTCTGCACGGCAGTCAGATACGCACTATTTGGTATCATCATCTCAAGGACGCTGTGTAGTTTGCCAGAAAAATACAAGGAAAATGTGCTTTGAATGCCAAAAGCGACTGCATGAACATTGTTTTCCCTCTTATCACGGACAGTGATGCAAACTATAAAATAATAATAATAATAATTTGGTAAGATAATTTGTATTTTATATAATTATTATTTATAGTTTTATGTAGTTAATATTTGTAATACATATAATTATTTTATCATTAACTTTCAAGTAGTTATTTGTGCTTTTCTATAGTTGGTTTAAACATTTTTACTAATTCTATTTATATCTATGCACATATATATTATTTAATTCTTTCTTTGTGTTTGGTTGTTTTTATAAAGTATAATATTCAACACACGAATTTCACTTAAAAATTTTTTAATGTTATTAAATCTGTCAAATATTATTCATACTTATAAAATTCTAGCATAAGAACCATAAAATTTAATCTATTGAAAAATATAGTAAAAACTTAATGAATCACGCCAATGTTCCCAAACGGGAACATACCCGAAATCGTACATAAAATTTTTTTGGGGGGAAATTTCTTCTTGCATTGTTTAAATAGATGCATTTAAATCTTATTTTCACAAAGAAATAATATTTTTTATTCTTGGAACACAGAGCGGCGTTTAAAAGGTTAATTTTTTTCTGAATATTCCCTGCCCTTCAGGATTCTAAAGCTATGTTATTATATGTTAAAAAATATTAGAATAATCAAGGGTGTATTTTGCATTTTAAAATTATTTTTGTGTCTAGTCAAAAGCTAAAACCAATTGTATTTAAATTGGTTATAACTCATTAGAATAACTGTTTTATGCAAATAATGGAAAACGCAGCAAAATGAAAAATTTCAGTAAATAACTAATGCAAAAGTCAATGTTTGCATCAGCAAAAGGTTACTCATTCTGAGAATGTACAGATAGGATTTGCGCCTGTTGAAGCACTTATTTGCAGTTTTTAAACAAATACTACAATTTAGTATTTATGCAAAACTGTAAAGAACTCCCAAAACTAAGTTCAATTTTTGAACAGTTTCATTTGGATGTTTGAAACAGAATTTCATTTAGCGGCCGTGGCAACTTTCCCAGGGGGGGGGGGGGGGGGGCTCAAAAATTTTCAGGGGGTGCTGAGCCCCCCCCCCCCCCCTGGCACCCCCCTAGCTACGGCCCTGCTTGCAAGATGCTAAAATTTAACTTTTTAGAATTCTTATACAATACTTCATAAATATAAACGAATGGCACCGACCTCGATCCATGTTATCTCATACTTCGTGCTTTATTTATTCTGTTCAAAAATGGTTATTGACTGCCAAGAAACTCAAAATCGCAAAAAATATTTTGAAACATTTAAAGCAGAAAAAAAAAATTACATAAAAGCAAAAGCAATTGGGAAGAGTGTTTTTGCCTCATTGTGTTCGAATTTTCCTGCCGATAGGAAGGAAAGTAAAATAAAAATCTGAAACCTGGATGGTTTGTTGATAGCCGAAGCCGTTGGCTTGGCTGAAAGTGGTTTCGGCTCAATTTAGTTTTGGTATGTTCCCTACATTTTAGATAATTTTTCCCCTCCAGCTGGATCCATTCCTCGAACTTGAGTGAAAAGAACTCGTAGATAAGTGTTGCCACGAGAAACCCATAAACTCTAGATTTTTTGCGAGTTCTATTCTATCTGTCGCTTGCAGTAATTGGACACTCATTCTCCTACTGATAAAAGAACCTGAACTACAATGGTGGTGCAAAGCTTTGATCTGACAGGAATTATCGATAGTAAAAGAAGAGAAAGCTGATTTTCCTTTCGCTAGTTGAAGGTCGTACACGTGAAATGTTAGGATCCTAAGGTCAAGGTCAGATTCATTCTAGATAACTGAACTTCGAAACATTGTAACTCATCATTCGACTTAAGAATGCGACATTAAAAACGTATGTGTAACAGTGGCGTGTGTTATTAGGTAGCACCTAGAGCCGCAGGGAACAGCGCAAAAACGAATGGTTTGAAATTGAAGCTATATTATCTTTGCAGAATTGTGTCGGGTCATTTCCTATTTTATGAACAATCGAATCCAAACTTAGAAAGCCATGCATAAAACTTTTCTTTATCCTATCATACGTAATCTATGTAGTAAAAGCGCAAGTCATGTGACTGGGGCAAACAAATACGGACTATGCCAACTGGCTATCTTTATTCAAAATTATTTTTTTCGAATAAAATTACATAAAAGTTACATTTTTAGAAAGTTCGTTCAAAAAAATGATTTGCTTGAGAGATGAGTTACATTCAAAAATGTGTAAATTATGAGATAACTTCAATGGAAATGAGGTTTACAGCCGAATACCTCAATCCATAAACGCGTTCATGATGAGTCCTAAAAATATGAAACCATGGAGGTGCAAAAGCAAGATCTCCAGGGTGAATTTTACAGCGCTGTCTCGTGTCGAAAAAAGAAATCGCATCTGTAAACGTGGCGTACGTAATAAGGAAAATCTCATTTCGTTCATAGCAGACGATATCATTTATTTCACGGAAATAATAACGAGGATTTTTTTACTTACCCATCCTACGTAGTATAGGGTAAGTCTTGTAATCGTTTTGAAAATCGAAATTTTTTTTTTTTTTTTTTGACGGATTGGCACGTTTCAGACACTGGAGATTCCGAAAAACATATTTTTAGAAAACAAATTTTGCCGTCCGTCTGTGTGTGTGTCTGTAAACGCTCTATCTCCCGAAAAAATTGAGATAGAGACTTGCAATGTGGTATGTACTTAGTATGCCTATTTAATTTTAATAACCTCGATGATCCGGAACTATTTTTTTCGGACTCTCGAAATATTCGTTCTGATAAAAGGTATATAAAAATTTTCGAAATTGTTTATTTTAAGAAATGAATATAAAAGACAATAAAAAAACAAATTTTGCATCAAGCATGAAGTCGATCGGATAATGAGTTGCCGAGATATTTGGAATCCTATGTATTTCATCTAAATTTCACTTCAAAGATATATTTTAATTGGAAATTGGACGCTTTCATCCGATGCAATGAATAGGATTATTATTTTTGGAGTTATAAGGAGGTTTCTTTCAAGCAATTCAGTCATCGAGCCTTTAAAGTTTAGGACGTCATCAAGCCACGATTTTATTTGAATTGAAATGCATTTTATAAGTAGTTTACACATTTTTATTTAATATTTCTACTTTCTATTTTAACATTTCTACGATCGCATGTTCGATCCAGGAAAGACTGGGCGCTCGCTATTGATAATTTTCGAAATTTACATTATAATAGTGTTTTTCCATGTACGTATTTAAAACAAATGAGGGGGTGGGGAGGAGGCACATTAAAATTCATCCTGGAAATGTGTGACTAGTATTATTTTATTTAATTTGTTAATTTATTTCGGTACTACTCCATTATCCCGTCGACCACTTTTCATAACAAGACTATTGCCCAACTGTAAGATGAAACGCCAAAAATGCAGTCCCATTTACTTGATGTCAGAAGCATTATATGCGTTTGTTTGTCATCAAATGGTTTTTAATTCGACATTTGCGTTATGTTTTACTGATTTATGAGTTATTTCATTCATTAAAATAACAATTATGTCCTTAAATTCTTATATTTTATTTATTTAATTATTTTGATATTCCAATGGCAACGTTCTCCCGTTTATTGGGCGATAATTTTTTGTTGTGAAAAGTGGTCGAGATGGGATAATAGAGTGAAAATCACACACCTTTACATTTCTTTGGGGGTTCACGTTCTCATGTGCCCTAATAGAGGATGTGTAACATTTTTTGAGCATGTATGAGTACAAATCTATTTTAGAGGGCTTCTTATATGTAATATATGTCCATTATGTTTTAGAGAGTTTTCTCTTGCGATTTAGAGAAAAACTAGTGATCCCTTTCTGATTTTAATATTTTAACCCATTTTCTGCCAAATTTATTTTGCTCTTTTATTTCTGGGGTAAATAATATATCCAAATCTATAAACTAAGTTTATTTATTTAATTTTCAAAATCTCCTCATTTCGATATCGTGATCCATACGATTATAACCAGAAATAAATTATAGAAAGATGTTTTGTGAAATTTTAGAATTTTTTTACATTCAATCTTTTATGTAATTTCTCTGATTGTTGACATGTTTTAGATTTTTATACGACTTTTCCGGTTTATTCACTGAATAAATCTTGTGTTTTTATTCACTCTGCAATAAATATCTCACATTATTAAAACGTAAACACGTGAAACTAGTGGTCTAGAACATTAGAAACCTAGGAGTCTATATCGAAAACTGTCTGCTAGAGATTATAAAATGGGTATTACCATGATCCAACCTTAGAAATTTCATAAAACACCAACAAGGGATCACAGAAAGAATGGATGTTTTCTAATGTCAGGCATTTTGGGAAGAATTTTTTATTTCAATAGAAACAAAATATATATTTTTTATTTTACAACTAGCTAACCCGCCCGGCGTTGCCCGGGCCCGAGGTAATTATAATCTCAGAGAAAAGCGTTAACCCCCTCCCTCCCCATACCCGCAAATATAATGAATAATTTGTTCAAGAGAACCACCATCACCTTACATTAACGTGATCATTAAAAAAAGAATTACATTTTTCTCATAAATAGAACATAACGAAGACGCTACGCTAAAATAGCCGGCAGATGACAACCCTTCCCGACCTCAATTTCAAATCTATATCTTAATGAGTTACCTAAATTTTTGTACATTAGTAAAAATTGGCAATTATTTCCTTTCATTTTCACAAACTAAATGGAGGGATCGGCCAAAGAAACAGATCTCTTTGTAGTTCAGTTTTTAATGAAAGCAGATCCCTGACTGGCAGATCCCTGATCCCCTTTCTGGGATTGTTTTCACTGGCGCCGGAAGATTTTTGCATAAATTAAGAAAAATTACCGACCGAATTTTTCACAAATCACATTGACAGATGCAGATTTATTTTTTACATATGCTCAAGAAATTTTCAAATTGATATCTCAATTAGTTTTCTTAAAATTCGCTAATTAGTAAAATAATTTCGAATTCGTTCATTTCCGCTTGCAAATCCAATGCGCCTGTTCGTTTCTTTCGCCATTTTGATTTAAAAGATGTCATTTTAGAAGCGATGGTTAATGAGAATCTAATTAATATCTTGGGTAATTATCAAAATATTAAAATTCTGAGACTCAGGTGCACATAGCTAGACTTTGGACTATCCACACCTAAATTTCCAGACTTCTAGGTGGGCTAGATTTTGCTATCCATCGCAGACAGACAAACACACACACTCACACACAGAACGAAACTTATTAATATAGATTAGTGGTACTTTTCTGTTAGCCGGCGCCAGTGATGTATATACATTTAAAATGAAATCACAAGTGTAATAACCGAAGGAAAATGTGTTATAAAAATCAATGGAGAGGATACTGAAGAAATTAAACATAATATAATGAAAAATCAAAAATAAAATACTATGAATATCTTATGGAATTTTCATAATGATTCACAGAATAATTCATAGTAAAGATATGTTATTTCACCAAATGCCTAAAGATGGCACTATTAAGCTACGTATAACATATCGAAAAATCAAAATAAGGAAAAAGGAACATGAGATCCAATAAATGAATAAACCATGATTCATCAGCAGTAGATAACAGACCAGACCGTAAGAGAATAGACACAACTCACCCTAAAAACAAAGAGTGCAAATGATGAAACAGGATTAAAAAATACTTATCCACTGCTCGTCACCAGGAACAAGAAACCTGAAAGAACTGAGTCATGCTCATGTACTAGAAAATAATGTGTGGTGCTGCCATCTACCATAAAATAAAAAAAGGAAACGGTCTTTTAACTAGTGCTGCCATCTATACTATAAATGGAAAAGCTGGAACTACAAAAAGCTTTTTCTTAAAAAAAAAATACAAACAATGTAGTAATTAATGTAAATAAGATTTAGATAGTTATGAAGATTAAAGAAGTAAACAAATAATATAAACAATGGTAGTAAACAAATAAGACAACATTATGCAAATGAAAAAAAAATGAATGTATTAATGATGGAATCATAAATAATTGTGTCAAATGCCATCAGCTTTTTTTTTTTTTTTTTTTTTTTTTTTTAAATAATAAATTTTGTTGCTTTTTTTATTGGTTATTTATTTGTGTGAATCACTCGGCCTTAGAACTATTTACTTATTTGTTATTATTTTTACCAGAGCTGTGTGCCAGAACAAAATTCTATGGTTACAAATTCATCGGTTAGACGCCACCACTAAACATCGTTGTGTTGTGCCATCCTAAATGACCTACACCAGCAGTCACCAAATTTTTATGACCTCATGGACTACTCAATTTTTAATTTTAGAACCCGCGGACCACTAATGTGATATTTTAAAACTCATAAATGTAGGATTTTATGCGTTCAGTTTACAAAAATAACAATTTGAGTACATGAAATAAAGTTTCTGGTGTCTAGGGTGGAGAATGAAAAATTTTCTTCTTAAATTAAACTAATGTATTTTAATTCTGGGTTAAATACTGAGTAATAAAAGTATGTACAATATATTAATTTTCGGTTACAATTGAAATAAATCATCGCAGTTAGCCGTCGGCTGAGCAAGAAGTGAGAAGCATTTTCGCGACCGCTTTAACATGTAGAGGCAATCTGCTATTGTTCTCACAGTGAAAACGTAGAGCTCATCAATTTTTTATCATTCGGAAGTTGAGGTTCCATTTCAAGAGCCTCAATTAAAATTGCAATCCAAAATTCAGATAACGAACTCTTGCGACTACATAAATACATTTGTACACTTGTGGAAGAATACTCCCCGACTCCTTCTGCCGCAAATCATCTATAACAAGAAAGAAATATCGTACGTCAAGTATAGATTTTGAAACATTTCCCAACACATTCAGAATCCTGTAACTAAGCTTCGCCGTTTTATAAAGTGAAAGAGGATGACAATTTTGAACTTATTTGAAAACCCAATATCGGCAATGACGATCTAGAGTCGGAAAAATATCTGAATTCTTTTGTGTAGTCCTGTATAGGATCTATAGATTTTTTATGTATGCTACTACAAAGTAGGTAAAAATTGAGTTCAGTTAGGAAACGGATAACAGAGCTGAAAGTTCCCCTTCAGCCCTTTTCGTCAATAAGCGGAAATGGACTCGAATTCTTTTGTGCAGCCCTGTATAGAATTTATACACATCAAGTAATATGCAAAAAATGAGTTCAGTTTACAACCCATACCGCAACTGAAAACGCAGTTCCAGCAATTATTCCTTATAGACAGCACGGTAACCGAATTCTTTTGTATGTCTCTGTAAATGTACGATAAATGTTATGCACACATTCTGTAGTAAGTATCTTGTAGTGCACCTCCGTCTATCGATTTCATATGTTTAAAATGGTATAATACCATTAAAATACACTGCAAACTATTTTTTCCCCATATACCATATTTAACGGTATTCCTTTGAGTGTACCCATTCCATTTTGAATACCGAACATACCATAGTATATTTCAATAACATATTTCAATCCGAATCTGTTGACGCGAGTTAGACAAACAAAATCCATAAGCACTTTTCAACTATATGTTGGAAAGTGTTAAAAATGCGATTAGTAATACCATCAACATTTAAATGTTATACCTATTAAAAACTGCACCATTTTTCTTTTTTTCAAATGGTAACACCCCCTTTTGACACTTTTCTTTGACTTCCTCATAGTTTTAATATTTTTTCTTAAATCTTCAGAGAGTTGTCAAAGTTCGAGGATGATGATGTTAATTTATATCTTCCCCCAAAAATCATTCGGTTAAAATATTTCCTTTTTAAGGTAATTTTTTCGATTCAATAACATACATTTAATCATGAAATTGATTGATAAATAAATTCGTATTAAAAATTATGAGTTATGACGTGCATCAAAACGAACCACCAAGCTGAGTTCCTATCATTAGTTTTCGAGAAATTTTACTTTTCCACGGTCTAAGGGTTCTGTTATTTAAAGCAATAAAGGGGAATCTTAGAAAATTATAGGGAAAAAATTGTGGGATTTTCTTTAATGCAAAGTATGTTTATTGTAAATGCTTGTCTGACAGTTTTAACCCTCTCCATACAACAAAAATCTCAGAATTGTCCCCAACGCTTCCCGTTACCTTATACATAATTCAACAATTAGAAGAGACCTTGATACATCTTACTTTAAATGATTAAAATTTACTTATTATCTTTCAAACATTCTCATAAAAAAAGAATCGTTATTTCATTAGTATTTGATAATACAAAAATTATTTATAAATAATTCCGCTCATGGAAGAAAAAAATTGAATGTATTCAACTATAGATTTCCCTTTTCTCTCATATAGCATTCGTGGGAATATGTTGGGGGAAAAAAAAGCAAAGAGACTGAGGTATTTTACGCTGTTAATCGCTTTTAATATTTTTTTAATTTTCTTTTTAAAGTTGTGTTACGCACGAAAATTCACTAGCTCGCACTTTCTAATTTATTTTTTTAATATCGTACTCATTATGAATAAGTTGTAAAACTCAATTTATTAGTATCTGCTAATTAAAACAAGTTGGAAATTGTACGTCAAACGTTACAAACGAGGTGCGTTCGTACGCACGTTTTAGAATTAAATTCATTATATCCCGTGCGTAGAACGGGTTAAACAGCTAGTTAAGTATATATTTTATGACACTGTTCATACAAATATCTTAACTAGTTATATAAATATTCAGATATATATGTATCAGCTAGTTATACAAATATTCAGATCTTGATGATTTTTAATTCTGTGAAATGAATTATATCGTCTGCAGATTAATTTCTGTCATAAAATAAGTATCTCGGTCGCTTGACGATTAAACTTCCGAAGCTCCTATAACAAAAAAGCACCGATTTAAAAAAAAAAATTCAAATTTCTTAATAAATATTTTTATTAATATCTCCTAAAGTTTTGATTCGATTTTAATAAAATTTGAAATGTCTCGACAAAATTCTGCAAAGATAATATATTTTAAATTGCAAACCATTTGGTTGGGTAGTTTTTGCGTTGTTATATGCGGACAGACAGACGGACGGACAGACAGACGGACAGACAGACAGACAGACGGACGGACAGACGGACGGACCAAACGACGACTATAGGTGCTACGTATTTATATAATTACGAACGCACCTAAAAATCCATTCATTTAATATTATTATCTTTTAAAGTTGGGAATAAATTCACTAGCTCGTGCTTTCTAGCTTACAGAGTCAGATGTAAGCGAAATGAAGGGTGATATTAAGGTCTTTTCTAATTGTTGAACTACGTAGGTACGGGAATTAAAAGAGACCTACATCTATACTTTAAGAAAAAGAATAATGGACCTATACAAATTTTTTATGAGGAAATCTATGATTTACCGAACGAAATTGTAGCGGTGCTGAGGGATTATGACGCTTTCGAACCTTTTCATCGTAACCGCCCTAAATATTCCATGATTATGGATCACCAGTAGTAATCTTGAGTTCACCACAACTGTATATATATTCCGGTGCAACCTGTGATAGCCTTGCCTAGTGCATGGGGAACGAACGCGGATGGGCTTCCTTCAACCCGCTTGGACAGCGTGAAGGGATTTGGCCACATCGCCCCTTATTTTACCATGAATTCACCACATTGTTGAAAAATTCTATAAGATCTATAGAAATGTGAATATCAAAGGGAAATCAACCTACGTGATCCACGAGTAAACATAACAGAAACTGAACAGATAATCCCAGTGATGACAGATGAAGTTGTACTAGCCATTAGAGGCATGAAATAAAGGTAAATGCTCTGGCGAAGATGGAATTACAATTGACCTTATCAAAGAAGCAGGAGAAAAATTTGCAAAAATGCTAGCCTTACTGTTTTCCAAATGTCCCGAGAAATCAGATGTACCAGAAGATTGGAATAATGCTGTGATGGTGCTAATTTACAAGAAAAGGAAGAAGGAAAACATTAAAAACTACCGTCCAATCAGCTTACTGTCAGTGATTTATAAAGTTTTCACCAAAGTTTTAACGACAAGACTTGAATCAGCTCTGGACTCAGCTCAACCTAGAGAACAAGAACAAGCACTATTCCGAAGTGGATTTAGCACAATGGATCCTATTCAAACAGTAAGGGAACTCATAGAAAAACATAAAGAATATAATTTACCTCTCTGCTTTGCCTTTATTGATTATGAAACGGCATTTGATTCGGTCTTGCAGTAGTTGATTCTCTGGAGGACATTGGTATAGACAAACCTTACATCAATATCATAAAGAAGATTTACAAGAAAGCAACAGCCACCAACACCATCCGTTTGAGCAAAGTAAAAGCGAAGATCAAGCTTGTAAGACAAGGAGACACCATTTCGCCTAAGCTTTTTACTGCTGTATTAGAAAATATTTTCAAGAAGCTGGAATGGGAAAACCAAGGGATTAGAATAAAATGGGGAATATTTAAGCCATCTTTGGTTTCCTGATGACATTTTAATTTTCAGTAATAGCCCTGAAGAATTGGAAAATATGGTAAGAGATTTGGCAGAAGCTGGCTGGATTAAAAATAAATTTGGAAAAGACTAAGATGATGTTAAATTCATTTGCATCAAAAAAGAAAATCGTCTACAACAACACTGAGATTAAAGAAGTGCAAAGTTATGTGTATACCTTGGACAGGAAATATCATCGGACAACAGTATCATGAATGAAATCAATAGAAGAATAAGAAGTGCTTTTGGGAAAAACAATATCATTCTGGAGAGTAACATGCCTCTTTGTTTGAAAAGGAAGGTATTTAACCAATGTGTTTTGCCTGCACTCACTTATGGAGCAGAAACATGGATGCTAACAAAACAGATGGTACAAAGATTACAAACAGCACAGCGAAGTAGGGAAATATGTTATACTAGGCATAACCAGAAGAGACAGAAAGAGAATAACCTGGATAAGAAGTCAGACGAAAGTTTTTGACATCGTTGAGAGAATTAAATGGCTACAATGGAAATGGGCTGGGCACATTGCACGAGGACAAGACAATAGAGGGAGCACAAACACCCTACAGTGGTATCCCAGAGATGTAAAACGACCCAGAAGACGACCTCAAGTAAGATGGAGTGACGAAATCAGAAAAGTGGCCGGTGTTAATGGGATGATTAAAGCACTAGATAGGAAAAAATGGAAAATTCTGGAAGAAACCTACATCATCCAGCACTGGATTGAAAATGGTTTGTTAGTATTATGATGATGATTATTGTTGGGCTGAAATATTTGAATGCGTAACGCATGAATTGAGATAGTTTTTGGGCCGTTCGTACGTATAATTTTGCGTTGTAACAAATACCCCATAGTTCGAATCCATAGGAAGGCAAAAACGGGAATATCCAATGAAGACGAAAACATATCAGCTGAAGTTATTTATTGATATATAGCAAGCATAAGATGTAAGAACGGGGTGGTCTCGGGTATTAGAGGCTTAAAACAGTTGTTGACAGACCAAGAGCTAGGAGTGATCTGCCGTTTGGGCAGTAGATTGTCTCGCCACGATTCGATAATACATTGAGCCAAGAAACCGCAGACGCGCAAAAGAATTTATGTACGTTAAGGATAATTAATATAATTGTTTTGGGAGGATGTAATGAAAAGGCTACCACATTTGGCGAAACCGTAACTTTTGTGAATTTTAGAGGCACATGCGGGCAACCCGGTGGGAAAGGAATTTTAGTCAAAGGAAAGCGTTACTTTGTATCTGGGAAATTACATTACTTGCACAATTTGTTTATGAACAGAAAAAGGTTGGGCGCCCAAGCAGCTGTCAATGAATGTCCGGAACATATATAATTACATCTGTTATAACCGCATTGGAATTAAAATAGATCTGTAACGTACATGCTGCATTTAATAAAGATAATCTTTCATATGAGAAAAGGAAGTAACACTTGAGGTTTCAGAATAAGAGATATTTTAGCGAAGAGAATGTTAATTAATATATTGAAAATTAAGTTAGGAAGATAATAATTTAGAATAAAGATATGTATAAATGATTCTATATCATAAGTATTGTCCATTTTTTGCTATATTTGACCAGTTGTTACTTATTTTTGATTTAATCAATGAGAGTCTATGTTGAGTCATGTTGTTTGCAGATATTTTTATCCTTAATTTTTCACTAGAAGTTTTGATATATGTATATTAAATAGTGCTAAAAAAATGTAACTACAAAAATTCTCGTACGTTTTTAAAGTAAATTTTATAATTTCTGCACGTGATCTATTCAAAATGGGTTACTCTCATTGACCTTGAAAGTGTTTGGATTTCATGTTTTTTCCATTCCTATGTCGAAACGTTTCCTCTTCCTTTCCATCCGACGTCACTTTTTAGGTTATTTATTCTTTCACCTCGTTTTGGGATTAGGTTTGTGGAGCAATCTTATCTATCCCACTTTTTTTTGGGGGGGGGGGGACATACATACCCCATAAGCGGGTAGCTCGCCCATTGGCGTATACTATTAGGCGCGGTTTGGCGCACATTTCATTTCATTGCAGTGATCTGGTTTGTTTTACAGATGATTATATAATAAAAATGTAAAATAAAATATGTATTCACTTCGCAACGTAAACGTATTTAAGGTGGTTCTCCATTGACCTGCTCAAAACGCGAAACTTTTTGACCCATTTTCTGAATCACTTTTAAATGCAAAGTTGTGATATTGGCATCCGGCTTGACCAGGGAAACGATTTGGAATCGAAATGAGTTTTCCATTTTTTTTTAAATCAATAAATGACGGATCGAGTGAGAAGCGATTCGTGTTACGCGATGGCACGCTTTTTCTTTCTATCCTGCTGCCGCGTCGAGAATTCGGTTCAAAAGGCCGATTTTGACAGTATTTTCTGAAAACTCTTCTGTCTTGGCCAAAAAAATGAAACATGTGTTTCGATGACAAAGTTTCTGAATAAGAACTGAATAAGAACTGCCCATTTCATGTGTTTCCAAACAAAAATGAATTGAAGCAAGAAAGAAAAATCATGCGTCAAGCATGATTATGTAACACTTTCCAACGCTTCCAAAATAATTTTACAAATCATGACCGTTTAATAAGCTGAAAGATAACATCTAAGTAAACAACTTGGAAAACGCATAACCTATTTAAAAACAATTTCAGGAATTTCCAACCTATACAATATTCGGAAAAATATCCGAATTCAGCCCTGTATAGGATCTATAGATTTGTATAGATACTACATAGGACGCTAAATTTTAGTTTAGTTAGGAAACGCATAGCACAGTTTAAAATTCTCCTTCTAGAGTTTATGTCCATAAACGGAAATGCGTTCGCGAACTTTTGTGCTGCCCTGTATAGGAACTACAGAATTTATACACACCAAGTAATAGACGAAAAGTGAGTTCAATTTAAAATCGCGTTCAGCAACTAAAAACGCACTTCCAGGATTTATTGTTAACATACAGTAGAGAATTATTTTGTGTGTCCCAGTCCATGAACGATGACTGCTATACACACACTATTCTGTAGTAAGCCTCTTGTAATGCACCTGAGTGATATATATAAATTTCAATGCGTTTGAAATAGTGAAACATTATTTAATTAAACCGCAAATGATTTTTCTTCATAGACCGTCATGTACCGGAATTCTTTTGAGTGTCCCTGTAAAAAAACTATAAGCGCTATACACTTCAGTTGAAATAGGGAACATGAACGACAATAACATAAAAATTGCAGGACAATCCGAGCCTATTTACGGGAGTTAGAGCACGGCCATACGGCCAGACAAACCGAAGTCATAAACACTTTTCAACTAGGTTGGAAAGTGTTAAAAACGCATTTATTATTATTATTATTTTTTTTTTTTTGGTGGGGGGAGGGGGCTTCTAGGCTTCTATCTATCCATAGAAATTGCTTTTGAATTATAGTTAAGTGCACTAGTAGTGGGAAAAGGACAGTTCTGGGTCAGCCGGTGGCACTGTGGCACCGTGCCTCCGACGCAGCTGCAGCTCTGCCTCCTGTGCCACCGGCCGGAGGCACCGAACCTCCGACGGGAAAAAAAATAATTTTCTACTGTAACACGAGGGGTGAAAATAAGAACTCTAAGAAAAGGTTAAATGGACAAGATTATCATACTATAAGATAAATATTGAATTTATATATTAATTTTGAACGACGAACATCTTAATGAGTATTACTAATTAAGCGAAACAAGGGAAAAATATCATTTTTAACGAAAAAAGCTGATTTCTTAAGAATTTTTCAACTATAAGACGACGATATCAACTTATAAGAAGAAATTTAAACTTACATTTTAGTTTTTGAACAATCCTCACATTAATGAGTATCACTAATTAAGCGAAACAATGGCAAAATATAAATTTTAAGGAATAAAATCGATTTCTTAAGAATTTTTCAACTATAAGAGGACGATATCAATTTATAAGAAGAAATTTAAACTTACATTTTAGTTTTTGAACAATCATCACATTAATGAGTACTGATAATTAGTCAAAACAATACAAAATATCAATTTTAACGAAAAAACCTTATTTCTTAAGAATTTTTCAACTATAAAATTAGAATATCAAAATATCAGATGGATTTTAAACTTATAGTTTCTGAACAATGGACACCTTAATGGTATAATAATTAAGCAAAATAAAATATTAATTTTAACGAAAAAAAGCTGATTTCTTATGACTTTTTCAACTATAAGATGAGGATATCAAATCATAAGCCGGAGATTAAACATATATATTAATTATGAATGACGAACATCTTAAAGAGTATTACTAATTAGATGAAACAATCGAAAAATATCAATTTTAAGGTATAAAGCTGATTTTTTAAGAATTTTTCAAGTATCAGATGAGAATATCAACCTATAAGAGGAAATTGCACTTATATTTTTTAGTTTTTGAAACGTAATACATAGAAAATATTCAAAATTTGAATGATTTTTACCAAACTAATTGATTTTTCCATGCAATAATAAGTGTTTTAGCATAGCAATTACATAATTTTTATTGTATATAACTGATAACTGTACATAATATAATCTTTTAATATCATTTAGACTTGAAATAAGGACCATATGTAAGTAAAAAAAAACAGATGTTGCTTTATTCTCAATACGCAAACTTTCTTTTTTTTTCATTCCCCAATTGTAACACTCATGAGGGATGGCAGTAATCCAACCCCCACATTCTAAGAAAAGGGGAGACATAACAATGACCGTCTAGGTCACAACTTTTACTCTGAAGTAATATAAATATTATTCACTATCAATGTTTATAAAAAATCCATGTTGGGAGATAGATATGTGTTATATTTTAATAAAGATTACCCTCCTCCATCTTCTTAACGATTGCTAATAATTATACAAAACAAAAGAAATATCGATTTTTAACGAAAAAGGATGAATTTTAATAAATTTTACACAAGTTTTCGGTATTATTATACACTAACACATAGGATTTTATTTCTTAGGTTATTACAATACAGAGAAAAGTATATACCTTTAGATTACTTTTCGTGAAAAATTTAATAGTAATTATATAAACTCCTGTTTACATCACTAATTTACATATGAAAATAAGGATTTATAGGATAAAATAAATAATCTTAACTTATACTTAGCAATTTTTACGCAATTCCAATGATTTTATACCATATTTTTCGCGAGTTTTATATTAATTAGTAATTTTATATTAATTAACTTCCAATATTTTCCATGATAAGATTTAATTTTTTCTATCACAGAAATAACACTATCTAAAATTTCACTTAAACTATTATTCTAAGTATTGATATCCACTTATAGCTTTACTTTTCTTAACTTTTACCTGAAATCATGTGAACTTATAGAATAATTACCCTGCTTACACATATCGAATTTAGTAAACACGATTCTGCACGAATACACGAACCTTTTTTTAATTTTCCAGTTTTAACAGAATATGCCTAAATATAAACTTTTATTTCAAATAGCCTAGTTTATGAAAACAATACGTAGTACCAAATATTAAGCAACATTTTAACCTGAACTTAGATACTTTTCACATACCTATTTTAACATAACTTAGATGATTTAATATTATTTTACCCATTTCTATCAGAAATATACATATAAAATTATGGATTTACCGAGTAAATATCCAATTTTAGCTTTCCCTTACCAATTTTTTACACCATTTCAGCGATTTCAAGCCATTTTCATATCACAGAAACGAAAAAATAATTGAATACAGACGCGAGTAAATAATATTTGTATTGTATTTTCCATTCAAAGATTTGAAACTCAAGTTAAAATTTATGTTATAAGTATTGATACTTACTTTTAGTTATACTTTTACTTGAAATCATGTGAACTTGTAGAACCTTGCTTACGCATATGGAGTTTAGTACACACTGTTATCTAAATGAATATGAATCCCTTATTGTTTTAATTTTCCCATTTTAACAGAATATGCACGAATATAAACTTTAAGTTTATCTAAACATTTTATTTCAAATACCCTAGTTTATGAAAACGATACATATTACCAATATTAGAGAACATTTTATCATGAACTTAGATACTGATCACATACCTATTTTAGCATAACTTATTAACATGCAATAGCATTTCATCCATTCCTTTCAGAAATATACATATAAATATATGGATTTAACGAGTAAATATCCAATTTTAGCTTTCATTTTAGTGATTTTTTTACACTATTTCAATGATTTCAAGCTATTTTATATCACAGAAACGGAAACATGTTTCAACACAAACGCCTGTAAAATAATATTTGAACTGTGTTTCCTATTCAAAAATTCAAATCTCAAGTTAAAATTTATGTTCTATCACTTATCAACTATTTATCCCACATAATTTTTACCATAGAAACATCGTAGAAATTAAATATACGTTAAATGAAAATAATAAATTGTAAGTATCTAAAAATATCAAACACAAAATCTATTAATCAAAAATTAGTTAGCAAAATTAGTTATTTACTATCATGTAGAAATTTCATGTTCAAAATCCAGCAATGTATTTTAACAATAAAATATGTTTTATAAAAATAAACACAGATGTGTATAGATACATTTTTTATTATTATTATGGGTATTTAAACAATACATTGTGAATATTGTGTACATTTATATCAATTTCTCTTCAATACATCTTACCAATTATATCAATAAAATTCTTTACAACACTTTGGATTTTTCTTTAGAAATTTCACTTTTTGGTTATCATATGTCAAATCAATAATGCTGCATGAATAGTTTGGGTAAATGTTATGTTGGGTTATGTTCTATTGAGTCAATTTTTCGAAGTATCCAATCTGATTTTTGACTGTTAAATTCTTCAAACTACTGGTTAATTTTTGAATATCCCTCTTCAATATGATTTGGGATACTGTCTTCGACAAGTTCAATATAGCAGTCATATGTCTATTCAGTTTATTACGAATATTTTCTCACACTTTTCACACATGAAACAATTTTTTAACAGGATGTGTTTTCATATGAACTGATGGTCTGTATTTTCTAGTAAAAGATAATTCACGCTTTCTTGTAGATGATTTTTGACGATGATTACAAGTATATGGTTTTTCACTAGTATGGATTTGTATATGTTCTTTTAAATTCCATTTACTTGAAAAGTATTTGTTACAAGTGGAACACATCTGCAAGAGAAATAAATGCATATATTTAGAATTCCTTCTAACACTATAGACGAAAAAACATCACATTTTATAGAACACCTGGTACAATATTTTATTGTAAATTCACTCTAATTATGTTTAATATATGTATTCTAATATATCACATATAAGTACTCACATGTATATTATTCTTTAACTCTATATGTGTTGACGACGAATCATCCGGGGTATCCATTTCTGGTAAAGAGAGTTTCTGCTGTTTTGATTCATCTTGGTGTAACATCTATACAATAAAATATTTATATACTTAGAAAAGATTTAATAGATAAATAATCATTTATTGATGTTTTACAATGATATAGTACAACTTACTTTATTCGTTAACAGAGAAATTGTTTCCCCAACTGGATTAAAATCAGGAAATTTACTGGAGCTGTACATATACAGTCATCTGAATACAGTCATCTGCAAGAATTTGACTTGGGAAATGAGAACCTCTGCATCACTTTTCAAAATTTTATATTATCATCAGTTAAAGTGATCATGTGACAAAACTGCGCATGGGTACTTAATAAAAATAATCAGTATAATAAGATTTATCATGGAATCTTGCCTAAATACAGTCTTATATTAAAATGGTTAGTATGGTCTTAATTCTGAAATATTAATTATAAATATGAAAGTAGCAGATATGCACGATTTCAAATGTTAGAGGAAAAAGTTACTCTACACGGAAGATGTTAATTGGAAATTCGCTAAATACAGTATAAAATTTGGTTTATGTGAACTTAATAATACTGTTGGTACAATTGCAGTTGAAATTTTCTTTATAGTAAAGTCTAGGCTGCTAAATTCTGAGAAGTGTTAGTGGCAATAATAGCAGTTAAACTTCTAATTTTTAAAAATTTTTGTAATTTTTTTAAAATTTTGTAAAAAACGGATACTTTTTGTAATATTTTAAACCTTTGTAATTTTTTTTTTTTTTTTTGTCAAAACATTTTTTTTTTTTAATGTAAAAACTTTTTTTTTTTTTTTTTTTTTTTTTTTTTTTTGTAAAATATATTTTTTAAACTTGTTTTGTAAAAACTTTTTTTTTTATTTTGTAAATTTTTTTTTCATTTGTAAAATTTTTTTTTTAACTTTGTAAAAACTTAATTTTTTTAATTTTTTGAAGTTTTGATTTTGTGTTTGATATTTTTAGATACTTACAATTTATTATTTTCATTTAACGTATATTTAATTTCTACGATGTTTCTATGGTAAAAATTATGTGGGATAAATAGTTGATAAGTGATAGAACATAAATTTTAACTTGAGATTTGAATTTTTGAATAGGAAACACAGTTCAAATATTATTTTACAGGCGTTTGTGTTGAAACATGTTTCCGTTTCTGTGATATAAAATAGCTTGAAATCATTGAAATAGTGTAAAAAAATCACTAAAATGAAAGCTAAAATTGGATATTTACTCGTTAAATCCATATATTTATATGTATATTTCTGAAAGGAATGGATGAAATGCTATTGCATGTTAATAAGTTATGCTAAAATAGGTATGTGATCAGTATCTAAGTTCATGATAAAATGTTCTCTAATATTGGTAATATGTATCGTTTTCATAAACTAGGGTATTTGAAATAAAATGTTTAGATAAACTTAAAGTTTATATTCGTGCATATTCTGTTAAAATGGGAAAATTAAAACAATAAGGGATTCATATTCATTTAGATAACAGTGTGTACTAAACTCCATATGCGTAAGCAAGGTTCTACAAGTTCACATGATTTCAAGTAAAAGTATAACTAAAAGTAAGTATCAATACTTATAACATAAATTTTAACTTGAGTTTCAAATCTTTGAATGGAAAATACAATACAAATATTATTTACTCGCGTCTGTATTCAATTATTTTTTCGTTTCTGTGATATGAAAATGGCTTGAAATCGCTGAAATGGTGTAAAAAATTGGTAAGGGAAAGCTAAAATTGGATATTTACTCGGTAAATCCATAATTTTATATGTATATTTCTGATAGAAATGGGTAAAATAATATTAAATCATCTAAGTTATGTTAAAATAGGTATGTGAAAAGTATCTAAGTTCAGGTTAAAATGTTGCTTAATATTTGGTACTACGTATTGTTTTCATAAACTAGGCTATTTGAAATAAAAGTTTATATTTAGGCATATTCTGTTAAAACTGGAAAATTAAAAAAAGGTTCGTGTATTCGTGCAGAATCGTGTTTACTAAATTCGATATGTGTAAGCAGGGTAATTATTCTATAAGTTCACATGATTTCAGGTAAAAGTTAAGAAAAGTAAAGCTATAAGTGGATATCAATACTTAGAATAATAGTTTAAGTGAAATTTTAGATAGTGTTATTTCTGTGATAGAAAAAATTAAATCTTATCATGGAAAATATTGGAAGTTAATTAATATAAAATTACTAATTAATATAAAACTCGCGAAAAATATGGTATAAAATCATTGGAATTGCGTAAAAATTGCTAAGTATAAGTTAAGATTATTTATTTTATCCTATAAATCCTTATTTTCATATGTAAATTAGTGATGTAAACAGGAGTTTATATAATTACTATTAAATTTTTCACGAAAAGTAATCTAAAGGTATATACTTTTCTCTGTATTGTAATAACCTAAGAAATAAAATCCTATGTGTTAGTGTATAATAATACCGAAAACTTGTGTAAAATTTATTAAAATTCATCCTTTTTCGTTAAAAATCGATATTTCTTTTGTTTTGTATAATTATTAGCAATCGTTAAGAAGATGGAGGAGGGTAATCTTTATTAAAATATAACACATATCTATCTCCCAACATGGATTTTTTATAAACATTGATAGTGAATAATATTTATATTACTTCAGAGTAAAAGTTGTGACCTAGACGGTCATTGTTATGTCTCCCCTTTTCTTAGAATGTGGGGGTTGGATTACTGCCATCCCTCATGAGTGTTACAATTGGGGAATGAAAAAAAAAGAAAGTTTGCGTATTGAGAATAAAGCAACATCTGTTTTTTTACTTACATATGGTCCTTATTTCAAGTCTAAATGATATTAAAAGATTATATTATGTACAGTTATCAGTTATATACATCAAAAATTATGTAATTGCTATGCTAAAACACTTATTATTGCATGGAAAAATCAATTAGTTTGGTAAAAATCATTCAAATTTTGAGTATTTTCTATGTATTACGTTTCAAAAACTAAAAAATATAAGTGCAATTTCCTCTTATAGGTTGATATTCTCATCTTATACTTGAAAAATTCTTAAAAAATCAGCTTTATACCTTAAAATTGATATTTTTCGATTGTTTCATCTAATTAGTAATACTCTTTAAGATGTTCGTCATTCATAATTAATATATATGTTTAATCTCCGGCTTATGATTTGATATCCTCATCTTATAGTTGAAAAAGTCATATAAAATCAGCTTTTTTTCGTTAAAATTAATATTTTATTTTGCTTAAGTATTATACCCATTAAGGTGTCCATTGTTCAGAAACTATAATATAAGTTTAAAATCCATCTGATATTTTGATATTCTAATTTTATAGTTGAAAAATTCTTAAGAAATAAGGTTTTTTCGTTAAAATTGATATTTTGTATTGTTTTGACTAATTATCAGTACTCATTAATGTGATGATTGTTCAAAAACTAAAATGTAAGTTTAAATTTCTTCTTATAAATTGATATCGTCCTCTTATAATTGAAAAATTCTTAAGAAATCGATTTTATTCCTTAAAATTTATATTTTGCCATTGTTTCGCTTAATTAGTGATACTCATTAATGTGAGGATTGTTCAAAAACTAAAATGTAAGTTTAAATTTCTTCTTATAAATTGATATCGTCGTCTTATAGTTGAAAAATTCTTAAGAAATCAGCTTTTTTCGTTAAAAATGATATTTTCCCCTTGTTTCGCTTAATTAGTAATACTCATTAAGATGTTCGTTATTCAAAATTAATATATAAATTCAATATTTATCTTATAGTATGATAATCTTGTCCATTTAACCTTTTCTTAGAGTTCTTATTTTCACCCCTCGTATTACAGTAGAAAATTATTTTTTTCCCGTCGGAGGTTCGGTGCCTCCGGCCGGTGGCACAGGAGGCAGAGCTGCAGCTGCGTCGGAGGCACGGTGCCACAGTGCCTCCGGCTGACCCAGAACTGTCCTTTTTCCACTACTTGCACTTATACATAAATTTTGTACAGTACATTCCCATTTGTACACGGTTTCACAAGAAAGAGGTTCGCAACTTTAAGAAAACTCTAGAAGGAAAACAAATAGGAAACTAGTAGAAAAAAGGATGAATTGGTTGAAGGGAGTTTTTGTTTGCAAATTTTCCCTACGAATGTCATAACACGTCTAAAAGAAAAAGACTCCCAATGGGTCATTATAAATGATCTTAACTTGCCCCGTTAAGAGGAAAACGTCAATAATACATTTCTCTTGAAAACAGTGGACTACTATGTTCATATAATAAAATTTTTATCATTAATTCTCTGATGATGTGGCTTGTTCTGTTTGGGGGGGGGGGAGGGGGAGAGGGATGTTCTCCTATTTTCTTTCACATTTCTATCTGGATAGTATGGTGTATAGGAAGCAGATAGGGAAAGGGGAGGACCGCACACCCTTCCTAAATCTTTGAAAACATTTTTGGCTCATTTTAACGAAAATCCTGATTGCTACCAAAAGGAGCTCCCTCAAATTGGGGGGGGGGGGGGGGGGCAGCTACATCGCATGTCCCAGCATGAGTCAAGCCCTGATGATTATATTATAAATTTTCAAAATAAAATATCTACTAACTTCGCAACGTATTTAAAGGTTATTTCTGAAATATATTCAAGTTGGGATATTTTATTTAAAAACTTTAAAACTGGAAAATAATGCCGTTTTCTTCTATTTCGGATAAATTTTGCGTCACTTAATTTGGTGAAATTAACTGATTGGGTAAATTTAAGTATTTTTCTAAACAGTCTGTATAGGCAAGTATTTCTTGATGGTTAACTGCTCGCATACTCTGGTAACATTTGAAACCACAAGAGGTCTGCATGGGCCGAAATTTTCAGGCCCGAGCCCGGCTCGACACTTACAAAATGTTTTCAGTATAAAAGTTAAAAGTTTAGCCCGAGCCTGGCTATGCTTTCCTTACAAAAAGTTTTATGGGTCCGGCCCGATTGAATTTCTACAAAACATGCCGATATTTCGGAAGCAGCATTATCCCACAATTAAATTTATTCAAAAAGCACGCTTACTTATGCATAGACTTTATTTTCAGATTATGTTCAACATCAATACTAATGACCACTCAGAAAATTACGTACACTGATTAAACAAATTGACTTAGACCATAATTAGGTTCAAATGAAGATTCAGTAAGGGAAGAAAAATCCGTTATAGACAGGTTCCATTTTTAGTAGATACATCGTCTTTTGTAAATGTATTATATAGTATACTTTTCGAGCGGAGAAGACGCATCAAGACGTTTTCCCGTTTAAGACAGGTTTCCGTCATTGGAAGGTTATATTTCGAAGTTTTACTGCACTTTTAGATTATAGAAATATATGTACTATTTCTTTTTAATAAAAGAACTATAATTGTAGTATAATGGTGATTTAAAAATGTACGCATTTTTTGCAAAAATTGTTGTGCCGGGCCTCATTTGACTGATTTTTGCACGAATCAGGCTGGGCCGGGAAAGTGATTTTCCCACGATCCGGGACGGTAACGGCCTGGTCGGGTCGGCTGCACGGCTTGAAATTTTCAGGCCGTGCAGATCTCTAGGAAGATGAAGTCCAGGCCTTGCCCGAGTCTTCAGAAAAAAGTTAGGCCCGATCCAGAAAGAATGATGACTAGGCCCGGTACAGCACAGGTCGGGTTCGGGCCATACCGGGCCCGTGCAGACCTCTAGAAACCATTATCACACTTTTGTCAACATCGCTATTGCTTGGGTGCCAAGCTTGGCGATAAACAGACTTATGGCATTTTAGCCCACTTTTTCTATCACATCTTTCTCTGCATATCGAATGTAGAACGCGAAAGAAATGAAAATTGCAAGTAAAACTTGTGACTTTCAAAGGGTTTGCTTAAAGCCCCGAAGCATATCCCTCTTTGTGGTCTCTGTATACGTGCCTCGCGACGACACATAAAACGAGACACACGCTCCACTTTTAATTTCTGAGAACGGAGGGGGAAAAAAACTGTTTATAAATAATCCACAGCAGAAAGGAAGCTATTAAAAGATCCGTTGAGGAAAATATACCTTCTCCCGATAATGTCCAAAAACAAGAATGAAACATCCTGCGTCAAGCATAGATTATGAAATACTTTCCAACCTATTCACACAAAACAATTTGGAAAATGCATAACACATTTGAAAACCCAGTTTTAGAATTGCCGGAAAAACATCTGAATTCTTTTGTGCCGCCTTCTATAGAATATATATATGTTATATAAAAATTTATTTCCTTCGCAAATCTTTCGCATTTATTTCGCATTAGTCCTTTAAATTAATCTAACTTCTGACATAGTCAGCATTTCCTTAATTCTTAATAATATTTATATTAGAAGTGTAAGTTCGATTGCGCGTTATCTCAAAGAATTGGTTTTTCAGAAAGTAAATAATTATTGAGACTGATCAACAATTGGGAAATGAAAATTGGAATTGTCCTACCTTTTCTTTCGATGATCGCCATAGTTGTATAATCCATGTTAAATCACGATATCCATTAGGTTTCGTTCACAATGTGCTGTAATAAAGTCACTATAATCCTTTGTGACTATGTTTCTGAAAAAGAACTGGTTTAGGAAATTATTATTGACTAAAATAATAAGTCATTTTGTGTATAAGCAAAATATATATATATATTACGTAATTTTACAGTTAATTGAACTTAAATCTTAGATTAAATTTAGTAAGTTACAAAAAGTTATTCATATTTTAGAAATTACAAGAGCCATTCGCTCCTTTTAAATGTGTTGACCGGTTAAGTTTTGTAGGCAGACTAACTTAAATGTTTTTCTATCCAAAAGAAAGAGAATGTTCTTGTTTTTAGTCCTTGAACTGTTTTTAGAGTCATGGGATTCTCTTTAATTGGAGTTTTCTGGCATGTTTCACAAATAGACGAGCACACATGACAAAGCACATATAATACACCACTAATTAGCTGTAATTTCTTACTTGTTGCACCAATTATACAAGTTCTATGTTTTCACTCACTTTGTTCATTATTTGCTGATATAAAATAAAATAGTCATTAATTCACTATCACTTTTAAAGATGATAAGTTGGGTACTGCATTTGAAGATAATTGGATGTAATAGTCAACAAGATATTTATGTTCGCGGATCTGTTCATGAGATATTTCACTAAGTGGAGGAAAAACGTCTGCTGCATTTTCTTTTTTGAACATCTGTGTTTTCGAGTGCTTGTAGAGATTCTAATTGAATCCAATATGAGGAATTATTTCTAACAGTTTCCCCCTTAATTTCATAATTTGGATTCAGCTAAAATTTTCAATGCATTTCTGTGTCTAATGAAGCTAGGTTTGGGAAGAGGTTTGGTAAGTGTGTCTGCTATCATATTTTCAGTAGGAAGATACTTCAATTCAATAATGCCTTCTTCACTATACTGTTTGATTGCATTAAACTTCACGTCAATATGCTTAGTGCGTTTCGTGAATTTTCAGTTATCTACCATTTTTATTGTACTTTGGTTGTCTTCAAATAGAACAATGGGTTTTTCTTGATGAAGTCCTAAGTCATCTAATAACTTTATCAGCCAAATAATTTCTTGGCTAGCTTGTGCGGCTGAAACATATTCAGCCTCTGCTGAAGATAAGCTGATACAATTTTGTCTTTTTGTTGTCCATTGAATTGGACTGTCACCTAACATGTATAAAATTCCAGATGTTGACCTTCTGGTTTTGGTATCGCCCGCCCAATCGGCGTCAGCGAATACTTTTAATATCGGTTCTTTATTTATATCAATTATTGATTTCAGTTCTTTAGTATGATATAGATATCTTATAATTCTTTTGACTGCTTGCCAGTCCTTCTCGCGAGGATTCTCATTTCGTCTGCTTAATATATTGACAGCAGCCGAAATGTCAGGCCTAGTTATGGTCGCGATATAGAGAAGCGAACCGATTGCCTGGCGATATTTAACATTATTTGGCATCAAATTGTCATCGTCATTTAATTTATTATATCCTGGTTCCATTGGCGTGCCGCTCGGTTTGGCGTTTTCGAGATTAATTTTCTTTGCTAAGTTTTCAATTTTAAGTTTTTGGTCAAGAGAATAGCCGTTAGGTAATTTTTGAATTTGAGTACCTAAATAATTTCTAATTTGGCCTAAATCCTTTAATTGGTATTCCTGTTTTAGAGATTTTACGATTTCTTCTATTGTGTCATTTTTACTTGCAATGAGAATATCATCGACGTAAATTATTATGTATGAAGCATGATCTTTTTCTTTTCTGGTGCGTCTGCTGTACTTTGGATAAAGTTTAATTTAGCAAGCGTCTCAGCGATTTTTAAGTGCCAAGCTCTGGCGGCCTGCTTAAGACCATATATTGCCTTTTTGAGCTTTTCAAGAAATTGTTCATCAACATATCCCTCAGGTTGATTTATGTATTGCCATGAAGAAACGCAGTATCAATGTCGATATGCCGCACTGTCAAATTTTTATGCTAAAAGGAGTGCTTTAATCGTGGTGTTTTGTGCTACTGGGGCAAAGGTCTCTTGATAATCTTCCCCATATTTTTGACTGAAACCTTTGGCAACTAAACGTTCCTTATAGGTTTGCACATTTCCTGAACTATCAGTTTTACGCTTAAAAATCCATCTGCTTCCTATGATTTTCTTATCAAAAGGAGGGTCAACAAGATCCCAAGTTTTATTTTTCATTAAGGATTCTATCTCTTTATCTGTGGCTTTAAGCCAATTTTTCTTTTCTACCGGATTATTTAATTTAATAAGTTGTTTACAGCTTTCAGGTTCCGTTATTTCACAGTTGTTTACTATTCCTATAAAATTGTCAGAAGTGTATCTATCTGGTGGTACACCTCTGTTGGATCTTTCGGATCTACGAAGTTGAGGGATTTCTGGTTGTTGGGGCGCGTCAGGTGCACAGGGTGTAACACCTATTTCAGTTTCAATGTATTTTCTATCTTCGATTAAGTGTTCCTGTTCATTAGTTATTTCATTTAAATTGTTCACTTTATTTTCCACAAATTTTACTGATCTGGAGATTATGATATCATTATCCTTAGTAAAAATGCGGTATCCCTTTGAATGATTATCATACCCCATGAAAATTCCTTCTTTAGCTGTATCATCTAGTTTTGTTCTGTGTAGCTTGTTTATGTATGCATAAGCTTTACAGCCAAATACTCGAAGGTAATGTAAGTTTGGTTTTCTTTTGAACCAAATTTCGTACGGAGTTTTATTGGTTGCCTTTGTGGGTAGTCTGTTCTGGAGATGTGTTGCGGTATTTATCGCTTCCCCCCAGAATCTGTGGGGTAACCCTGCTTCAGAGAGCATACTTCGGGTCATTTCTATCAAACTTCTATTTTTTCTCTCGGCAATCCCATTCTGACTTGGGGAATATGGAACAGTAAATTGGTGCTTTCTTCCTCTTTTTCTTAGAAAATCCTCCGTATTTTTACCTATATATTCTCCCCCGTTATCCGATCTAATAGCTTTTGGATATCTTCCGAATTGTGTGTGAACCATTTCTGTATAGTCCTTTATTTTTTCTGATACTTCATCCTTATGCGATAGCAGATAAATTATGGTAAACCTTGAATGGTCATCAATAAAGGTGACAAAATACTTTTTTCCCCCTAAAGAGGTTGTTCTTATCGGTCCACAGAGATCCGTATGTATCAGGTCAAGTACCTGTGTTGTTTTATGGTCGGATGTTTTCGGGTAAGGTGCGTCGCTAGTTTTAGTTTTAATGCATGTTTCGCAGTGAGTTGCGTGACTGCATTTGTTTATTTTTATGCCGTTGGCCAGTTTGTTTTTCGTCATTTCTTTTATGCTTTCATAATTCCTATGACCTAGGCGTTTGTGCCAAAGTTCTAGACATTCTTTATTTTTGCAATCGTATGCGATATTCGCTGTGTTTGGGATATCTTTTTCTAAGAGTAATATATTATTAATATATCATAATAAACTTCATATAAGTTAATTTTCGTTTTTGCTTCCAGATACGTTTTGCCGTTACAGGATAGCATGCATTTTTCGTCTTCGAAAATTAATTTATAACTATGTTGTGTCGCTTTGCTCACTGAAATTAGATTTGTTTCCAAGTCTGGAACATATAAGACATTTTTTAACTTTATTTTGTTAGAGTCACCGTTCGATGTTTTTGTCATTATTATAACTTCACCGGATCCGTAGGAATTGAGTGTGTTTCCGTTCGCGATTATTACGGATGTTTTTTCGGTGTTATTTATTTCAGTGAATATTTCTTTGCTATTCGCAATATGGGATGATGCTCCGGAATCAATGATCCAAGTTTGTTTTCGGGGCCTTTCGATTATAAATGCTGCATCTTGATTTTCGTTGTGATTTATTTGTACGTTTTTATTTATTCTTTCTTTCGTTTCGTACTTTTTGTTTTCGCTATCACCGTTTATTTTCTCGAAGAAGAGTGACGATGTAAACTTTTTTGGTTTGTATGTTTGTTTCGGTGTAGCTGTTTGTGTATTTCTGTTTTTTAAGTGCCAGCATTCTTTATAATTGTGATTATTTTGTCGACAGTACGTACAAAATTTATTCTGCCTTTTGTAGTCGTTATTTACGAAATTTTTCTGCGTTTTAAACGCTTTTGCCGAATTGTCGGTTTGTTCAGAGTTTTCGAACTCGTTTATTATATTCGTCGACGAGTTTATTCTTTATAAAGTCAGGTGTTAACTCTGTTTCCGGTCTAGCTTCGAGAGCTGTTATTAAAGTATTATAACTAGCTGGAAGAGAGCACAGTAGTA
The DNA here is from genome assembly GCA_963931845.1 of Maratus michaelseni. Classification (NCBI taxonomy): domain Eukaryota; kingdom Metazoa; phylum Arthropoda; class Arachnida; order Araneae; family Salticidae; genus Maratus; species Maratus michaelseni. Next base: position 3,871,207 of record OZ007592.1, on the reverse strand, counting down.
GTGCTGAAATGTGCGAGTCACTTATATTTTCCCCTATTGCGGAGAGTTTGTCTATTATTTCAAGAATGTGTGTTATATGCTTTTGCATATTTCCGTGTTCTTGTAATTTAGCTCCATATAGTTTTCTAAGTAAATATAATTTACTTGAAAGATTGGCCCTTTCATGGATATTTTTTAATGTATCCCAAGGTTGTTTGGATGTGTTTAAATTTTTTACATGGACGATCTGAGCATCTTCGATGCTTAAATTTATGATCGCGCGTGCCTTTCTATCCCTTTTTTGCCATTCTGTTGTTATGGGGGTTGGCGGTTCATCTATTATTAATTCAGATAAATCTTCTTTAATTAATAACATTTGTACTTTGAATTTCCAAGTTGAATAATTACTCGAATTTAATTTTTCAATTAGTTGGGTCTCTTTAATAGATGCCATTTCTGCGATTAATTTTATTTACAGTTTTGCTTATTAATTTTATGAGTTTTTATTTTTTCAGTAAACTATAAAAATCTTGAGATGTATATATACTTTTCTTTCTTTCTTTTAAATCAATCCTAAGTGATTTTTAAATTTAGTTTCTGAAATCTTTACTCTTTAAAACACAATCTTTAAGACAATTTATCAGTCTCATGATCACTCTTAGAAGTGTAAGTTCGATTGCGCGTTATCTCAAAGAATTGGTTTTTCAGAAAGTAAATAATTATTGAGACTGATCAACAATTGGGAAATGAAAATTGGAATTGTCCTACCTTTTCTTTCGATGATCGCCATAGTTGTATAATCCATGTTAAATCACGATATCCATTAGGTTTCGTTCACAATGTGCTGTAATAAAGTCACTATAATCCTTTGTGACTATGTTTCTGAAAAAGAACTGGTTTAGGAAATTATTATTGACTAAAATAATAAGTCATTTTGTGTATAAGCAAAATATATATATATTACGTAATTTTACAGTTAATTGAATTTAAATCTTAGATTAAATTTAGTAAGTTACAAAAAGATATTCATATTTTAGAAATTACAACAGCCATTCGCTCCTTTTAAATGTGTTGACCGGTTGAGTTTTGTAGGCAGACTAACTTAAATGTTTTTCAGTCCAAAAGAAAGAGAATGTTCTTGTGTTTAGTCCTTGAACTGTTTTTAGAGTCATGGGATTCTCTTTAATTGGAGTTTTCTGGCATATTTCACAAATAGACGAGCACACATGACAAAGCACATATAATACACCACTAATTAGCTGTGATTTCTTACTTGTTGCACCAATTATACAAGTTCTATGTTTTCACTCACTTTGTTCATTATTTGCTGATATAAAATAAAATAGTCATTAATTCACTATCATTCTTAAAGATGATAAGTTGGGTACTGCATTTGAAGATAATTGGATGTAATAGTCAACAATATATTTATGTTCGCGGATCTGTTCATGAGATATTTCACTAAATGGAGGAAAAACTTCTGCTGCATTTTCTTTTTTGAACATCTGTGTTTTCGAGTGCTTGTAGAGATTCTAATTGAATCCAGTATGATGAATTATTTCTAACAATTTATTCCTATTTAATGTCCTTTTAAAAGTAAATACCCGTATATTAATAATTTTCTTATTCCAAATCTTAATCTAAAATTTTAAATTCATTCGTAACTTTTATCAGCTCCCCAATCTGTAAAATTCCAAGAGACGCCTTTCTCATTTCGAATGTTTTTAAAAAAGCCATTTTCTTTTTATTATTACTATTCCATGCTCTGATTTCGCGCGCTGGGGATTTTTCACTTCAAAATTGATGCGCGGCTAAGGGAATGAACTCTTTCGTGTTAGAGATTCTCCCTCTCGCCTCATTAGCTGGGCTAGAGTTCGCCTCTCACTCATTGGTTTGTGCGCTCGTGACGTCGTATTCTGGATCACTCCGCTCAGTGAACAAAACTCGCTTGCATCCTTGGAAGAGAAGACTTTTGACGTGTTTGGAAGTATAAACAAATATGTATCTGGTGTTGTAGTCTCGTAGAAGTTTCATATCAGCTATTTAACATCTATTAAACCATGTAGTGAGCCATCGTGGAACCTGAGGGCGATAAGTTTATACCAGTGGGAATTGTTACTGCATCGCTCTTATTTTAAATAAAAGATTTGTCTGGAAATTGGCTGGTCTTTATGGAAGAAACTCTTATGGACTCTTTTCATTGCCTCACCACTTCGCCATGATTATGGATATCGACTGCGGCCTTCTATATCTTTGACGGACTGTCATTTTCTCGTGGAGTATTGCATCTCGCGGCGTCTCATCTTCGTCAAAACGCCACATATATACTACTACATAGTATGCTAACATTGAGTTGAGTTATAAGAAACGCTGAAAATTCTGCTTTAGCAATTTCTGTCCCTAAACGGAAATATACTTGAGGTCTTTTGTGCAGTCCTGTATAGGATCAGGACCTTAGTATTTATACACACCAAGTAATACGCAAAAAATAGTGAAATTTAAGAAACGCCTACCTCAACTAAAAACGCAAATCCTTGTAACCAAATTAACTTGTCTATGGAAAAAATTTCTGCGGAATCTCGATGTAAGGTTCATAAAAAAAAATTATGAAAATTTCGTGTTTTTGGCGATTTATTGGTGGTTGAGGGCACAATGAAAACGCTTTTATGATAAATACTGTTCTACTCTTCATACTGAACTAGTTTAAATAAGTTTAACATTTTTATAGCTATACATTTGCGGGGGTTAGAATTTTGAAAAAAATCTAGATAACCCTATTTTCACTGAACGTATATCAGTGTGACAGTCCAATAAGTCATAGTTCACTTAGGGAGTTGGACCCCTTCATTTCTCAAATGACTCCCTCATTTAGATGGAAATACAAAGAAAATGAGCATAAAAATGCTTCAAAGCATGAATTAAAATTCGATTCTGAGAATTGTCCATATTGTTAGAGTCGGAGAAACAAGATAAAACTGTTGTTGCCATGGAAACAACGACCTACCTATTCCATATCGAAATGTATATTAAAAAGAGTTCTTAATCGTTCAGTGACTGTTCAAATTTATCCAGCCGTGTCAGATGAAATAAATTCAGCAAAACGCAATAAATTTATAGAAAAAATAGTAAACTATTGAATCGTTTAAGTTTAAATTCATAAAGTATACTGCTCATTGAAACACAGGCATTTCCAAATGCATTCAAATCGCTTGCATTGGGAGAGTAAAAAGTGTTGCATTTTATATCTCTGCAGCTAAAATGGACCTATCCTTTATGACTATCATTAGCCTATATTTCCCAAAATAGTGCTTGAAGGAGACCTTCCTTGTCCATTCCAGTAGGTTTGAAACGGAACGGCATTCTTTTGAGCGTCACTGTAAACGAACTATAAATACTTCATTTTCAATACGAACATGCCCTAGTAAACTTGAATATCTTATGTCAATTACATAGCAATCAGTCTATTGACAGACCGATTTCATGAACACTTTTCAACTATGTTGGAAAGTGTTAAGAAGACGAAAGCTCATCAAGACTGTTTTTAGGTGCGTTCGTCATTCTATAAATACGCAGCACCTAGAGTCGAACTGCGCAAAAACGACCCAACCGAATGGTTTGAAATAGAATCGTTGCACAATCGAATCAGATATTCATATAATAATTCGATTCAATTCTATCTGACCACTTCTTTTTTCATAGGCCAGGCGACCATTTTTATTCAAAATTATTTTTTCGCTTAAAAGTTATACATTTTTCGAAAGAAAAATGGTTTGCTTGAGAGATGAGTGATGTATTAGATCACTTCAGTGGAAATGAGGTCCATTAAAGTAAAATAAACAAAAGATTCATTCACCGTGAGTCATAGAAATATGAAACCATGGACATCATCCTTCGCAAAGCAAAATCTCCTGGGTCAATTTTACAGTGCTGTCTGGTGTGGGAAAAAAAATCCCATTTGTAAACGTGGCATTAGTAATAAGGGGTAAAAAAAAAAAGCATATTCATTTCGCTCATAGCAGACGATATAATTCATTTCACTGAAGTAATAAGGATGAATTTTTTAAGTAGCTTTCAATACAAAAAAGTCCTGTACCGGTAGGAAAAGGTAGCTTTCCCATATATCTTCGTTTTAAAATTTTAGCTAATGTTACACGAAAACAGAAAGTTAAAATGCAAAGAAACGTTTACAAAAGATTCGTTAATACTGAATTTGAATAAGAAATTCGCCAAATTATTCAGCAATAGCCAAATTGGCTTCATTTATGAAGACTTATTTTGAACACCAAATGTCGCCAATTTTGGCGCTAACGGATATGAATATATAGTTTTATGCGTATGATTGGGAAAATTATTACAACAATGAAAGAAAATACTTTGCGAGTAATCGCGATAATGTGCTGTTTTGTTTCAAAATGTCAGACACCCTAGAATTTCAAACTGCTCTATCGCAGCCATTTTTTAAGATAGAGGTAAACCAAAAAATGCTCTGGAATCCTCGTATCAAGGCCTAACACGTAATTAAAAAAATAAATTTGAATTTTTAACTTTTTTGTATATTTATTTTAGTTTTAAATTTTTAAATGGCCGCCATCTTGAAAAAAAAATGGCGGACCAAACTGGCCAACGAACTCGGTCGAAACATTAGTGACCTTAATACACACAATTGGTTTCATCAAAATCGATTTATAAATACGGGCGTTATCGTTTGACATAGATCAGATATATATATATATACTAGGGGGCCTACCCCCTGCGAGCTACGCTCGCCAACCCCCGCTCAGACTTCGAGGCCTGTAAAAACATGACAGCGTGCTTTATTTTAAAAATATTGGTAAATCTGTAATTGGGTTGCCATGCTTTTAACATTTTAATGGGACATTTTTCGATTATCATGGCCTCATACACAGCTGTTGCGACAACTGACGACTGTTTTCGGGATTGATAAGTAAAAGCAATTACTGCTTGAAAACCAGCTTGTATAAAATGGTTAGATTTAAATTGTGACTACCTCTCGGACTTTTATAACAACAATCTCTATTCTATTCTTCCTTTGCGTTTAAGAATGAGAAAAATTCCATCTGCTTGTGAATAGCATTAAGAACCACGGTATTGAAAAGTACTATATTATAAACATTTTCAGTAACAGGTTTTAATTTTCTCTCTATTTTAGTGCACCATCATGCATATTTTCATGTTATTTTAAATAAGTAAATTATTTTTTTAATTAATATGTATATACGAATTTTCTAATAATTATTTATCATACAAAATGAATTAAATATTTTGTGCATGCATGCCTGCATTTATTCGGCATCAATTGATGAGATATTTAAACAAATTTGCTATCCGCGGTAATTTTACACCATGTTCTGTCACTTGAATATTGTCCATAAGAAAATCGGGTACTTTTCCATTATAGGATCCTTTGCTTTTAGGTTTGGGAGTTTATTCGAGCTTCAAAAAGGGATAGATTCGTTAATATACATAGATTTGTTGCCAAAAGTTATGAAAATAAACCCAATGAACTTTTGGTGCTTTTCTATTATAGGGGTCTTGACGCTTTTTTAAAAAGCTTGGCGGAAAAAACCAAGCAGGATAGAAAACCAAGCAGGATAGAAAACCAAGCAGGATATTTTATTCTTCCGCTCAGTTGGGCAATTATTATTTTATATATTAGTTTCAAATATCCGAATTAATGATTTTATAAATTCGTTTAGTTAAATTTTACAAAAAAATAACAAAATGATATCAATAAATAATAATTACTATTAATTCCTTTCCCCCCCTTTCTTTTGCGTTTACCTAAATGACGTCATTTGGACGAATTTATTCAAAATATTTTCAGTTTATAAATTAAATTAAATGCTGACAGACGATTGAATCCTGACGATAGAAATGTCATTTTTTTTTCAAATTTTCCTGAAAAACATAATTTAATCATAATCTTGCCTTCATTATCGATTGAAATAAAAGATAAATTCAATTTCAATTTGAAAATGACGAATAAAAAGAAATCAATAATCCCTATCGGGATCCTTTTCAATTTTTTTCCCTTTTTTGTCACAAAAAAACTGAGTAATTAGTTGCCATCATTACAGAAATGTCATTAAAATTAGAAAAAAATTAATATCTCGAAAACTAATTCCAATTTCAAAATTCTATTACCAGTTTTGACATCCGCGGATTTTTATGAACAATTGGTATTAATTTCACCATCAAGCGTTTAATATTTTATTAAAAATAGCCTTGAAACATAATCAGTCGTTTAATCAGTCGTTTCATAAAATCGTTTCATAAATTCGTTTCATAAAATCGTTTCACAAATTCGTTTCATTAGGATTTTATATATATAGGGTAGATATATATATATATATGTAAATCAACATTTGAACGGAGGGTGGTTTTGGGGTCATGATCGGTGAAAATAGATCGAAATTTTCCGGAACTGTTTTCCTCCGAACGGCTGCAATAGGTGTAACTTTATACTTTTTTGTATTGAAAGCTACCTAAAATGGCTGCGATAGAGCAGTTTGAAATTCTAGGGTGGCTGACATTTTGAAACAAAACAGCACATTAACGCGATTACTCGCAAATTATTTTCTTTCATTGTTGTAATAATTTTCCCAATCATACGCATAAAACTATATATTCATATCCGTTAGCGCCAAATTCTCGCCAAAATTGGCGACATTTGGCGACCAAAATAAGTCTTCATAAATGAAGCCAATTTGGCTATTGCTCAATAATTTGGCGAAATTCTTATTCAAATTCAGTATTAACGAATGTTTTGTAAACGTTTCTTTGCATTTTAACTTGCTGTTTTCGTGTAACATTAGCTAAAAGTTTAAAACGAAGATATAGGAAAGCTACCTTTTCCTCCCGGTACAGGCCGGAAGGACTTTTACATTATGAAACTATGTCACGTTTAATGTACAGTTTCCAACTTGTTGTTTCGGCTAAGGATATAATATTTCTAAATTTGAAATTTTAGAAATTATGCCATAAGGATCGACTCAATATGTTTGGGTCATTTTGTAGTTTCTGAGAATTTAAGCTCATTTTTCAAGGGGCTGTTTCAGACTAAGTGACATCACGTGCATGACCCTACTAAGATTCTTGCCTTCAGATCACAGATTTGCCTACTTATTTTAATATTCTGTTGCTGGATGGGTTAGTGGGTTGATTTTATGACGGCCGATTATCTACACGACGGATATAGGTCCTAGGGGGGAATGCCCTCCGTGGGGGGTCTTTCTAAGGGATCCTAACCCGTATTGACGGCAAGGTTCGAAAAAAAAACCACGGAAAACTCTGAACGGTTAGGTCGAGGAGCGCGACAGGGGTTTGAATCCAGCACCTCCAGTCTACCAGCTTTGAGAGCAGAACTTCTCAGCCACTGGTGGGGCTGTGATTGGGTTAGAGCGATGCATTTGAGTCTATCTAGACAGCGTGAGTTCTCCTTTTTATTCCCAATTTTTCTTTTACATCTTTATTTAAAAATGTTTTATCGGTTAAAATATTCTATTTCAGGTGTTTGTTTTTATTTTTATTTTTTATTTATAAATGTTTTATCGGCGAAATATTCGATTTCAGTTTTACTTCCAACTCTTGTATTTAAAAATATTTTATCGGTTGCTTTATATTTTTCATGATAAGTGGAATAGTATTTTTAATAAAAGTAAATTTTGATGTTTATATCAATTAAAGGTTTATTATTTTTTTTAAATAAAATATTTACTTAACTGTTCTATTTTAGAATTTAAAAAAAAAAATTTTTTAACTGTAGTAATTGTAATAAAAGTTAATTTTGATATTAATAGAAATTAGATTTATTTTTATTAATGAAATAAAATACTTATTTAAATACGATAAAATGTGCTTAAAATTTTAAACTAAACCGCATTTTAATATTTAAAGTTTCATTTCAGTGCAATATTATCGAAATCTTTTTTTTTTTTAATTAATTTTTTTTTCTGTTTTTCTAAGCAGCCGATTGAATGATATCACATTTCAGTTCATTGTAGTGAATGTGACATTTTTAACCGTGTGTGACGTCAAGGGGACTTCTCATCGACTGGCCGTGCTGTTAGGGTACAGCGCCTAGAATACATAGTGTGGAAACCGGCAAATGGTGTAATGCTTTAAAAAGTGCTAAAAAGTTGTAGCCTATAAATGTGCAACGGTGCTCCTACGAAGCCTACGATAATGTTGCAACCAGAGACAAAAAAAAATGCGTATCACGTTTTTTAGCCATGCTTTCATAATTTAAAAAAAAACTTATAAAAATCACAAAGTCAGAGGAGAAAATGATATAATTTAAGTATTTAAAATACTTACCACCAGCCGAAACATTCTAATACAATATCAAGAGCTAGCAGATGGCGCTGCGAACCCATCCTAATATTTTCAGCAACGTTGTACATTTATTGGATACAATTTTTTAGCACTATTTTGTAGCCGGTTTCCACACTATGTATTCTAGGCGCTGTAGTTAGGGTAGTACCTCTTTTCTACACTTGCTCTTCCTTTTGAGTACTCACGTGTTCAGAAATTAGCACGTTGTGTTTGTTGCTTAAGTTTTGCAAACCAGTGTATATTTAAAAATGTAAAAGGACAGAAATCTAAGTACAGGGTGATTTTTTTTAAAGTTGTGAAAGTAAAACACTATGACAAAAGAACCACTGATCCAAATGACCTGAAATTTCACCAGTATGCAAAGCAATGGGAATTTTTTCGGCATGGTTAAAAAAAAACCTAAAATCGCACCGATAGATGGCGCTGTAAGGTAGCAGAAACAAAAAATATCGTCTGGGGAAGAAAACAATGGACGGTACATTGAGAAATCATCTTCCGTAGGCCCTCTGTCGTCATTGGACCTTTTCTTAAATTCTTAAGTTTCCTAAATCTCCTAAGAGTAGTTGCTGCACTGTCATTATTCTGATAACCCCACTAAAACTAATCTGAAGATTATCTTAAGAAAGTGCCACTTTCTTCAGAAATTCTGCAGATTTAACTTTACCTTTAAAAAATCTGCAGAATTTTTTAAGACATTTCGCAGATATTTTGAAGATTTGAAAAAAAGTGGGCCAAATACAGTTTCACTAACAACGCACGGTCCGTCAATGGCACAGTCATTGCGAGGATTTCTGTAGAATAATGAACACGAGGTGTGCGTACTTCACGTTTTTATCGCCAATGTGCATGTGCCGGGCGCAAGTTCGTCTCCCGACTTTGCTGCATGTACAGCGCCATCTGTCGGTGCGATTTTCAGTTTTTTTTTAACCATGCCTAAAAAATTCCCATTGCTTTGGGAGCATACTGGTGAAATTTTAGGTCATTTGGATCAGTGGTTCTTTTGTTATAGGGATTTACTTTCACAACTTAAAAAAAAATCACCCTGTATGATGGTTACACGATGTCTTGTCTACTTCAGTCCCGCACACTCGCTCATGTTCACTTGAATATTTTTCAACAGCAATCCATTTTTGAATCGTTGCAGTGTCATTTCAAATCTTATGAAAATGAAATCAAAACTTAAAAAGATATTCATGAAATTCTATTAAACCCTATCGTGCGTCATCCATTCCATGATATTCCATGATTCTAGGCTGATGACGTCCTTATTTAAAATGGAGTCCCGAATTTGTATAGTAAAATTGTTTCATGATATCATCTATACCGACCGTTTTTTGGATAGATGTTTCCGGAGAAATCGATATTCAATGGTGAAAGAGTCTCAATAGGGATTTCAAGTTGTGAAAGACTTCCGTTGTTGCCCACTGCAATTTTCAGTTCATGTCGGACAAAAGATAAAATGTTGCCCACTTAAATATGGAAATGAATCCAGCCATAATATAACAGACGATAGAATTCATTTCACTGAAATAATAAGAGTACACATGTGTCACGTTTCACGTACCATTTCCGACTTGTTTTTGTTTGGAAATACGCATGAAATGGGCAAGTGTTCTTATTCAGAAAGACGTTTTTCATTTTTTGGTAAAGACAGAAGATTTTTCAGAAAATACTGTCAAAGGGGGCGTTTGTAACCGAATTCCCGACGTAAAAGCGCGAGAAGGGCTAAAAACGTGTTCTCATGCGCCACGAATCGTTTATAACTCGACGAGTCATCTATTGATCGAAAAATGGAAAACTCATTTCGATTCCAAATCACTTCCATGGTCAGTCCTGCTCATTGTATGCCTTTGCGTTTAAAAATGAGTCAGAAAATAGGTTTGAAAGTTTCGCGTTGCAAAGCAAGGAATTTGAGAACCACCTTAAAGGGTTAAAATTGAAACTTATCTAACGCTGTCGAGATGAACAGCTGAAGACGAAATCCCAAACACACAAAATCCGAAGCAAAAGAAGCCTAGTTGAAAATCACTATTTAATAAGTCACATAATACCTTTTTGATAGCTCGTCTATAACTTTTTAACGCATGTAACGACGCAACGTGGGTAATCCACGCGGAGTTTAAGAATAAGTTGATCTCCTTTTTCATTCGCAAGAAAAAAAAAAAAAAAAAAAGAGGCGGAAAAATAAACATTCAAAATTTCCGAATCACATGAATTCCCCAGGCATTCGATATGCTTTTCAACTCCACAGGGTGACGAACACGGAACCCGGAATTTCGCGTCACTTTTTACTTTCTGAATTTTTTCCCCTACTGATCCAGTGAGCTGATTCTCCACGTGTCTGATCTCCCGTATATCTAGGACTGGCTCATTTCTCACCACACACCTTGAGTCAGATAGATATCCATTAGGGTCAATGTTGGACACCACTTCTGGTGTCTATCCTATTTTCTCTTCTCTTTTTGTTTTGCCTTGGTGGCGATTATTCGCGTTGAATACGGAACGTGTAGAACGAGACAAGAAAAAATGAAAGTCGTGAAAAGGGATGAGAAAAGTGGGACCGAACCGGAAAAATTGAATGAATATGAGAACATGTATTGTGCTGTCCTCTAAAAAAAAAAAAAAAAAAAAAAAAAAAAACATTTTTCGAAATTTTCTCTATACTTAAAAAAATTAAACATAGCTACATTTTTACAGCTTGTTCCGACTAAGATTTTAATATGGAGCATTTTTCATTTTATCACTTTATTACAAAGTGGCAGCCAATTAAGCGAGAATTTGAAAAAAAAAAACACTTTTTAAAAAAATAACTCATGTTACCTGAAAACAAAACCCGCACTTGACATAATCAGCTGAATAGGAAGCATTTCATTGCATATTAATCGTTTAATTAAAATAATAATAATTTAATAGATCATTCTAAAATTCTATTATAACAAGAAAATCTGTAAAAATGAAGTTTGTGTTTTTCAGAATTCTGCAATTATTGATTTAAATAATTTTAAAACTAAATAAGCACTCCTTAGGTATTTTTAACTATTTTTATTATTCTAAAGGATGCATAAAAACAGAACAAAACAACAACAACAAAAAATGACTTTAATGAAATTTTTGATGTAGTACTAGTATGTTTTTTTTTTTTTTTTTTGGAAACTGGGTTTTTTTTTTTAGAGGACAGCACTATTGAGATTGGGATTACGCAGAATTTTTTTAGGGTGAAAATCGGCCCTGTTTGACCAAGAGTGACTAAAATTCTTACTTTTCAAAGATTTAGGGTGGAGTCCTCCCCTGTACAAATGCCCTCTACATACAGGCCGCGACACCATTTTTTGACGTCCGGCGAAGAATCGGGGATCATTGTACTTAAAGGGAGTACAGTAGAACTCCAATTATCCGAACTCCGACTATCCGAATCGCTGATTATCCGAATCGCTTTCAGAATTTCAGAAAAAAAAATTAAGACGGAAACGTACTGCGATTCGCAAAATAATGATTCTGTCTACGCGCACTATATTGTCCTTCCCTCCGCGAATCTAGTGTAGGCGTAGCGCGAACATTATTGGGATGATGAGTCACTGTCTCATAGTGCAGTTCGATCATTGGCTGTCGTCATCGCCAGGTGGCCGGCCCGGCCCACCTGGGTTTCAGACCCTGGGTTTCAAATTCTAAATGACGATGAACTTATTGAAAGTGTGAGAGAAGAAAGTGTCGAGGAAGAAGATGACCTTAATATCGAAATTGAAGCAGACACGGGACCATTAGCTAGTGAAACATTTGCAGGCCTTGAAACTGCGCTGAAATGGATGGAGCATCAGCCTGAGTGTGACCTGAGTGTCAGCCTTCTCACTGTCAAGCGAATGCGCGACTTGGCTGCTCAAAAACGGATGAAGACTGTCAAACAGCTTACTTTGATCGAGATGTTCAGCAAGCAATATGACTTTCATATTTACGATACGTACAAAATATACAGCACTTGTAAGTACGCTTAACATTTAAAAGTGTTGCCTTTTCATTTAATTAATTAAAAGATCTTTTTCTTTAAAAATAGTTTTTTCCTCCCATTTTCAACATACATACAGTAATTAATTAAAATAGGCCTTTTTTTCGGAAAAAATCCAATTATCCGAATTTTTGATTATCCGAATGGGGTCCGGTCCCAATTGATTCGGATAATTGGAGTTCTACTGTACTTTACTCACGCGAAAACACCCGCTCCCTAATGTTAAACCTATGGTGGCCCCTACGATGGATATCAGCTCTAATTCCACCAGAGTTGGACAAATTTGTAATTACAATTATCTATGCAATTCAATTCTTTGTAATGGATTGTAGTTATGCCCATTCAAGCACAGAAATTTCATCCAATAATGGGAAGGGTGGCGGTTCCGGCTACAGTGTTGTAAGAATTTTTTACAACGTGTAATTGTAACTAAAATCAATTACATACAATTAAATTGTAATTACTAATTTGCCCAACTCTGTATCCCCCCCCATCAGAGGGCCCTAAAAACTGTTGTTCTTTCAGACAAGGTGTATTCTAATATAGGTCAAAATTAGAGAACCAATACAATTTGCCAGGAAAAAAAAAAGTCCTTCCGGCCTGTACCGGGAGGAAAAGGTAGCTTTCCTATATCTTCGTTTTAAAATTTTAGCTAATGTTACACGAAAACAACAAGTTAAAATGCAAAGAAATGTTTACAAAAGATTCGTTAATACTGAATTTGAATAAGAAATTCGCCAAATTATTGAGCAATAGCCAAATTGGCTTCATTTATGAAGACTTATTTTGGTCGCCAAATTTGGCGATATTTCGCCAAATGTCGCTAATGTCGCCAATTTTGCGCTAACGGATATGAATATATAGTTTTATGCGTATGATTGGGAAAATTATTACAACAATGAAAGTAAATAATTTGCGAGTAATCGCGTTAATGTGCTGTTTTGTTTCAAAATGTCAGCCACCCTAGAATTTCAAACTGCTCTATCTCAGCCATTTTTTAAGATAGAGGTAAACCAAAAAATGCTCTGGAATCCTTGTATCAAGGATTAAACGTAACACGTAATTAAAAAATACCTAACACGTAATTAAAAAATAAATTTGAATTTTTAATTTTTTTGTATATCTATTTTAGTTTTAAATTTTTAAATGGCCACCATCTTGAAACAAAATGGCGGACCAAGCTGGCCAACGAACTCGGTCGAGACATGGGTGAGCTTAATACACACAATTAGTTTCATCAAAATTGATTTATAAATACGAGCGTTATCGTATGACATAGGTCAGATATATATATGGATATATATGGATATATATATATAAATCAACATTTGAACGGAGGGTGGTTTTGGGGTCTGGGGGTCATGATGGGGTGAGAGTATATCGAAATTTTCCGGAACTGCTTTCCTCCGAACGGCTGCAATAGGTAGCTTTATACTTTTTTGTATTGAAAGCTACCTAAAAACTTGTTTTCTATATATTTTTGCATACATTTAATTTTAAACTCCGGAATTGTTCATTTCGCGCCAAAAGCGAGTTCAGTCGCCCAATAGCGAATCCAAACACTTTGACCTGCTATATCCCAGTGTTGTGGGGAAAAATTCTACTGTAACGAATAAAGTCAATTTTGCGTCGCCAAAAATGCAATTATAATTTTTTTTTTCTTTCAGAATAAAATGTGTAGGTTTTTGAAAGAATTTTTAAACTGTTTTTAATATTTTTGTATTTTAAAGTATACTTTTTTCAAAAAATAACTCCTGTGTTAATAGTCCGATAAGTGGTATTTACAGAAAGTTAAGCTGCTGTAAAATCGATACATGTAGTCACATATTCTTGCAGACACTCTTTATCATTTCTCTAAGGGGCCGTCCATAAATGATGTCACGGTTGGAGGGGGGGGGGAGGGGGGTTCATGAAATTGTGACAAGGGGGTTGGAGGGGGTAAGAAGAAATGTGACATCACACATTTCGGTTAAAATAAAATCATTAAAAACAGCAGATTAAATTTTGAAGTTATTTTGAAATGACCAGAATTTGAGTGTATTTTTTAATCGGACTAAAACAACTTTCACGTGATTTGTTTTCACTTATATTCCTTTTTTTTCAAAAAAAAAAAAAAAAATTAAATAAATATTTTATTACTTTATTGTATATTAATTATGTTTTTGTCGTAAACCTTAATCTTATTTTATACAAAATAAATAATTTTTATTGTTATGCTCACAAATGTCATTAAAACTTAAAGTTGAAAAATAAAATTTGAAACATGATCTATAACTTAGTGCTTTGTTTCTGAACTCCAAGTATATGTCTATGTAATATAGCGTGACAAGGGAGAGGGGGGGAGGGGATATGGTGAAGTGTGACACTTTGTGACTAAGGGGGGGAGGGGGATCAAACATATTGAAAAAAAGTGTGACATCATTTATGGACAGCCCCTAACTTTGTGCTATACAGGGCTGTAAAATGCACCAGGTCTCGCCAATTGTGGTCCCCTAATCAGTTCTTGGATTTTTGAGACAACTTTTCAGAACACTTTCGAAGCGATTATTTGCCAGATATCCCGCGTGTTCAAAACAACTCTCTACTTGCAGTGCAGAAAAGCCACTCGAAGTAATCGAGAAACAATAGCCTAATATGTCAGATCATTTTGATAGATTGTGTCAATTTTGATCATTTTGAAAATGTGAAAGTCCTTGGAAATATTTCAAGCGTAGCGAAATGACTTAAGCATCATGTGTTTGATGCATTCTTTATTTCTGGTTGTTTATTGTTCCAAAAAAAAAAAAAAAAAAAAAAAAAAAAAAATCAGTTCTTATCTAGATATTGCATCCATTATTAAAATGTAAATTATTTTTGATAGTTTTATTTCCTGTGCATCTGCAGATGAAAAGGATTACATACGTCCTCGGTGGCGGAAAATTGACATATTTCAGGAAGGGAGTTAAATGAATTGAAAAACTAATTATTCGACGTTGTTATTTTCTTCTAACTTTACAAGAAGAAAGTATTGGATTCATGAAATTTCCCGAATTCCGGTTTTCAAAAGGATTTATACGTTGTCGAAGGTCCTGAACACGATTTGTCTGTTTTTAGAAAATGTCTGTCTGTGACTCTGTGACTCTGACTCTCTGTCTGTATGTGACAAAAATTTTGTGGGCGCTCTATCTCAAGAACTAATGCACGGAATTTAATAAAACTTTAGATTCAATTACTCCCTGATATAAATGAGTACTGATTAGTTTTCGGTGTAAATCGCCAACAGGTGCGCCAATGCTGCTATGCTGCATTTTTCGTAATTTCTGCAATAGCTCTATCTCAAGAACTAATGAACTTATTTTCATCAAACTTCAGATTCAGTTACACCTTAACATAAATAGACGCTGATTACGTTCTGGTGTAGATACCCCAACAGGTGGCGCTGCTATGCTACTTTTTTCATGATTTTCACGACAACCCTATCTCAAGAACTAATGCACGGATTTTCACCAAACTTCAGATTCCCTTAGATGTTGACATAAATTGTTGTTGATTAGGTTTTGGTCTAAATCTCCCAACAGGTGGCGCTACTAGGCTTCATTTTGCAGAATTTACACGATTTTAGCAATAATCATACCTCAAGAACTAAATGCACTGAATTTAATAAAACTTTAGATTCAGTTAATCCTTAACATAAATTGGGGCTGATTCGTTTTTAGTGTATGCGAAATCTGTGTGAGATAGAAGAAAGTTTTGGGATTGGCAAATCTAACTAGTTTTTTATTGTTTCAAGTATTTAAAAATATGTATTTTGTGTTCACATATTACGTCGGAAACTAGCAGCCGAGTTGATCTGTACCAAAATATCCGGGCTCGATGGGCAGCATCCCATCTTCATGTACAAACAAACAAACAAACAAACAACAACAACAACAACAAAATAATAATAATAAATAAATCTGCCGGTGAAAGTATAACTCGCGTTCAAAGGGTTCCGTACATTAAATTTATTAATTACTATTTATTCATTAATAAACTCCTTACTACACCTCATTTTTTCCTCATTTTAGTTTCACTAGATTCGGGAACAGGAGGGGACATATTTATCCAGTATACTTTCAACGACATCTCTGAAAATAGAATACCTAAAATGAAAACAAATATATTTTTGAGTTCGATGTTACGAGATCTTTCGAACTATCCCTACACGATTTATAGAAATAATTTTTTTTCAAGTAACTTAATTAATATATCGCCTAATTATCGATAATTTCTTTCGAAAATCATTATCCAATATCCTTGGAAGATTCTGCGTCAATAGATACCTCGAGTGCCCGTCCACTCCCCCGCTGACCGCCCGAAAAGCAAAGTTTGTGTGTAACGGAAAAAGGCGTTTTTCTCGAAAAATATGTTACCTAGGAAAATCGCTCTAGTTTTCCTGCAAGGTTTAAATAAACTCCTACTACGTCTATTTTTTCCATAATTTTTGTTTCAGTAGATTCGGAAATAGAGGAGGGGGGGGGGGGCGAGGCACATATTTTTGCGGTGCATTTTCGATGATATCTCTGAAAATATAATACCTAAAATTAAAACAAATATTTTTGAGTTCGATATTACGAGACCTTTCACACAATACCCCTCATGATGTATGTCAGGTTTCTGTCTTTAACAGAACCTATTTTGTATATATCTAGTTAATTTAATTAATTATATTTAATAATTATTGTATATTACTGTGCTCAGATATATATTTTCTTTTCCTGTAAGCTTCTGTATGTGATTGACAATGGAATTTCCCTGATCCGCACAGCTATTTGTGAGGGTGTTCACGGGGTCATTATGAAAGGAACTAATCCGGTTTTGGAATGTGGATACAATGAGCACTGAATTCGTAGTGAACTGAGTTTTAAAGATAATAGAAAAGGGGGGAACCTGCTAGAGAAATGTATTTACAGGTGTGGAAAATCCGTGAAGGAAGAAAGGCAGGCCCTGGAGAGTGAGGTGGAGTGTATGACACGAGGCAGTCGCTGGTGTGCAGTGGAGTGAGTAGTACAGGCAGTGTCCTGAGAGAGCAGCGGTGTAGATGGACGAGACCGCAAAGAACGTGCATCGGACAGTTGGTTCAGGGGAATGGTTCCGTAGACGGAACAGATCGGAGTAGACCGGTGGGGAGGTATAGACTGTGCCGGAGGTAGAGAGGCGACATACCGCCGGATATATACAGGGCGAGTATGGGAATCATCTTTTGAGGTGGTTATGATAGAACTCCGCCGGAACTGTGTGTATTAGTGGTGCGTAACGAAAGAGTGTAAAACGTGCGATCAGGGAGATTGTCATTCGACAGTCACATTCTCCAAGTGCTAATAATATATATGGACCAATAAGGACTTTTACTGTAACATTTTTTATGCTAATTTAATCAACAAATTATTAGTTGATTATTTAAGTGAGGAATAGGTTGGAAGAGGAACTACGGTGACCATAAAAGGCAACAAAACCATAACAATATTACAAAAAGATTTTTTTTTCCAAGTGACTTAACTAGCCTCCTAAATTTTTCCTAACCATATTTCTGAATGGCTAATAATCTGTAAAATAGGAGGATAAAAAGGCTTCATAACTTTCCCACGTCCTTGTAGTTTACGAGAAAAGGGGCTGTGACAGACGGACCAACAGACATAGGAGTGATCTTACAATGGTTCCGTTTTTATTTTTTAAGTAGGGAACCCTAAAAATTATTAAAATCGGAGCTTCAAAATAAGATTGTAGCAAAGGGCCATCGGCTCAATTTTTTCATTTTTAAAAAATAAGAAAACTGCGCTATTTTGAAAAGTTGTTTCATTTTT
The DNA here is from genome assembly GCA_963931845.1 of Maratus michaelseni. Taxonomy (NCBI): domain Eukaryota; kingdom Metazoa; phylum Arthropoda; class Arachnida; order Araneae; family Salticidae; genus Maratus; species Maratus michaelseni. The sequence continues at coordinate 3,853,051 of OZ007592.1, read as the reverse complement.
TTCGTCTAAAATTTTGATCATTAGAAATATATAAAAAATTTAAATTTTTCAAAAAATGGCTCGATGGCCCTTAGACAATTTAATTGTGCGTAAATGAGCGCACATTTTATCCAAATTGGTCAAGTTATTGAAAAATGTACTTTCCAATAGCGTTTAAAGTTTTAGAAGATTTTTTTTAAACTTACACTTAATTTCCTACTATATCCTGCGTCATACTGTGGACCATCCTGGGCCATCTGCAGCTTCAATAACGGAGTAGAATCTTTAGTAGAATCATTTCGGCGAGGTCGGTTTTGACAATTTTGCTCACATCTTTCTTAATAATTGAGATATCACTTTAAATCTTTTTGCCCATATACAGTATAAGGTCTTAATTTCCATTAAAAAAAAAAAAAATAAAATAAAACGTATGTAACCCCTTAATAAGATAAGATGTCTAGTTTCTGTAATTTGCAATAAATTTGTGAGCTTTTAGGGCGAGTAAAGCACAACTTAGTAAAAATGAGAGGTTCGCGTGTCTTTTATTTCAAATATGTATTTTGTAAAATTATGGATTCAGTTTATGTACCAAAAATATAAATGAAAATTTTAACTTTTCCTACATATAATAAAATTTATTGTGTCAGCTGTATTTATTAGAAAATAGCGTTCAGAATATTCTGTGAAGATAAACAACAGAAATTTATAATAAAGATTGTGTGTCTGTCTGTGTGCTGGGTTCTAAAGAGAACACTCTACGTACAGCGACGAAATTTCGCTGGAAGGTACCTCTATATCTGTAGTTATGCACCTCAAAGCACGATTTTGAATTTCTTGATTTAATTTTGTATGCGATTTTTAGCGTTTTTCACGTTTTGCGGCGTTTTTTCCTCATTATCGATTTTTAATAGTAAATACCCCATATAGTAAAAATTCCGTTCTACTTTCAATAAAGTTAACTCTGAATTCGTACAGCCATTTTTGATTTTTTCAATGTGATTTTTAGAGTTTTTCGCGTTTTGCGGCAGTTTTTTGACATTGGTAAAAGGAATTCAGTTTTAAACTTTTAGCCTATTGTATACATTTTGACGTTCGAGATTTTTGAATTTTTAATGATTTTTTGCGTTCGGCGGCGAATTTGTGACTTTTGTGAAAGAATTCCGGTTGCAATGCTTTAGCCCGCTATAGTCAATTTTGTCCTCTGCTTTTTTTTTTTCTTTTCTCGAGTTTTTAGCGATTTTTAACGCTATTTTTAGCGTTTTTTCGGTGTTCCGTGGCGATTTTTTGACAATCTTTGTTTCAAATTTTTATCCTATTATACTGAATTTTGTCCTCCGCGAATTTAGAATTTTTAGCGATATTAATGTGATTTTCAACACGAGAGTTCTATGGAGTTCTTTCGCGTTCTGCAGCGATTTTTTGATATTCGTAAAAGGCATTCGGTTTCAAACTTTTAGCCTAATGTCCACCGCGATTTTTGAATATTTAGCGATTTTAACGTTTTTTCGCGTTTTAGACTGTTACAATTATGACGCTATTGAGAGAACAGGAATTCCAGCAGGATAGAAGCGCACAACGGACGGTAGTTACATAATAAATTGTGTTCACAATTATAGAGTAATTTGCAGAATTCGTGTCTGTAATCGTATACATTTGACTTCACTTCCTGATATTGATGCTACTTGAAATCGGATAATTTGTGACAAATATACCAGGAACGATGTGTCACAATGAACTGTATCTGTGAAAAATCATCCCAGTTAATTTTTTAAGGACCTTTCCTCATAACAGATTTTTCCTTTAGCTACCTCCAAAAGTGTATTTTCTAAGATCAGTTTTAATTTTTTTTTGTTGCAAAGAATAGATTATTAGTTTTAATGGTCCATTTAAAATTCCAGCTCAACGTGCTGAATTTTACACTAATACGTTACGAAATCAATAACAAAATACAATCATTTACCTGTTTTTTTATTTGGAAGCTAAATAATTTTTCTACTTTGTGATTTACTTTTACAAAGTAATTTAAACCGAATAAAAATAAGCATTTTGAAGTAATTTCAATGTTCATCTAAATTTACCCCGCTTCATGTGCCCCAAATACCTTTTTTTTTCTCACTTCATTGGCTACAATTTACTATTTGGCTAAAAAGTAATCGTGTAACCTATTGGGAAAAAAACAAACAAACAAAAAAGTGGGTAAGTGTGATCGAAGATCGCACAAAGGGTTTCGTTTAATATTCCTTTCAAAACACTTTATCCTTTCTTTAATAAATGCAAATAAATTTCATTTTCAAAAAAAAAAAAAAAAAAAAAAAAAAAGGTCATAAAGTAAAAATTTACCGGTCTATTTTTCTCGTTTTTTCGAATATCTAAACCGGCCCGATAGCGGGCGAAGCCCGCTATTATACTTTGTCATAATAATATCTGTCATGTGGACTCAATGCGATATTAAAAAAATATCTATTTCAAAATTAAACATGTTGTATAGAGACTTTCAAAATGTTAAACAATGCCAATATTTCCATAATCGCGTTTTTATCATGATTCAATACGTTCCTCAAACTCATAGGACGTTATAATCACTTGCTGACGTCATATCTACACCTACTTGCTTTCCTTATTACTCATATTGTATTATTCTCAAGCATTTGAAAATATCTGCTTTAAACTTAAAATACAACGTCAGATTAATTTTCTTTTTAATTCTCTGTATTCACACTCCTTGTATTATTGAGAAATGTATTATTGAGGACGTCCTATTCATCTTTTTTTCAATGGGTGAAACTTTTCATTTCATTTTCATATTTCACGTGGAAATCTTTCAATAGAAAATTAATTACTGTAGAAGGATTTTTATTCCGGATTTTTAATGGTTGGCAACTGCTCTAACGAAAAATGTTTAAATTTAATAGGAAAAGGCTGTTAGATTTTTGGCTTTTTATCTCTCTCTATTAAAATAATACGATTTTTTCAAATTTTATTATTTTGAGCTAGATAGTAGGTATTCAGCTATAAGTACACAAAATTTCATGTCTGTAAGTTATATAGTTTCTGAGAACCGGCTCTGTGACGGACAGACAACGAAGCGGGACTAATTTGGTTTCGTGAGATGAACGAAACCCTAAAAGCTGCTTTTCTAGAGATCTTTTTCTGAAAATAGTTGTTGGTGTGATAGAGTGTAAACTATATCCCACTTTCTCTGCTCAACATCTTTTCACCGTCTGCGCGATGTCAGCGTAAATGGCATTTCGAAGGCAATTAACGCCAAAGATTAAAATTAATTATAGAGAATCGTGTTTTTAAAAACTGATTGCACTATCAAAGAGAAGGAGGTCTCGGTTTTAAAAAAGTATTGTTTTTTAATCGGTACTTCTGAAATGGAGCTCTTGGGGAGCGTCGGCGAAAGGGAGAAAAAGTTCAGCGCCAAGACGACCGTTTTGGGGGGGGGGGGGGGGGGAAATTTCAAAAGGTTAACAGCACTATTTTTTCGAACGGATTGCGGCGTTTAAAACGTAAAAGTACGAAATTTAAGAATATGTCATGTGTGTTTTTCCGTATCCCGAATGGATCTGCCGACTGGTATTAAGAAAGAAGAGGGGAAAAAATATATTTTATTCCTTTTCTGCTACGTCGCGCCGCACAGTGGGGCGTTTTAACGACCTAGCTAGGTGGACAAAATTATTGCGTTGGAATTTAATTAGGTTTTTCTTATTTTTCGAATGTATTCTAATAAAATGCTCAAACAGTGATAAATATTTGGTTTATTTAATTATTTATATTATTATTATTATTATTTAATAAAAATGGTTTAAAAGTGGTTTAAAATTGACTAGCACGATTTGAACAAAACATACATACTTACACTCTAAGTTAGTATAACTTAATGATTAACTAATGATGAAAATAATAATAATAAGGTTTCACTGATCTACAAGGGTGGCTTTTATTTAAGACTTTTTCGTTTTCTATTGCTTGAATAACGCAATCTGGTATGTGAAAGGTTCCTTGAAACCAGACGGGATTGTATTGAGTCTATTTCTTTCTGATTTAGACCCTTTTTGTTGAATTTGAAAACAAAATGTCCGGACACTTGATTTCAGATTCTTAAAAATGTCTTCAGTTAACTGAGGATTCCCCAATTTTTCCAACAAAAATGAAAGGACAGCTTCGAATTTGCTTTCCTTTGGGTTGGAAACCCATAAGTCAACAACAGATTGTCGAGAAATTTGTGTTGTTATCCTGAAAAAATAAAAGTTTAAAAATAAAAACATATTTTAAAAAATAAGCTTTTATGTTTTGTGTGACTCTGTAAAAAATATATATGCTACGCAAATTACTTTCAGAAGAAAAAAGGCTGTTGTGTAAATCCATAATCTATATAAATTTTATTGAATTTGAAATAAAATTTTTGCTTATAGACGGTGATGCATCCGAATTATTATTTGTGTGGCTCTTAAGAGAAATATAGCTGCTGCTCACTTTATTTTCACTTTATAAGATGGTATTGTGCATCTCGATAATCTAGATTAATTTTGTTGAAATTCAATTAAAATTTGTGTTTATGCATAACAATCTTTCCACAATCTTTTGTGTATCCCTGTAAAAAATGCATAATTGCTACGTTCGTCAAATTATAATATAATTAAATTAGCATGTAAAATAGACATGTAAGCTAAGTTTCAGCTCAATCCGATAATTATAAGTGGATTAAAATTGATTTGCAAGATTTAAACTAAACTTTTGTGTAGCCCTGTAGATACAGTATAACTTCTACTTTCCTTAAATTACAATAATATTGTATTGTCATTTAAACTACACATGTATTGAAAGTTTTCGATTAATCGAATAATTGGAAGTGGTTTAAAATTAACTTGAAAGATTTAAACTGAACTTTTGTGTAACCCTGGTAGAAACAGTATAACTTCTACGCTCGTCAAATTATAATAATATTGTATTATCATTAAAACTACACATGAATCCAAAGTTTCAGATTAATCGGATAATTAAAAATGGTTTAAAATTGACTTGCAAAATTTTCACTAAATATATTACAAACACTGAAAGTTAGTATAAAGCTGGTTTATTGATAAAAACTTTACGATTCGCAATCTTTCGCAGGAGGTTTCATAAATTTCCAATACTTTAGGAATGACACTTTTACTTAAAAAAATCTTATTGCTTAATAATGCTTAATAATGTATTAAAAGTCAAGATAAAGTTTGTAAGCAACAACATGAATCATCCAAAAATACAATTTTTGAAAAAAGCAGTTAAACTGGTTTAATGGCGCTTATTTTCAAACAACTGTAGGTTAAATCTTACCTTGACAACAATGTAATGTGTTTTCAGTAAACTCGTGCTTTCACATTAAACATAATAGTTAAGACGTGCTTTCGAACTTAGGGAAATAAATGCAACCATTGAAACACCCTCAAACCAATTCCGCAAATGTCTTCTTTACGGTCGTAATTAATCGACACCACGAATTTTTTCGACAAAAATCGTACGGATCTCGACAAAAGAGACATTAAGTTACCAGAATATGCGGTCTTGGTAAATTCCGAGAATATCGGAAAAATGAATTTTGTCCACCTACTCCTAGATCATCAAAACGCCCCACTGTGCGCCGCTCCGAAAGTACGATCCACTTTATCCTGCAACGCCGGAGCCTTTGATCCGAGTTTTTAATTAATATATCGGCAAATTATCAAAAAATTAAAAATATGAGCCTCAGATGAATCCGGACCTGCCTGGGACTATCCCTCTCACCCAAATTTCCACACTTTTACGTGATTGTAGATTTCGCACACAGACAGACACGCCGACAAACAGTTTTCTTTCATTAGAACAGATAGATAGAATATTCAACGTACAAAGACGCTTTCAACTTTCGAAAACTAGTATTATGTTGTGGCCACCACAAAATTTCTTTTATAGAAATCAAATCGTCTGCATCCAAAATTAAATGACAAAATCTATACGTTTTTCAGACATTGCTGTCGCGGCAATCGTGAAAAAAAATGAGCATAGCAGCGACACCTGTTGGACTGTATACATCCAAATCTAATAAGGATCTATTTATGTCAAGGTCTAACAGAAGTTTACATGTAATATGTTTATGTTGAATTATATGTTTACAGGTTATTATGAAGTTTGGTGGAATTTTGTGCATTAGATCTTGAGATAGAGCTATTGCGGAAATCGCGAAAAATGCAACCTAAATGCACCTTTTGGGCGATTGACACTAAAAACGAATCAGCACCCATTCATATCAAGGTCTAACTGAATCAAAAGTTTGATTCAATTACTCTGGAGATAGAGCGCCCACAAAATTTATGTGACACATAGACAGACAGAAAGACACACAGGCTCACCGACAGACATTTTTCAAAAGCAGTCCAATCGTGATCAGGACCTTTCCAAACGTATAAATCTGTCGAAAACCAGAATTCAATTTTTTTTTTCACGAATCCAATACTTTTTTGCATAAAGGTAGACGAAAATAATAATCATAATAAGTAAAAAAATGAGGCCTGAAAAAAAAAGCTTTCTTATTTTTTTTTTCTCTTATGGCACTTTATAGAAAATAATAGGCTATGTCAATGGAGGAAGATTATGGAAGTTTAATGGATTTAAATGTGAATTTCGCTAAATTATCCAGCTAAGCTTCCTATAGGGCAACTTATTTTTGTCGCCAAATTGGGCGCTATTGTGGTAGCCAAGTCGAGAGAAGACAGCCGTAAGCATACTTTTCTGGAAGCAACTCAGGGCACTTTTGACCCCCCCCCCCCCCCATATCTCCGCGCTGGAGTATCCCAAAAATTTGATACTTCATTTTTCTAGAGTATTTGGCACACAGGACCAAATTTAAAATTACAACTTTCTGTCTTTTCTAGTTCAGACGATATATGAACTCAAACATTCGATTTTTTGTCACTCACTCACTCACTCGTTCACGCGTCATCAAAAAGATTAGGTAGATCCCATAGCCCTAGAAACTTGACATTTGGAAAAAAGGTAGTGTCTAGGATACAAAGAAAGGAAAAATTATAAAATCCGGAAAATTCGAAAATTCAACAAATTCCATCAAAATTGAAAATTGAAAATAACACGATCTTGTTGTCTTAGAAACTTAAGATTCGGTGTGAAGGTATTGTTTAGCATCCAGAAAAAGAAAACATCAAAAACACCAAAAAAATTGAAAAAATCGAAAATCGAAAAAAATCGAAAAATTTCAAATAATCCGATTTTGTTGCTCTAGAAACTTGGAATTCGGAATAAAGGTAGTATTTAGGATGCAAAACAAGGAAAAATGAAAAATTCCGGAAAATTCGAAAAAAAAAAATTCAAAAATTCGAAAAAAATTGAAAAAATTAAAATAATTTGATTTTTTAGCCTTAGAAACTTAAAATTCGCAGTAATGATAGTGTTTAGTTTTCAGAATAAGTTAAAATAAAAAACGCAATAAAATTCGAAAATAAAATAAAAAAATCGAAAAATCGGAAAAATCGAAAAATAAGGAAAATTTGAAAATAATTCGATTTCATAGCGCTAGAAACTTGAAATTTGGAATAAAGGTAATATTTAAGATACTAAATAAGGAAAAATTCAAAAATATGGATAATTCAAAAAATACCCATAAATTAGTGCAGACGATATATGAACTCAAAGTTTCGATTAGTGGATGATCTCCAAAAAGAACCCAAAATCAAGAAAAGGAGGATTACTTACAAAAAGAAGTGAAATCTTATCAAAAAGTCACCTGTAAAAAATGCAGCCAAGTCTCGTAACTCATTTATCGTAAAAAGTACTGAGATCGTATAAAGCCAAGTTTAACTATCTTATTAACTCTGAAATTTTCATTCACAAATCACTCCTAGTCTCTACATCTTTAGTTAATTATTATTTTGTGACTTGGCAATTACGCAGCACAGGGAAGTTATTACACCTTACTATGTTATGGGATGGGATGGGATAATTTAATTAAGGCAAATTATATACGCACAGGGAAGTTATTACACTTTAATATGTTATAGTATTATTTGATTAAGACTAACTATATACATCACATTCTCGTGCTACGTAATTGCCAAGTCACAAAATAATAATTAGCTAAAGATGTAGAGACTAGGAGTGATTTGTGAATGAAAATTTCAGAGTTAATAAGATAGTTAAACTTGGCTTTATACGATCTCAGTACTTTTTACGGTAAATGAGTTACGAGACTTGGCTGCATTTTTTACAGGTGACTTTTTGATAAGATTAGTACTTTTCAACAAATACTCATTGTATTCATATGTAGGGGCGGGGCTAGTTGAGCTTAAGTCGAAAGGCAGGCCTTCCCACCCGGTTTGACTTTAACCTTGTATTCATAAGGTAAAGCTAGGAGAGTCTGCGTACAATTAAAAAAAAATAACAATAAAAAATCTAAATATTAATTTTTTGCTAAACTATCCATGAATAATTTTTGCTTCATTTGTGTTTTATGCATTTCCATTGCTATTTTGTTGTTATGTTGTAATTTAATAGAACAGTTGTAATAAAACCAAGAAAGTTATTTTGCGCAATCTGTCCTTTCAGGGTTGGTGTGATTACGCACATGGGTAGGAGACATTGTTACTAATAATAACTACAATTAAATTGTTAACAATAATAATTACACTTAAATGACATTGTTGTAAGGTTTTTGTGAACAAATATTATTGTATTAGGAGTGAATATTTCAACCTAATGATTAAAGAATCAGAAAAAGAAATAATTTAAAAAACGATTAAAAAAATTTAATTAAAGGAGAAAAAATTAAAGAATCAGTAAAAGCAAGTCCAGATAAGATTACAAAATAACATTAAGTTATTTGAAAACATGTTTAACTTAAAATTAGTCCATTTTCCTTTTTCATTTTTTTAATGCAAATTTACCAATAAGCTGCGTAATATCTCCTAGCCTGGAAACTAATGGGAACAAGGCGCACACTCTCCAATTTCGGTAGGAGAGATTGCGCGGCCTTTTATTTAAACATGGTCGCTACTAAAACGAACCGTTGATGTTTACATTGTTAGTCTAGATTAGTAGCTTATGAGAAATCGTTTAAGTTTAAACTATTTAGTACTACTGACATTGTATAGAAATTCTGATGAATAGCTATGAAAATTCAAGCACTTACTTTGGGAAAACAAAACAAAATAGCAATGTTTTATCTTAGACGCTCAAAACAATCAACGTGCACTTTCAAGTAGACACTCCACTACTGCTGTTGTACAACTACCTGGAGTCGCTGCGTGCTCTCTCTACTTCCCCATCCCGAACCTCTATGTGCGAAATCTCTCCTGGCTTTACCTTATGTATTCATCAATCCATACTCATTCATATATATTTCATGTAAATGGTGAAGTCGAAAGGATGCGGGCAACAATGGTTTTACAATGTGTCAGGTTTCTCTCACAGCTGCAAGAGTTGAAAGCTATTCTTAAGGGATTAGAGTATTGTATCTGTATCTATTGTGTACCGTTAGAGTAAGGTTTAAGAAAAATCTTAATCCGGAGGGTGGCGAGTTGGACATAATGAAAGAGGTATTTCCATTGCAATGTGGTCTTTGATAGATAAGAAAGATAATGCACTCTTTTATTTAGGAAGACAGATCAGTCAAGAGGGAGGAACGGTTGTCAAGCGACCCTTGGAAATAAAACAGCAGCCCCGTAGAGGGAGAGCGGGTGCGCTGGGGAATGACGAGAGGTGAAATTAGTTCGAACGTGGTAGTGAAGGTGTAAGGTCGTTGAGAGTTGACGATCTGAGCCACGTGTGTTTAACGGGATCTCTCGAAAGAAAGAGACAGCGGGTGTGAGATGAATAGAAATCTCAGTGCGGAATGAATTGACGTAGTCTAACAGTACACGTAGAACGTTTTCTGTAATTGTTTTGATTTAGTGTTAAACCGGATAATTTACATCCGAGTTTAAGTGTAAATATTGTTAATAAATTGTTACTTTAACTTTAATTGAAAGAGTTTGGTTTTTCTTGAATATACATCAAGTATCGTGCCCGATATCACGTATTCATATCGGTGGTGGCAGCATATCAAAAGACCGGATTTATTTCGAAGTTGTGTGGACGGAGAAGTGGAATCCGACAATGTTGGCAGCGACGGGATCTGAATCACCGAAGACCAGTGCCAGTTAGCCGTGTTACAGAGAGTTTGTGACGGATCGCCCAGCGGAAGTGTTCGTGCCCTATCATCGTAGACCAGTGCCAGCTAGCCTTGTTACATAGTGCCTTGCCGGATCGTTCAGCGGAAGTGTTGGTGCTGTGTGTAGTGTTAGTTCCAGTGTTTGTGTGTAGTGTTTATGTACACAGAGATTCAAATTACAGTGATTGTTGCCCGAGAGTGCAAGATTTACCCTGTGGAAAAGTGAGCAGAGAATTGCCCCAGCGAATGAAGTACGAAGTAAGGTGTTTTGATCATTTTACTCTACTGACATTCTCGAACCTACTTTTTTTTTATTGTGTATAATTGATGGTAATTTAAGTTAATGTTGTGGTTAATTTATGATAATTTATGTGCAATATAATAATTGGTCTAAATCAAATGAGATATTAACAACCATTTTACACTATTGTTTTAAGAAAAGGATCTTATATTAATTACTAGAAGTGATTTTCTAATTGTTTTAAACGGATAAGATTAATGATTAAAATTAATGCATTATGTTAATAGTTGGAAGGAATAATTGAAATTTCTTAAATTTAAATTATTATTAAAGTAATATTTAAATTAAGAGATATTGTTTGCTTTAAGTTTGAAATATTGATAGTAAATGAGGAAAGCAAATTTGTGTAGAATTTAAATTAAATTGAAATAACCTTCAAGGAAGAATTTCAGGTACAAGAAAAAAAAAAGTGCTGTGATTTACTTTTTTATGTGAAAATAAATTTTGAAAATTGAAATATTTTATTGAGATTAAATTTAGGAATTTAGGTGTATTTCATGCAAATTTTTGTTAGATGGATATCTTTATGTAGTGATTGGCATCAGTGTTTTATTCAAATTGCAACGCATCAGTATTATTGTGTAAATTGTATTTTATTATTTAATGGTATAAATTTAAAATCTGTATTACATGATAATCAAATTGAAATTATTGTTACTGTGTTATTGGAAGCAAATTGTGGGGTACCATTGTTAAAGGAAATTTATCATTTTATTATTACTTATTTGAAATATGTTAAATAGTATAATATGTGGAGGTAATTTATGAAGGTAGGATTTGAGGAAGTATTAATTTGATATTGTGCTTAAGTATTATTGTAGGGTGGTAATAATTATCGGTAATAATAATTATCTTACTAAAAATAAAAAGGGTGGATCTTCAGGCGATATGTGAAGAGTTAGGGATTGAAGTCTCGGAAGATGATACCAGGTTTAAGCTTAAGAAAAAGATAGTGGAGAGCGACGAATATGAAGAGGGGGCCGTTATGGAATTATCTAACACTATGGTTACGGAGCGGTTAGAAAAGGTAGAAAGGGAGATAAAGTTACAACGAGAAACGTTAGAAAGGGAGGAAAATTTAAAGTTACAACGGGAAAAGTTAGAAAGGGATGAGAGGTTAGAACGGGAAAAGGTAGAAAGGGAGGAAAAGTTACAACGAGAAAAGTTAGATAGAGAAGAAAGGTCTGAAAAATTGAGATTGGAACATGAGTTAGAGTTGGAAAGGATAAAAATTCAAAGTTCGGCAAATAATTCTAATGGGTCTAGAGAATATAATAATGAGAGTAGCCTAGAGAAATTGATTAAAAGTGTTAAAACTTTGTCTATCAAAGTTCCAGAAGGGACTGAGGGATGGAATCTGTTTTTTAGCAGCTTAGAACGAGCATTCCAAACAAAAAATGTACCGGAAAACCAGCAGGCCGAAATTTTACTAAATATGTTAGGAGATAAGGCCGATAATTTGTTAATCTACACTACTAGGGAACAAATTGAGAGTTATGAGAAATTAAAGGAATTAGTTCTAAGGGAACACGAGCCGACACCGAAGGCGTGTTTGGAAAATTTCAAGAAGGCTAGAAGGAATCAAAATGAAACTCATGTATTATTTGTGTCACGTTTAATAGCAACGTGGGAAAATTACTGTAAGATTAGAGGGGCAGATACGTATGAGAAGGTTAATCAGTTAATTGTCACGGATAAGTTGTTAACTACTTTAGATGAGGAAATCGCGACGCATGTTGGATTAACTCAGCACAGTAATTGGTTAGAAGTTTCTAAAATTGCTAAGGAATGTGATAATTTCTTTGATGCTAAACAAAAATCTTATGCGGTAACTTATAAGGGTTATAAAGACAAAGAAAGGTATGTAAATAATGGAAATTCTAGAAGAGAAAAAGATGAGGGAGTTAGTAGTAATTGAAGACAAAATGGGAATAATGAAGTTAGTCCATTTTTGGGTAGAAAACCGTAATATAAGAAACCTAATGATACGACGCCTATCTGTTTCAAGTGTTCTTTACGAGGCCATGTCCAGCGATTTTGTACAAAAGGAAATAATGAGGGGAGTAATCAAATTAATAACCGACAAGAACCAAGGGCTAGTATCAATAATGTCTCAGTGCGAGGAATTAAAGAATTACCAAGGGGAGCGAGTATGGCAAGAATCGGAGCAAGAGGGAATTGGAGAGCTAAAGTTATTGGAGAGAAGTTAAATAATCTCGAGAAAGTGGAAGTTAGTGTAAATGGGAAGATAACAAAAGGATTGGTGGATTCTGGTTGCCAAATTAGCATCGTTCATAAAGCTTTAGTACCAGCAGAAAAATTAAGAGGGGCTGGGAGCATCTATTTACAAAGGATATTTGGTAATGCAGTGAAATCGCCATTAATTCAGTTACCTTTAGCTATTCCAAAACGCGGAGAAACTAATGTAATTCATCAGGATGTACTTTGCGCGATAATTGATAATAGTAAGGAACAGGTAATTTTACATCCTGACGTGGCTAATGAATTGTCAGGGTTAAACCAAGAGAAATCATTAAGACAATCGGTAGAAAGGGAATGTAAGGAAGATAGTAGGAACAAAGTGAAGGAAGGGGAAAGGATTAGAAATGGTAATAATAACCGTTATGTCGTAGAAACGATATCGGAAAATTTACAAAGTCAGGAGAAGGAGAAAGCCGAGGTAGAGAAAAGTAAGATTAATCAAGTTAGGGAAAGTAGATTAAATGTATTTCAGGAATTGCAAAGAAAGGGTCTTACTATCTTGTTAATGGGTTATTATATCATAAAGAGAAATTGGTAGACGAAACAGTAGCTCAATTAGTAATACCTAAAATTAGAAGGGAGGAAATTCTAAAATTAGCGCATACCTCCTTATACGGAGAACATCACGCGGTTAAGAAAATGTTAGGAAGAATCAAGCATTCATTTTATTGGGAAAAGATGGCAGAAGAAGCTAAAATATTTTGTGAATCATGTGTGGAATGTCAGTTAACGAGGGAAATGAATGGGAGTAATAAGGAGAAAGAGGAAATATGTCGACCTGCCGTTATAGTTGAGTTAGTGGACGGGAGTAAGAAACTGGTGTATCAAAAAGAAATGAGAGAATTTATGGCTAAAACCAAAGTAGTGGATATTGTCTTTGATAGTGACGGAGAGTTTGAAAACCGTGGGAAAACCCTTTTCTTAGATAGAGAACAACCGGAAAATCAAGACAGGAAGGGATTTGAAATAAAAGGGTTAACCAATATTCAAGTTGGGGACATAAAATCAATCTTAAGGAATAATAGGGAATTATTTATGGGTCCTATCCAACTGGTAGAAATGGAGAAAAATCGGATTGGTCGTAAACCGGAGAAGGGTATAAAGCAGAAATTGTACAATGTTATCATCACGTACAAAGAGGACCTGAAAAGGCAAGTGCCTGATTGGTTAGAGGAAGATTTAATTGGGACATCAGAGGCAGAAGTTAGCCATTCAAGCGAGTGCATTGCGAAAAGGGGTGTACCAATTAAGTTAACGAGGAAGGACTGGAAGGAAAAAAAACACCGCCTCCAGCTATCTCAGCCTAAGGACTGACATTGAAATGACATAATACCAGTGTAACTTTATTTTTTTTGTGTATTTATAATTGCATTTGCATCTTGTGTTTATAACAGTGTATTAGCATATTGTATAATTTTTTTTCTGTAGTTATCACATTAGTATATGGTTCATTAGAGATGTCAGTAGTTAAATTTTCAGACACCTTGAAATATTTATGTAATTGTAGTAATGAAGAAACCTATCAAGGAACTGTTGAACTCTTCTCAGACATTACATAGTTTGAGGAAAATTAGCCCCTAAAAGGCATATTTTCCGCTACGGTGGGGGGTATCAGGTTTCCCTCACAGCTGCAAGAGTTGAAAGCTATTCTTAAGGGATTAGAGTATTGTATCTGTATCTATTGTGTACCGTTAGAGTCTGGTTTAAGAAAAATCTTAATCCGGAGGGTGGCGAGTTGGACATAATGAAAGAGGTATTTCCATTGCAATGTGGTCTTTGATAGATAAGAAAGATAGTGCACTCTTTTATTTAGGAAGACAGGTCAGTCAAGAGGGAGGAACGGTTGTCAAGCGACCCTTGGAAATAAAACAGCAGCCCCGTAGAGGGAGAGCGGGTGCGCTGGGGAATGACGAGAGGTGAAATTAGTTCGAACGTGGTAGTGAAGGTGTAAGGTCGTTGAGAGTTGACGATCTGAGCTACGTGTGTTTAACGGGATCTTTCGAAAGAAAGAGAGAGCGGGTGTGAGATGAATAGAAATCTCAGTGCGGAATGAATTGACGTAGTCTAACGGTACATGTAGAGCGTTTTCTGTAATTGTTTTGATTTAGTGTTAAACCGGATAATTTACATCCGAGTTTAAGTGTAAATTTTGTTAATAAATTGTTACTTTAGCTTTAATTGAAAGAGTTAGGTTTTTCTTGAATATACATCAAGTATCGTGCCCGATATCACGTATTCATATCGGTGGTGGCAGCATATCAAAAGACCGGATTTATTTCGAAGTTGTGTGGACGGAGGAGTGGAATCCGACACAATGGATGAATGTTGCAGCAATAGGGAGCTATTTTTAGGGGGAAAATACAAGACCCCCCCCCCCCCTTAGGGATAGAATTTTAAAAAATCAATGTCCAATGTCATGTCTATACCCTTCCATCAAGAATGACGCTTCTATCAGGAATACATATCTATTCCAAATTTCAAAGCTCTCTGTCAACAGGAAGTGGGTGAAAAATGAGCGACAAGATTGGACTGCCACAGACATACATAATTGTAAGCTAAAAGACAGCGTGTAAAAAATATCATCATGAGTCGTGTTTAGCTTTCTAAATAAACATAAACCCAAGTTAAGTACAAAATATCTCGTAACGAAAAAAAAAATATATTTTAAGTCTCCATAATTTAACCTTCGAATGGAGTCGTGTCTTGATTTGTAAACGAAGCATTATATAAGGGTGCCTATTTACGTCACGTTAACGAAGACAATCACTTTTTCTACACTATTCGGTGATTTTAACTAAAGATAGATGAACAATGGAAGGATTATATCCATTTTTTCCTCTGGAATATTAAGTTATAGAGAACAACTTTTCAACATTCGTCTGGAATGAGATGTTCGGTTCCATGCTGTTCTCTGATGTATATTGCCTGTTCTATCTATATCTATTGATAACTCTATATCGTTCTTCTTAAAGAAAGAATGGGTAAGTGAACCCTTTTATTAACCCTTTGTAGACCACCGTGTTGCCTATCTGCAACCTACACAAAAGCCAATGTTACTTATAAAGCGGGTTTTAAAAAATGATTTTTTCCAACACAGCAAAACTAAGCTGTTACCCGTGACTTCGTTCACTTGACATTTAAAGAAATTGAATACATTCATTAAGCAACCCCATAGCTGCCAACTTTTACGCTTTTTTACTACCACTAAAATTTGATAGTAAATGTTATCTTATTAAATCGACAATATAGTGTGATTAGATAAGGAAAAAAAATCTATTAAATTTTAGTGGTATCAAAAAAGCGTAAAAGTTGGCAGCTATGCAATTAACAAACTCTTTATTACGTTTTATAGTAAATGACTCGTGCTATAGCCAGTATACACGTCGGGACACAGGGCCGTTATCATTATCTTTTTACGCGTCAAGTTTTCGCTATGGTATTCCATTGTGAAATTGGGTCATTTTTGAAATTCAATATTTGAAAAACGGCATAATCATTATAGACATGAAATTTGGATCAAGAAAAATATAATTTTTTACCTTTCTAACGCAGTTTGTCTAACAATTTTCTGACAAATACTTTTCGAGCTATTCATTTTTTCAGTCACTACAAATGTTTCATTTTCTGAGATTAATCTGTGGCAACAGCGAAAAACCCAGTCGTCAGCAACGCGTAGCTTTTTATTAACGAGGATAAAAATAAAGTGCGCGTGGATAATTATTTTTACCGAAATTTAACTTGCAAATTAAAAAATTCGACCCAAGAGCCACGTGTCTGGATATTTTTCATTATTTCTCCTTTATCCTCGCGACAATGGAAGTAATCGTTTGCCACCATTTTAAAGAAATTAAACAAAAAAAATTAATTAAAATTAAAATTTTGCTGATTTATAAAAGTATAGAGCAAAGGATAACAAATCTGTGGCCAAATATCTTTCATTTAAAATAAGAATCATGTAATTTGATGAAGTAGTTTTTCCTCACGAACTGTCAAAAGAAAACACTTAGCGTTTTAAATATATAGATTGCTCGTCGAACTCTCAACAGACGGCGATACTGAGAGGATTTGTCATTACCAATGTTTTATTTATCCTTTGAGAAGTTTCACATCATTATTGCTAAAACGAACTTCATAAATTTTGTAAAATTAAAAAGGTTGGAGACGTCCAAAAATAGATTTTTTACAAAGGTAAGTTCGTATATTTTACAATTTTGTATTAGAAAATAGATACGATTTATGAGAAATATGTCATTTTCGGTTGCAAATATGAAAAAATCACCTTTTAGGCAATAATGTTTTATTTTTATGTTCTCAAAAATTTTTTTATAGAATTTGTTACATGCTTCAAATGATGTTTTCTAACATCTGAGTGATTTTTTTTTCAAATCGAAGTTGTTGAGTTAGAAAAAGTTAAAAGTTCGATGACTCAGACG
Organism: Maratus michaelseni; assembly: GCA_963931845.1. Taxonomy (NCBI): domain Eukaryota; kingdom Metazoa; phylum Arthropoda; class Arachnida; order Araneae; family Salticidae; genus Maratus; species Maratus michaelseni. The sequence goes on along the minus strand of OZ007592.1, from coordinate 3,835,893 downwards.
AAGGGGATGATAGAACGAATTTTTGAACGTTGCTTTGAGCTTTGAAGATTATTTATTTACCAGTGGACACGTGCAAAGAATTCGCACTGCAGTCTGATTCCATCAAAGTTCGGTAAAAACGGAACGAAGAGAGAAAAAGGCACGCGCGAGAAAAAAAAAAAAATAATAACAATCGTATTTTACTTGCATTAGAGGAGGACGTCAACCGCTTTGGGAAAAACTCAGCACAAAGGAAAATAAATTGAATACATGTATAATGCAATTTAATTTAATCTAATATACCTTTTACGCTACACGTGAAATACCACTGCTTCGATCGATGGCGTCTAAACATTTCAATTTCACTTTTTAATCATAAACGTAAAATAAACCCGTGCGGAGGCATCCCACTTCATCCTATTTATTTTTTACAAACATTGTTGCTATATTTTATTTTTGTGGCATTGACATTGAGTTGTGAAAACCTTTCATTTCATTTATAAAAACAATGCCGATTTAATTTTTAATGAACCCATTAATCAGAACCCATTTATGTCGAGGTCTAACTGAATTCAAAGTTTTATTAAACTCCGTGGAATAGTTCTTGAGATATAGGACTATCGCTCAAATCGTGTCCATTCTGAAAAAATGAAGCCTATTTGCCACCGGCTGGTAGATTCACACACTGTAAAAAATGGGTACTCAAAATTGAGTAAAAAGTACTCAATTTTGAATACGTCACATACTCAAAATAGCTCCGATCCAAATGTACTCAAAATTGAGAAACACATGTACTCATTTTTGATCCCATGGATGTATTTAAATATGAACTGCTATGTACTCCTTTTTGATCCCATGCATGTATTCAAATTTAAAATTTTTTATGTCGTTAAAATAAAATTTATAGGATAAAAACAAACTTCCGAGTACAACCTTATAAGGGACAAATACATTTCGGCACCTTTTTTTTCATTTCTGAGTGAGTTTATAGAATTTTACCAACCCTTCCAATAGCGGATTCGAACCCATGATGTCCCGTGTACTAGCCCGATGACCCAGACCCCAGCGCCATGACCGCTCGCGGTTTTCGCTCAAATACTGTAACTTATTTGAATCGCGATGGATTTTTCCAATGTTTTTAATATTTTCTTTTCATAACTTTTAATAATTCGCTATACTATTTGGTGCCTTATAACAGACAAATTTTAATTTATTATGTATTATATGCATTAAAAAATTGTATTAAGAGTAATAATTGCTGCTTTTTGCAACAGTACTAACCAGTGTTGAATTCAGACATTTTTCTTCTGGAGGGATTTCTGTGGCTCCGGGGGGGGGGGGGGGACATTGCACTTTTTGCTCATTAAAAGTATAAAATATCAAATCTTCCGGGGGGTGGACATTTCAATTTTCCGGGGGATAATGTCTCCTCCGGGCCACTCCCTGAATTCAACAGTGGTACCAACATTTTCTTTTTCGAACATATACTTTTTTTAAATTATTTGCCTGATTATCTATTTATCAATTCTAATAAAAACAACAATTATATTAATCAGACGTGTTTATTACATACTATTAAAATATATTTTTTTAATGTCTTATTTAATAGAAATTATGTAAATAAATTTTTTTATAATAAATTAAATTATTATATTTCAGCTATGCTGAGAGCTTTTGCGTACGGTTCGGTTAAACTAAATAGTTTAAAAAAAAAAAAAAAAAAAAAAAAAAAAAAAAAGATTTTTAAAGACAAATTTAAAATTAATGACCTTGGGATAGGTAGGTTTAAATCTGGACTTATTGATTTTATTTAAATTAAATTAGTTTAATTTATAAAAATATAAGCTAAAGAAATAAATTAAAAACGTTATAAAGTTAAAAACTTTATTTTTATAAAAGTAAAGAAAAAATATTAACTAATTTTATAAATATAAGGAAAAAAAAATTATAAACTTTGTAAAATTATAATTTATAAAATAATAAATTTTAGCGTAATTCATAAATTTGTAAGCCAAATCAGCTTAGTTTAATACCAATTTGCATAGCTATAATTTGCAAAGATATTATGTTATGAAACTTTTAAATAACACAATATTGCCTCACGTTAAAAAATTTAAAATAAATTTTAAAAAAATTAGTGGGAAAAAAATCATAATTTTGAAGTACTATCAAGGAAAAAAAAAAGTAGATGTGTAAAATGTGAGGGGGAAAAAAAAAGAGTAAATATGTTGTAGTGGATCCACTTTGATGAAAATCCAGAACAACCAGATCCACTTTTCATTTCTCTTATTCTTCGTTTTTCCTTCAAATAATAGCTTTTTAGGCTCCGAAATTTCGTCATTACATATTCTGAAATATACAAGTATGTTAGGTTTGATGATATGTTCATTTTTGATCCAAAAATACTCATTTCGAAATGAGTACATGAACTTACTCATTTTTGAGAATGCACATGTTCATTTTTTATTCAAAAATACTCATTTCAATATGAGTACATGGACTTACTCATTTTTGAGAATACACATGTTCATTTTTGATCCAAAAATACTCATTTCAATATGAGTACATGGACTTACTCATTTTTGAGAATACACATGTTCATTTTTGATCCAAAAATACTCATTTCGAAATGAGTACACGGACTTACTCATTTTTGAGTACTTCATTTTTTACAGTGCACCAAAACCTAATCAACAACAACTTATGTCAAGGTCTAACTGAATCGGAAGTTGGATGAAATTTTGCGCATTAGTTCTTGAGATACAGCTATCGTGAAAATCAAGGAAAAAGTAAGCATAGCCACGCCACGTGTTGTGAGAGTTTACATTAAGAACGTAATCAGCGTCTATGTGTGTCAAAGGGAGTTTGATGAGATTCTGTGCATTCATTCTTGAGATATAGTCATCACGTGAATAATGCAGCAGAACCTTATGATACCAAAAATGAATCAGCACCCATTTATGTCAAGGTATAACTGAATTTTAAGTTGGATTAAATTCCGTGCATTAGTTCTTGAAATAGAGCGCCCATAAAATCCTATCGAATGATACTTCATACATCGTTGGACGCTACATATTAGTTGAGTTAAAGGGATGTTGACAACAGATTTCTGCTATACTAGTGGACCCGTGCGTGATTTTCGCACTGCAGTCTAATGTTTTCAACAATCTACACTAATAAAATAAATTATTTCTCTGTCTGTCTGTGTGCGATGGCTAGCGAAATATACCGCAGTTAGAAGTCTGAAAATTTGGTTGTGGATAGTCCAAGTGTCCAAGGCAGGTCCTGATGCACCCTTTTTTAAAAGCACCCGCGCTTCCTGGGTCCCTTTAAGGTTTTGTGCCCTAAATTGTTAATAACTTGCCCCCTTTTTATACGATCTTCTTTGTTTTTGGGGCCCTTTCTCCATTTAGTTATTAACCCATTTCTATAGTCCAGTTCAGACCTCGGTACGGAGCCCCTTGATGTTTTTGTTCCCTAAATTGTTTATAACTCGGCCCCTTTTAATCTGATCTTTTTTTTGTTTTTGGGAACTTTTCTCTATTTAGTTATTCCCACATTTCTCCAGTCCAGTTCCCTATACCCCGGGTCCCTTGAACCCTGATTGTGTCACCCTCTCAATGCATGAGTTGAAAGTTGGGTCAGCCCACTCCTAGTTTTATTGGGGCCCTCTTTTAAGCATTTTAGCGCATTTCTTTAACATTTTATTGGAATGATTAATTTATGCTTAATTTCGACTAATGGAAGATCTAAAGCGCGAGTACGAGGGCCTCTTAACTCTTAGGATCCTGCTCAAAACTATCAGTTATCCTCTTTTTGACCTCCTATTCTAGTTCCCTTAAAAATCGTCCGATTCACTAGCTCTTTTTTTTCTTCTAATAACTTCTTAGGTCTTCCAGCTACTACATGAACGACAAAAAAATGTCTTGGACCTCAGCCACCATCCATTTTGAATATTAATCTTTTTCTTGGTGCAGATGCTTTAAAAATGATCCGATTCTCTTGCAATTTTCCTTAACATAGTTCCAGCTACTTTATAAATTACTAAAAATTTCCTTAGCACCTTTTTTAAATATGTATCTTTTAATTCAGCATCAACTTACATTTACTCACTACAGCCGTAAATTAAAAATCGCGTTAATGTTAAAGGTTAATTTACAGAGCGGATGCATCTTCCACCGCTTGGGGCTCAACATTTTCCCGGGTTCTATGGGCCCGATTTCAACAGGAATTGGTTCATTCAACATAGCTTAAGATTGTTTTACAGATTTTAGCTCCATCTTTCACCGCCAGGGGGCACATTCTTATTTCGGGTTCTATGGGTCTGATTACGACAAGGTTTGGCTCATTCAACTAGGTATTCGATTGTCTTACAGATTTTAGTTCCACCTTTCACCGGCCAGGAGGCAAATTCTTATCTCCGGTACTATGGGTCCGATTACTACGGGTTTTGACTCATTCTATTTGGTTTTCGATTGTCTGCCGAGCGTGCGCAGCTCTCCTGGTATACGCTGCCTTAGGCAGCGGGGACCCAGGTCATAGGTTCGTCTGAAAAGAGGTTTGTTGAGAACACACTTTACGCTGCCGAAGGCAGTGGGGCCTCCGAAAATATATTCACTTGAAAGATTTTCCGACGATATAAAATCATACAAACTGAAGTTTTGTTTATGGTTCTTATCACGGGCCCAGGCAACGCTCGGCGGGTCAGCTAATATTTAATATTTTTTAGATTCAGGTTTAAACTTCTAAAAAAAATTAAGCAGAATATCATCTCATTGATTCCATAAAAGTTACAATAAAAACTGATCCAAGATAGCAAAAGGCACGCTCAAGAAAAAAATTAACAATCGTAATTTAACGAAAGCAGATTCGTCATCCGCTTAAGGGAAAAAAGATGGGACAACGAAAAATAAATTGAATACTTATAAAATACAATTAATGTAATATAACAAAGCATACTTTTTAGGCTACGCGTAAAATACCACTGCTTCGATCGATGGGCGCCCTTTTCTTCAAAACATTTCAATTTCAATTTTGCATTTTAATTATAAATATAAATTAAACCCGTGCAGAGATATCACACTTTTATTTTTCTGTAGTCATTTCTGAGAACGATATAATGCGCTATTTTATTTTTGTGCTAACATTGGTTTGAGAAAACCTTTCATTTCATGCCAATTTAATTTTTAATGAACTGCCATTTTTAATCCAAAAACGTGTTTTAACGAAATGTGAATGTAACTACGTCAGGAGACGGTTCAAAAGCCTTTCGAGTGGTACCTCATTCATTATTGTGCGTTTTGTAATGCATAGAAAAAGGGATGTGGACAACAGAAATAATATACATATAAATGTACCAAATTTGTAAGAAAACATTTGTCATTATTTTGTTATTTAACATATAGAAATTTTTTTTCTTATGTCGGAACACTAAAATTCACCTTTGTATATAAATTAAAAACATTTAAAAGGAATCATAATTGATTACCCATTACTAAAATAGTTGTAAAATCACGGCCCTCTTGAGGATGGCCAGGTTCTGGTCGAAAGCGACTTGGACGAAAATTTTAACAGCTATAAAACGGTTTTAATGTTTTAAAACATTTATTTTCATTTTACACCTATTTTAGTAATGAGTCATAAATTGTGATTCCTTTTAAATGTTTTCATGTTTTTAATTATTTTGCTATGAGTTGTATTCCTTGCCCGATTCTTAGGGAAGTTCTTTTGTTACTTTTAGGTGGAAATAATAAGAGTGGTGATGCGTTGCCACGCTTCATAAAATTAAAAGATGATTTGGGTGAGGAGAGCGTGCACTACAATACCGTGAGCAGAGACTGCCCAGAGGACGTGAAGAGGTACGCAGAAAGAGAACTCAACGAGACGGAGGAGAACAGACTCAAAGGCTTAGAAAAACTGAAGGCCTATATAAAGAGTCAGTAAAAAGGAATCTCTCTCTTTTAGAGAAATGTGTCACGAGTTTTTAGCTGCGTTCCTAATTATATAAATACGTAGCACCTAGATTCGTCGCCTGCCCGCATTGAACAGCACAAAAACGAAATTTAATATATGGAGAATCGTTGCAGAATCATTTCAAATTTTAATGAAAATCGAGTCAAAACTTAAAGAGATATTCATGAAAGTTTTCTTCATTCTATTAAATCCTCTACATAATACAGTCTAAGACCACCCATAAAAATATTAGATTAATGGACGAACAAGGTTAAAATTTCAAGACTCAAACCTAAAATAGCCCTGAAATGCAACTTTTTATGCTAATATTGACTCATTATTGTATAGAGGATATAACATTCCAAGAGAATCTGACTAGTTGGAATGTTTCAAAATGAAATGTGCGAAGTTTTCAATTTTGAGAAAACAGCAGTTTAAGTAGAAACAACTGTTTATATATATATATATATATAGTTTGTTTACAAATATAAAAGTTTATATCTCTGCAAAGAAGCGTCAGAATTGAAAAAGTCTTTTTGCGTCAGATAAATTTGAGCATTTAGTTTCATAATTCCACCAAATTAAAAAGAATAAAATCGATTTTTTAGTCGAATTTCGTGATTTTGAAAGGTTATTGTACCTTTAATGATATATTTGTTGTAAGTTTGTCTGAAACATATCGCGCATAAAGAGGTGTCCCTTTCACTCTGTTTTATTTATTCATTTTTAACGCGACCCTACCAATTTTATAGATAACATTGTTTTTAAAATTAATTTATTCTGTCGCCAGATTTAAAAACTAGTCACTAAAATACAGTTCCAGAAATCATATTGAGATTAAAGTTTAAAAGGGTCGTGCCAATTATTGTACACAAAGTTTTAGTATTTGAACTCTAAAATTTTGATATTCATCATACACTATTTTATATATTACTTTGTGATGCTTGTTGATTTTTTGAATGCATTTACGAATATAGCGCATTTATTCATGAATAATATTTTAGAAAGTCAACTAACTCATTCAATGTTTTTTACTTCTTTGACAGAAGGAAATCTATCTGAACTTGAAGATTCCCACCTGACTGCTATACTGAGATGCTGCAAACATGACATTAAAAAATCCGAATTGAAATTAAAGAAGTTTTTGAATGCTCGTCGCATGATCGTCAAAAACGTGAAGAAGTTTGACGATGAAAAACTAGAACATCTCATTTCGGACGGCTTCGCCGAATGTCTTCCTTGGGCCGATAAACACGGCAGACCCATCTACCTGCTGCGACCCAGTAAGTCACGTGAAATAGAATCTATCCCTCTTTGTAACAAACTATATTGGATCAATCTTGGCTGAACAGGGCAGTCTTTTCTATTGCCGATTCGAATGAAATATTGCCACAACATTTGAATGTTTACATACACAATTGATATATTTACCCTCTTCGGGGGTTCTTTTCTGTTATATCAACACCATACCAAAATGTGTGCTAATTGAACCATTTACTGCAACCCTGACCGCCGTGCAAAGGATTTTATTGCAATCCGTGCGAAACATAGTGGTGATTCCCTATTTATTAAAAGTGAAGTTTTTTTTTTTTTAAATATTTAATCGTAAGCACGTTACACATCCTAATTTGCTATTTTTTTTAATCGAAAATATTTTTTATTCAGTTATAACTTGCCTATTTTGCTGACGTTGAGATGGATTTTACGGTTTGCTAATTACCTGATGCAATAGTGATGAGTGTCATAGTGATGCAATACTTGATGCAATAGTGATGAGCAAGATGCAATAAAATTGTGTTAGAGCTATATAATTATACATAAAAAAAGTTTTTTTTTCTTCTTTGCGAGATGCTTGCTTATGAACATTTGACAGTTAATCCCAAATATAATTTTGTTGATCCTAACAGTGGGTGAATCTGTTGAAAGATTGCCGAACATCGTTTAATTGGCGCAATAAAAAACATCGTGCCGCTGTTCGTTATTATGTACAATCTATCCTGATGTCTTTATTAGACAAGAAAGAAAAATCATGCGTCAAGCATAGATTATGAAACTGTATCAAAACTTCGCTGTTTAATAATGTACATTTAAAAAAACGCATAACACATTTAAAAACCATATTTATTGCCCTCCATAGCTGGAAAATTATCCCAATTCTTGTGTGAAGCCCTGTATTGGATCTATATGTTTGTATATATTCTACATAAAATTCTAAAATTTAATTTATTAAGTAAACGCATACTATATAAGTTGAAAACTCATCATCAGCAATTTCTACCAATAAACAGAAACATACTGGAATTCTTTTGTATACCACTGTATATTAACTACAAATATTTATAAACGCCACCTATTAAGATAAAATTTAATTCAGTCTAAAACATGCTTAAAACTACTGAAATCACGCGATATGATTATAGTTCTTCTGGAAAAGGTATAACTCAATTAAAAACCAACTTTAAACAATTCACGCTATTTCTTAGGAATGCTTTCGAATTATTTTGTGTAGCCCTGTATACGATATATAGCATTTATATACATCATTTAGCATTCAAAAATTTAGTGAAACTTTAAAACACATACTATAGCTGTCAACGAACTTCCAGTAATGATCGCTAATAGACAGTTTTTCGGCTACAGTATTGTATCTGAAAATTTTGTTTCTCCCTGTAAATGAACGATAAATGCTATGCACATGACATTCTACAGTAAGTATCTTGTATTAAACCCACAGTATTGTATATCAATTCCATTACATTTGAAAAAGTGTAACATAAAATAAAATACGTGGCAAACAGTTTTCCTCCATATATCATTATGTAACCGAATTATTTTGTATGGCCCTGTAAATGATAAATGGTTTACACTCCAGTAAGCCTATTTTTGTGCACTTCAGAAATTCATACCCATTTCATTTATGTTTGTAATAGTGTAAGATGATTAAAATACACCGCAAACGTTTTTCCCCATACAGCATAATATAGCGGAATACTTTTGAGAGCCCAGAGAATGGACAGACAGATAGACAAACTGAATGCATAAACACTTTTGAACTTTGCTGGAAAGTGATAATAATAACGAAGTGTTTACTGTAAAACTAAGAGACATTTACAATTTCATGCCTGCAGTTTCAATAGAGTTTTCCTTCATTTTTTCTTTAGAAGTTTAACTCTTTAAATACCAAGCTTTAAAAAACTGAATGACCTTAGAATTCCAACAAAATAGCCCAAAATGATTGTATTTTTCGTTCCCCCCTTTTTACTAGGTAAGTAGTGGAAATGACCCTACTGCCTTCTCTCTTTATTCAAATTTCGACAGGTGCTACACCCTTCTGTTTATCATTGCTCCAATTACTAAAAAAAAATCTTGTTTTTCTTTCTGTACTGTTCAGAAATGCCAACGTATTACCCCATCCATCACTGAGAGAGACCACCCCCTTGACAGCACTCCGACCCATTTAAGAGGAAGGAAAATCCTTTCAGTTATCCTGGGCTATTGTGAGTTTCACAGCATTGGGATGATTTAGGCTATTGCGGCATTCAAAAGGTTAAACTGCACATCTAAAAAATATTAGATCCTCGGACGGGTCCACTTGTATTCAATAATCGTAACAGATCAGTAATACTTATTTTAACCGCGTGCCATTCACTTATATAATGTATTGTATTACCACTTTAGTAAGTTTAAAATGCAATATTAATTCTTTTCAGCTATGAATTTGAAAGTTTATGACTATGAAGACATGGCCGCTTACCTGCAAGCTTGCTTGCTTTGCGTCTTCACCTATCCACTGCCCACCATCAAAGGCCTCGCCATCATCATCAACTGCGATATAAAGTCTCCCTCTCTTCTGCTGCGAGTGATCAATGAGTACAGAAAATATCTTGGTTTCGAAGTAAATAAATTTAGGAAGTTTAGTTTTCATTTTATTATCTATAACATTTGGAGTGGAGTTTTATTTTAAACGAATGTTTTGATGATGTTTTCACTCTACCTCTCCCGTAATCATGGACGCTACACATCAACTGGCTCATTGGCATTCATACAACTCTGTCTTATTTACCGGGTGACTTTTAATTAACTCACAACTTTAAACTGATACAACTTCTTAGAGCCTCACTAGATGGCGGGACGAATGCATGCAGTGAGAGAGGGCATGAAAGGAATTTGTTTAGTGTCAGTTCCACGCAGTTTTGAAAATCTCTCCTAAAGCGTGCTCTATTTTTAGTGTTAAAAATTGGTATTTATGGGGTGAAAATGCAACACTATTTCTACGGAAGTGGTCTTTAAACATTCAGAAACCGACCTAAACCTATCGGTATTGGCCACCTGATTTACCCTATATGTTTCCATGCGACTTCTTATAAAGGATTTCGTTTACAAGAAGAAACCTCAAAACTGGCTCATTTCCAAACATCTGAAAATTTTGTCGCTGTTGTATCACCTCACTTTAAAAACGTTATCCATTCAATTCCTTTTCAATAAAAGAAAATGCAACGACTCAACAGTTCAAAGTTGCAGGTTCATTAATATTCACCATATAGGTGGCTAACCAATCAGGTTGAAGACCGGAAGTTAAAATAACACTGTATGGGAAAACATTCATTCAATACATTCCTTCATCTTCATTTTTCACTTTCAACAATCATTTTTCAATTCATCTCAACAATCAACGTACGCATTCTGCAGTGAAAGAGCTCTTTTTTTCTGAAATGGATATTTTAAAGTGATTCCTATTCACAAACACGGCTCTAAAAGGACTAGCTCCCTTAAAATATGGATTTCATTGTCAAAAAACTAAATCTCAAATCCTCACAATTTTTCAGTTAAATATTTAGGAAAATTTCTTACTTTCTTGGCCATACTGTCTCGAAGGCATTTTGCAAACTGAGATGAAAATAACATTTATTTTATTGGTTTTGTAGCTTTATAGAAGTAAAATTTAAAAAAAAATCAGACATTAGTTTTTATGAAAAAATAATATTTGTGTACCTCAGCTCTGAAGAGGTTAAAACCCATAACAGTATTTGTACCTCACAGTAGAGTAATACTAAGCAAGAACGAAAAATCATGCGTCAAGAAGGGATTATGAAACACTTTCCAACACAGCCAAAAAACTGTAAAGAAACTTCACCGAGATGAAAGAAGATATGTAAGTAAACAGTTTCCGAAACATATAACACATTGAAAAATGCAGTTTTCGAAATTACCTTCCAGTGTCAAAAAAGTAGTCAAATATTTTTGAGCAACCCTGTATAGCTTTGTCTATATACTACATAGCATGATAAAATTTAGTTTAGTTAGAAAATTCACATTTAGCAATTTTCGCCGATCGATGGAAATGCAGTCGGAATCTTTTGTACAGCCCTGTGTCATACCAGAAATACCAGAAGCTAAAATTTAATTCAGTTAAAAAACGCATAAAGCAATTTAAAACTCACTTCTAGCAATGGCCAACTTTAAAAGGCTTTGCGTAGCCCTTTATATCAATTTATTTATATTTCAGAAATTTCTCTTAGTCTAACTCAATAGAGTTCAGCAGAAAAATACGTAACACAGTTAAAACAACCCTTAAGCAATTCACTCCCATAGTCAGAAATACTTACGAAATTCTTTGTGTAGCCCTGTATCAAGAGAATGTATACACACCACGTACTATGCAAAAATTTAGTTAAACAAACGGGAAAACACACTTATCACACATAGACTGTCATTATCGCAATCAGACTGCAACCGAATTCTTTTGGTTGTCCCTGTGAATGAATGATAAACGCAATGCACACCCTACTTTTCAGTGTGGAATTTATAATGCACCTCAGTAATGCATATAATTTCATTATGTTTGAAATAGTAAAACATCATTAAATGACTCTGCAAATGATTTTCCTCCCACAGAACGTTGTGAAACCGAACTCATTTGTGTGACCCTGTGAATGAATAATAAAGGATTCGCACCCCCTATTCTACAAAAAAGCATGTTTTAGTGAGCCTCATAATTGTATATCAGTATTTCACTATATTTTAAATGGTATAACATCATCAAAATGCAGTTGAAACGATTTTTTCCCATTGACTGAATGTCTTTTGACTCTCCCTGTAAATAAACTATAAATGCTACACACTTCATTTGGAATAGAGAACAAGCTGGGGTAAACGACAATAACATACAAAAATTTCAGGGCAATCCGAGTATACTTACGAGAGGTAGAGCACAGACAGACTGCCAGACAAACCGAAGTCATAAGCACTTTTCAACTAGCTTGGAAAATGTTAGAAAGCTGATAAAATCAACTCATGATGATTTGTGTCTGTAAATTGAGTACTCAACTTAATTTTGAAGGATGACAAGAGATGGCGTAATAAGAACGTAAAGTATAGGTTGTCAATCCGCTGCTTTTAGGTAGATTTCGTAAGAAATACTACCTATTACATTCTCCCCTAAGTTGGAATTTTGGAATATTTACCTATCTATCTATCTATGTCACTTTTTTATGGACACGATAACTCCCATAATTCTGCACAAATCACTTCCAAACGGATACATAAAATCAAGGGGCATCAAATCTCGGTTAAGTTCGTGAATGGGCAAAATCGAACCAAGAGGGTGGGGAAATGGGGGGGCTTTTTGAGATAACAGAAAAATACCCACAATTTCTTAATTATGATACGTATCGAATCCGTTTAAAGTTATTATGACTTCTAGGAGAAGGGCCAAAAATTTATGCATAGGACAGATTTTTGATAGCATTAAAAATGGCCCCAAGGGGGAGAAAAAAGGGGTGGGGTTTAGAAGAAAATAAATTCATAACTTTGTCCATTCAAAAGATATCCAATCCGCTTAAATTTATTATAAATCCTCTTACTATTATCTAAAACTTTTATATTAACACGTTTTTTATAGGACCAACCTTATAGCAAAAAAAAATTAAAATAAAAAAAAATCCCTGCCGGCTCTGCCTGCAAGCAAGTTAGGTTTCAAAGTGGACATTTCCAAATGCCGCGTCATGGCAAAAAAGTAATTTCTTCCGCCATTCCCAACCAACAGGCGCTCCACGGTCTGCGTCTTCGAAATCTACCTGTAACTGTAGGCCGAGCTATCAGGGATTTTTTTTAATCCAGATAGCTTGATTGACACAATTTTTACTTTCTTCTATCTTTATAAGAAGAAAGTATTGGATTCATGAAAATTTCCGACTTCCGGTTTTCGACGGATTGATACGTTTTAGAAGGTCCTGAACACGATTGGACTGTTTTTAGAAAATGTCTGTCTGTATGTGACAAAAATTTTGTGGGCGCTCTTTCTCAGCAACTAATGCAGGGAATTGAATAAAACATTCCATTCAGTTAGTACCTGATATAAATGGGGGCTGATTCGTTTTCGGTGTCAATCGCCCAATAGCTGCTAGGCTGCATTTTTCGCGATTTCCGCAATAGCTCTATTTCAAGAACAAATGCACTTATTTCCATCCAACTTCAGACTCAGTTAAACCTTGACATAAGTAGACACTGATTACGTTTGGGTGTAGGTATCCCAACAGGTGGCGCTACTCTACCACTTTTTTCATGATTTTTACGATAGCTCTATCTCAAGAACTAAAGCACGGAATTTCATCCAACTCCAGATTCTGTTAGACCTTGACATAAATAGATGCTGCTTACGTTTTCGTGTAAACAGCCCAACAGTTATACTACTTTTTTCATTATTATCACGATAGCTCTGTCTCAAGAACGAATGTACGGATTTTCATCCAACTTCAGATTCAGTTGGACGTTAACATAAGTTGCTGTTGATTAGGTTTTGACCTAAATCTCCCGACAGGTGGAGCTGCTATACTGCATTTTTTCAGGGTTGGCACGATTTTAGCCATAGTAACGGAATTGAATACAACTTGAGTTTCAGTTAGACCTTGTTATATAAATGGGTGCTGATTCTTTTGAGTGTTAGAGGAAAGTTTTGGGAATGGAAAACAAAACTCGTGTCTTTCTGCTAGAGTTGTTTTAAAATAATAAGAATTGTGAGTTTTGCAGATTTCTGCCAAGAGTTGGATAGAAATAACAAATTTGCTATTTTAGACACATTTTAAAGACACGAAACATTGTCATGAGGGAGCATTCAGGATTATACTTATAAGATATTTTTAAATGAGAAAATTAATCTTGAAACAATTTTAATAGGTTATTAACAATTTTCGACTGCGTGCTTTCGGTATCGGGTTCTGATGATACAAACTTTTTCGGGCTCGTTTTCCCAAAAAGACCCCGAACTCACATCTACTGTCTGCCTATCTGTTTGTTGGCGATGGCTATCGAATTCTATCGAACTAAGTCAGAAGTCAGAAGTCAGCCAATTTCGTTCCGAATGGATGAAAACAGATGTATCTGATGCTCAGATTTTGGATTTCGTTTTTTAGATTTTTTGTTATTTAATTTTTTATACGATTTTAAAAAAAAAATTGTTGTTTCGAGGCGATTTTTTGACACGAGTGAAAGGAATCCTGTTTCAGTTTTTTAGCCCAATACATTTTTGTTCTCTTTTTAGTAAATTATATTCGATTTTTTTTTCTTTTTTTCTTATCAAATGGTCCCGTTATCTAATCTAATTTTAATCTCTGTATTACAAAATAATGTGATTAATTAAGTGTTATTTTGTTCATTTTATAAGCTATTATTTTGTTATGCTCTGTTTTAAAGTTTTACATGATGTATTTTTCAGAAAACTATTCCTATTCGAATCGGCAGAATCGACTTTGTGAACGAGAATGTCCTCTTTCATAATGCTTTTACCATGATTCGTCCTTTTCTGCCTTCAAAGATAGCGGACAGAGTATGTTATATATCAATCCAACACTTTCTTTCAGTATTATATAATTCTTATTATAAGAATCATTTATATGGAAAAATCATTACCATTTATTTCTTTTTTGGTTGCGGACATAAAATTTCATGTTACACTGTAAAAAATGACAAATGTTTCTTAATCTACAAAAATATAATGTAATCTATACTAATATTATAAAGTAGTAACTGTTTTTTTGTTTGTTTGTAGGGGGTAATCTCTGAAACTACTGAAGCGATTTCATAATGATGGCAAATGGATGGTGACAGTCTCTGCTCCAACATAGGCTATACTTTATGTCGGTGCCACTAACCCAGGGGGGTGCAGGAGCGAAAAACGTTCTAAAATTTCGATTTTTTTTTTTTTACTGAAGGAGCTAGAAACATGAAATTTGGCATGGGAGTTACTTATAAGATGTAAATGCTCTCAAAGAATAAATTCTAAAAAAAAAAAAAAAATCGAAATTTAAAAGGGTGAGATGAGCGAAAAGCGGTCTAAAAACATTCTAAATTACAATTTCTATGGAATCTCTGGAAGTACAGAACCATTTTCAAAAGTGATGGTGGCAAATGGATGGTAACAGTCCCTTCTGTAACATAGGCTATATTTTATATCGGTGACACTAACACAGGGGGGGGGGGGGTAAAAGAGTGAAAAACGTTCTAAAATTTCGATTTTTTTTTTCGACATTAGTGTAGCTTAATTAGTAATTTCTGATTTATCTGTGGCAGGAAAATTTCCTCTAATGAAAATAGGCTAATGAATACCACTTGGCATTTTTCAAGAATTACGCGAGCGAAGCCGCGGGTTTTGCTAGTCACGAATAAATTTATAATATAAACTCATCCTTGTTGACCATGACTCTGAAAAGTGTTTCTTTACCTTTAGAAACCTCAGTCATCAATGGCATTTCGAGATTTAAAGAATCATTTAAAAAAACAAAATTTCTCTTGCTGCCCGTCATTTTCCGAAACGTTTACGAGTAGTTTTTAAAGTGTATTAATCAGCTTTCTAAGCCCGAAATATAATTCTTTCCGATGCTATTCATTCTCAAATAAACATTTTCATGTTCAACAAATTTGTTTAACAGACAAACATGTAAAATTTACACCGTTAAAATTAAGATTATTTATTTACTCTTTCATGTATAAATTAACTGATGCGTTTACTTGAGAATGGACAACATTCGAAAAACAGGTATTCCAGGCTAAGAAAACTGATTAATACACTATAAAAACTATTCGGAAACGTTTCTGAAAAATACGGGCAGAAAAAAATACTTTGCTTTTATAAATAATTTTTTTAATTTTGGAAATGTATTGGTTTCTGGGGATTCAAAACCCAATGGAACACGCTTTTCGGAATTTCGGATAACTCAGAAGATATATTTTCGTTCGTGGTTATAAGTAGTAGGAAAACGAGAGTTCTGGCTCAGCCAGTGGCACCGTGGCACCGTGCCACCTGCCGGAGGCACGCAGCTGCAGCACTGAGGATCCGCTCCTCCGGCCGGAGGCACCGCTCCTCCGACCGCTCCTCCGGCTGCAACGATCCTCCGGCTAAAACGATCCTCCGGCTGCACCGATCCTCCGGCTGAAACGATCCTCCGGCGAGGAAAAATAATTTTCTACTGTAACAGGAGGGGTGAAAATAAGAACTCTAAGAAGAGGTTAAATGGACAAGATTATCATACTATAAGATGAATATTGATTTTATATACTAATTTTGAATGACAAACACCTTAATGAGTATCACTAATTAAGCGAAACAATGAAAAATACCAACTTTAACAAAAAAAGCGGATTCCTGAAGAATTTTTCAAGTATAAGATGACGATATCAACTTATATGAAGAAATTTAAACTTACATTTTAGTTTTTGAACAATCATTACATTAATGAGTATCACTAATTAAGCGAAATAAAATAACAATTTATCGAAAAAACTGATTTCTTATGAATTTTTCAAATATAAGATGAGAATATCAAACTATAAGATGGATTTTAAACTTATATTATAGTTTCTGAACAATGGACACCTTAATGAGTATAATAATTAAGCAAAAGAAAATATTACTTTTAACGAAAAAAGCTGATTTTTTAAGACTTTTTCAACTATAAGATGAGGATATCAAATCATAAACCGAAGATTAAACATATATTAATTTTGAATAACAAACATCTTAATGTGTATTACTAATTACACGAAACAATGAAAAAAGTATCAAATTTTAACGGAAAAGCTGATTTTTTATGAATTTTTCAACTATCAGATGAGAATATCAAACTATATAATGGATTTTAAACTTATATTGAAGTTTCTGAACAATGGACATCTTAATGAGTATAATAATTAAGCAAAATAGAATAACAATTTTAACGAAAAAAAGTTGATTTCTTACGAATTTTTCAACTATAAGATGAGAATATAAGCATAAACCGAAGATTAAACATATATTATAGTTTATACACAATGGGTACCTTAATGAGTATTACTAATTAGACGAAACAATGGAAAAATATTAATTTTAAGGAATAAAGCTGATTTTTAAAGAATTTTTCAACTATAAGATGACGTTATCAACTTATAAGAGGAAATTACACTTATATTTTTAGTTTTTGAACCGCAATACATAGAAAATATTTAAAATTTGAATGATTTTTTACCGTATTAATTGATTTTCCACGCAATAATAAGAGTTTTAACAACCAATTATCTAATTTTACTCTGTATACTTGATTTAATTCTGTTTAGACGCTCGTAATATAATCTTTTTATATCATTTAGACTTGAAATAACCGACCATTTAAGTAAAAAACCAGTTGTTTATTTATTCTCAATACGCAATTTCTTTCTTTCTTTTTTTTTTTTTTTTTTCATTTGCAAAATGTAGCATTTCTGAGGGGAGATCCAACCCCACATTCAAAAGGGGAAGATAACAAAAGATCGTGTAGGGTCTTACTCTGAAGCGATGCAAATAGTATTCATTTTTAAAGTTTACAAAAATCCACACTCGCAAATAGAATTGTACTATATTTAACAAAAGTTTACCCTCCTCTATCTTCTTAATGAGTGCTAATAGTGTGTATTTATTTTTCTTTATACAAGTTGTTATTTATTAATTTTACAAAAACAGCATCATTTAGTATTAATAAATAGAGAAAAAAAGAACAGTATCGATTTTTATTGAAAAAATGTTAATTTTAATGAATTTTACACAAGTTTTCGATATTATTGTACACTAAGATGCATGATTACCATACGTCTCATTCCTCTTAGATGACCACAATACACAGAAATAGCGAAAATATTTGCGTTTTAGATTACTTTACATGAAATTTTAATAGTAATTATATAAACTCCTGTTTACATCACTAATTTATATATCAAAATAAGGATTTATAGGAAAAAAATAAATAATCTTAGCAATTTTTACGTAATTTCAAAGATTATATACCATGTTTTTCATGAGTTTTATATTAATTAGTAATTTTATTTTCAATATTTTCCGTGATAAGATTAAATCTTTTCTATCACAGGAATACCACTACCTAAAATTTCACTTAAACTCATATTCTAAGTATTAATATTCACTTAAAGTTATACTTTTCTTAAACTTTCACCTGAAAACATGGGAACTTATAGAATAATATAATTAACCTGTTTACACATATCAAATTTAGTAAACAACATTTTTTTTTTTTTTTCTACATGAATACGAATACTGTCTTTTAAATTTTCTAGTTTTAACAGAATATACACGAATATAAACTTTAATTTTATTTCAAATTGCCTCGTTTATGAAAGCGATACATATTACCAAATATTAGACAGCATTTTAACATGAACTTAGATGCTGCTCACATACCTATTTTAGCATAAGTTAGCATAACTAAGTTAATTCATTAACTTAGATGATGTAATTACATTTCACGCATTTCTTTCAGAAACATACATATAAATATACGGATTTATCGAGTAAATTTCCAAATATATAGATTTATCTAGTAAATACCCAATTTTAGCTTTCATTTAGTGATTTTTTACACAATTTGAATGATTTCAGGCTATTTTATATCACAGAAACGGAAACATATTTGAACACAAACGCCTGTAAAATAATATTTGAACTGTGGTTCCCATTCAAAAATTCAAATCTCATGTTAAAATTCATGTTCTTTCACTTATCAACTATTTATCCCACATAATTTTTACCATAGAAACATCGTAGAAATTAAGTATACGTTAAATGAAAATAATAAATTGTAAGTATCTAAAAATATCAAACACAAAATCTATTAATCAAAAAATTAAAAAATTAAAAAAACTAAAAGTTTTTACGAAATTAAAAAAAAAAAATTACAAATGAAAAAAAAAATTACGAATGAAAAAAAAAATTACAAATGAAAAAAAAAATTACAAATGAAAAAAAAAAAAATTTACAAATGAAAAAAAAAATTTACAAATGAAAAAAAAAAAATTTTACAAAAAAAAAAAAAAGTTTTTACAAAAAGCTTAAAAAAAAATATTTTACAAAATAAAAAAAAAAAAGTTTTTACATTTAAAAAGTGTTTTGACCAAAAAAAAAAAAATTACAAAGGTTTAATATATTACAAAAGTATCCATTTTTTACAAAATTAAAAAAAAAAAAAATTAAAAATTAGAAGTTTAATTGCTATTATTGCCACTATCACTTCTCAGAATTTAGCAGCCTAGACTTTTGTACACTATATATTTTTAATACTATAAAAAATTTCAACTGCAATTGTATCAACACTATTATTAAGTTCGCGTAAACCAAATTTTATACTGTATTTAGCGAATTTCCAATTAACATCTTCCGTGTAGAGTAACTTTTTCCTCAAGCATTTGAAGTCTTATATATCTATTACATTTACATATAATTACTATTTCAGAATTAAGACCATACTAACCATTTTAGTATAAAAACTAAATTTAAGCAAAATTTCATGATAAAGCTTATTATACTGATTATTTTATTTCCCGATTTTAATCCAATTGAGGAAACAATTTCTCTGTCAGCGAATAAAGTAAGTTGTACTATATCGTTGTAAGACATTAATAAATGATTACTTATCAATTAATTCTTTTCTAAATATATAATTATATTTCTTTTATTGTACAGATGTTACATCAAGATGAATCAAAACAGCAGAAACTCCCTTTACTAGAAACGGATACTACGAATGTTGAACATATACAAATCCATACCACTCTTTTTCTAGAAAATACAGACTGTCAATTCGTATGAAAACACATTTTAAGCTATTGAATCTAATATATATATATATATGTATTATTATTTCCTTAAACAAAAATTTTCATATTCAAATCTTCACCTGAATATCTAAAGAACTTTATAAACTTTCCATCTTAAGACTTACTTTTATATTAAAATGTCTCAATTAATTTAACACAACTCTACATTAATTTTATATGTTTCAATGAATATTTATATCTAAACGAATGATCTTACAATCATAATCATTAATGTTATTTGAATAAAATATATAATTACATAAAAATACTTTTATTAATGAAACTGTATTCATAACCTAATGTTTATATATATATATATATATATATATAATGTATGTGTCATCATTGAGTAAAACTTATCGAAAGATTATAATCATGTTGCATTTATCAAAATAAACACGCTTTTTAATATTAAGCGTTTTTCTAAAATTATAAATATAACTCCTTTTTCTATTAAAAAATGAAGCTGTTTCATTAAATTACACTTTTAATACATTTACTAAAACTATTTACATATAATATTACATGAAGAATAATCTTTCAAATCTTACTCAACTGTTCATATATATATATATATATATATATATATTTTTTTTTTTCTATATTGTTCAGACCTTCCAAATATCGCTATATTCTGAAAAAGAAAATATGTTTTCTGAAAAATAATGCTCCAATTTAAATAAGTCTTTTTTTAAAAAAAGAATGTCAATTTTATAAATCTTCTTTTTTTTAAATAGTACATCCTTTTATAAAAGAATTTCAATGTTATAAATCTTCTTTTTTTAAAAATATATGCTGAAAAAGAAAATTAAAAAAAGAATACATATTGTCTGTAAAATAAAGATGCTGCAAAATTTGAATATAAATCTATAATTGAAAAATAGTCTTTCAAATCTTACTCGACTGTTCATATATATATTTTTTCTATATTGTTGAGACCTCCCAAGTATCGCTATATTCTGAAAAAGAAAATATGTTTTCTGAAAAATAATGCTCCAATTTAAATAAGTCTTTTTTTTTAAAAAAGAATGTCAATTTTATAAATCTTCTTTTTTTAAATAGTACATCCTTTTTTAAAAGAATTTCAATGTTATAAATCTTCTTTTTTAAAAAATATATGCTGAAAAAGAAAATTAAAAAAAGAATACATATTGTCTGTAAAATAAAGATGCTGCAAAATTTGAATATAAATCTATAATTGAAAAATAGTCTTTCAAATCTTACTCGACTGTTCATATATATATTTTTTCTATATTGTTCAGACCTCCCAAGTATCGCTATATTTATTCTAACTTGTTATATTTATTATGATGTCTGTGAAAGGGTATTTTTCGCGGGGGAATGTATGGAACTTTGGCCGTCCTACCCTAATAGGTGGGGATATTTTTCGGTAGGGACGTGCGGAATTTTGGACACCCACCCTGATATTCTCACAAATTTCTTTATGTTGAACCTTCAAAACATCAAACTTGTAACACAACAAGTTATATTGTATATATGAAACGTTGCATTTTTTCCCTCACATCCTTTGTATCAGCACACACACATATATATATAGTGAAATGCATTTTGTTGAGATTCTTGAACGGTGTAGTTTATGTGTTTTTCTCCTATATACTGAATAGTTATCATGTCTGACTTTTAAATAGAAATATTATTATTTACCGTTCTTTCTATAAGAAAATTTCTTTCAGAATTCTATGAGCTATATTTATAAAGTTTAGATGTGAGTTATAATACAAAGATTTTTACCTAACTTGAGCAAAGATATTTTACGCAACAAACACTTTAAATAGTGAAAGAAAAAATAGTGGTTGGGGAAAGGATTTCTATGCTATAAAAATGAAAAAGGGTGTATAATTTGACATAAAATGGAAATTGTGTATAAGAAATTCTATACATATTATTCGATAGCAGAATTTATTTCTTTGAAACGTCTCACGTAACAATAACTATTTGCAGTTTCACACGCTTTGTATAATAAAGCTACTTTTAGCATATTTATATATATATATATATATATATAACTACCTTAGATTTTTAAATCACATTCAAATCTTCACTCTCCGCAACTCACTCAACTCCTTCGTTGATCATTTTTTGATTTGTTTTTATTAACAAAAATGGATATTACTCGAATTATAGGAGTGTTGGATCTCGACGGTTTCACCGTAAATAAACGTTTTGTGGCGCGAGAAGTGGCCTTTTGTAGTATAGACTGCAAATATCACAGAAGTCTCCGTTTCAAATTGGATAAACAGTTATATTCGACAGCTTCAAAAGGAGAAAAAAAAAGAATTGGAGATGCAACAAGTCGAATACACGGCTTACCGTTCTTTCCTCTTCCAAATGAGGAAACTGTGTCCATTTCAAGTCTTGACGATTTTATTCGTCAATGCTATCAGGAGAATAAGATGGAATATGCAAACGTTATTGGATACAAAGGTGGTAATCTTGAACGAGACATCCTGAATCGTTTAAAGATACCACATTGCAATATTGAGAATTATGGATGTCCAAAATTTTGTGTCTTAATAAAGGACACTAGATACCCACAATGCTACTCATGTCCGTCACACTCAGCTATGAAAATGAGTCTGCATTGCCCCTTGGTGGAAACCTTTTTTTTGTGCAATATTTACAAGGGGTAATGGATCCAAAATATTTTACGATAGACGCGGAGTTATTAAAATACCATAAATATAAATTTTGATTTTAATTTCACCTTATATCATTAGTTTTTTTTTTAAAATAATAATATTTGTATATTTATATTGTCGTTTATTAATCATTTCAGTTTTTTTTTAAATAATATTTGTCTATTTATATTGTTCTCGTCATTGCAATTTATAATAATATTTGTATATATATATTTTTTTCCAATTATATTAACATCTAAAGATTATAATAATATTTGTATATTTGTATCTACATTAACCGCTAAATTTTTTAATAATATTTGTATATTTATATTTGTATCTCTATATATATATTTTTTTCAATATATTAACCACTGCACTTTATAACTATATTTGTATATTTATATCTGTATATTTATATATATTTCAATTATAGATTTATGTTCAAATTTTGCAGCGTCTTTATTTTACACACAATATGTATTCTTTTTTTAATTTTCTTTTTCAGCATATATTTTTTAAAAAAGAAGATTTATAACATTGAAATTCTTTTAAAAAAGGATGTACTATTTAAAAAAAGAAGATTTATAAAATTGACATTCTTTTTTTAAAGAATTTCAATGTTATAAATCTTCTTTTTTTAAAAATATATGCTGAAAAAGAAAATTAAAAAAAGAATACATATTGTCTGTAAAATAAAGATGCTGCAAAATTTGAATATAAATCTATAATTGAAAAATAGTCTTTCAAATCTTACTCGACTGTTCATATATATATTTTTTTCTATATTGTTCAGACCTTCCAAATATCGCTATATTCTGAAAAAGAAAATATGTTTTCTGAAAAATAATGCTCCAATTTAAATAAGTCTTTTTTTTTAAAAAGAATGTCAATTTTATAAATCTTCTTTTTTTTAAATAGTACATCCTTTTTTAAAAGAATTTCAATGTTATAAATCTTCTTTTTTAAAAAATATATGCTGAAAAAAGAAAATTAAAAAAAGAATACATATTGTCTGTAAAATAAAGATGCTGCAAAATTTGAATATAAATCTATAATTGAAAAATAGTCTTTCAAATCTTACTCGACTGTTCATATATATATTTTTTCTATATTGTTGAGACCTCCCAAGTATCGCTATATTCTGAAAAAGAAAATATGTTTTCTGAAAAATAATGCTCCAATTTAAATAAGTCTTTTTTTTTAAAAAAGAATGTCAATTTTATAAATCTTCTTTTTTTAAATAGTACATCCTTTTTTAAAAGAATTTCAATGTTATAAATCTTCTTTTTTTAAAAATATATGCTGAAAAAGAAAATTAAAAAAAGAATACATATTGTGTGTAAAATAAAGACGCTGCAAAACTTGAACATAAATCTATAATTGAAATATATATAAATATACAGATATAAATATACAAATATAGTTATAAAGTGCAGTGGTTAATATAATGAAAAAAAAATATATATATAGAGATACAAATATAAATATACAAATATTATTAAAAAATTTAGCGGTTAATGTAGATACAAATATACAAATATTATTATAATCTTTAGATGTTAATATAACTGGAAAAAAAAATATATATATACAAATATTATTATAAATTGCAATGACGACAACAATATAAATAGACAAATATTATTTAAAAAAAACTGAAATGATTAATAAACGACAATATAAATATACAAATATTATTATTTAAAAAAAAAAAAACTAATGATATAAGGTGAAATTAAAATCAAAATTTATATTTATGGTATTTTAATAACTCCGCGTCTATCGTAAAATATTTTGGATCCATTACCCCTTGTAAATATTGCACAAAAAAAAAGGTTTCCACCAAGGGGCAATGCAGACTCATTTTCATAGCTGAGTGTGACGGACATGAGTAGCATTGTGGGTATCTAGTGTCCTTTATTAAGACACAAAATTTTGGACATCCATAATTCTCAATATTGCAATGTGGTATCTTTAAACGATTCAGGATGTCTCGTTCAAGATTACCACCTTTGTATCCAATAACGTTTGCATATTCCATCTTATTCTCCTGATAGCATTGACGAATAAAATCGTCAAGACTTGAAATGGACACAGTTTCCTCATTTGGAAGAGGAAAGAACGGTAAGCCGTGTATTCGACTTGTTGTATCTCCAATTCTTTTTTTTTCTCCTTTTGAAGCTGTCGAATATAACTGTTTATCCAATTTGAAACGGAGACTTCTGTGATATTTGCAGAAGGCCACTTCTCGCGCCACAAAACGTTTATTTACGGTGAAACCGTCGAGATCCAACACTCCTATAATTCGAGTAATATCCATTTTTGTTAATAAAAACAAATCAAAAAATGATCAACGAAGGAGTTGAGTGAGTTGCGGAGAGTGAAGATTTGAATGTGATTTAAAAATCTAAGGTAGTTATATATATATATATATATATATAAATATGCTAAAAGTAGCTTTATTATACAAAGCGTGTGAAACTGCAAATAGTTATTGTTACGTGAGACGTTTCAAAGAAATAAATTCTGCTATCGAATAATATGTATAGAATTTCTTATACACAATTTCCATTTTATGTCAAATTATACACCCTTTTTCATTTTTATAGCATAGAAATCCTTTCCCCAACCACTATTTTTTCTTTCACTATTTAAAGTGTTTGTTGCGTAAAATATCTTTGCTCAAGTTAGGTAAAAATCTTTGTATTATAACTCACATCTAAACTTTATAAATATAGCTCATAGAATTCTGAAAGAAATTTTCTTATAGAAAGAACGGTAAATAATAATATTTCTATTTAAAAGTCAGACATGATAACTATTCAGTATATAGGAGAAAAACACATAAACTACACCGTTCAAGAATCTCAACAAAATGCATTTCACTATATATATATGTGTGTGTGCTGATACAAAGGATGTGAGGGAAAAAATGCAACGTTTCATATATACAATATAACTTGTTGTGTTACAAGTTTGATGTTTTGAAGGTTCAACATAAAGAAATTTGTGAGAATATCAGGGTGGGTGTCCAAAATTCCGCACGTCCCTACCGAAAAATATCCCCACCTATTAGGGTAGGACGGCCAAAGTTCCATACATTCCCCCGCGAAAAATACCCTTTCACAGACATCATAATAAATATAACAAGTTAGAATAAATATAGCGATACTTGGGAGGTCTGAACAATATAGAAAAAATATATATATGAACAGTCGAGTAAGATTTGAAAGACTATTTTTCAATTATAGATTTATATTCAAATTTTGCAGCATCTTTATTTTACAGACAATATGTATTCTTTTTTTAATTTTCTTTTTCAGCATATATTTTAAAAAAAAAAAGATTTATAACATTGAAATTCTTTTAAAAAAGGATGTACTATTTAAAAAAAGAAGATTTATAAAATTGACATTCTTTTTTTAAAAAAAAGACTTATTTAAATTGGAGCATTATTTTTCAGAAAACATATTTTCTTTTTCAGAATATAGCGATACTTGGGAGGTCTCAACAATATAGAAAAAATATATATATGAACAGTCGAGTAAGATTTGAAAGACTATTTTTCAATTATAGATTTATATTCAAATTTTGCAGCATCTTTATTTTACAGACAATATGTATTCTTTTTTTAATTTTCTTTTTCAGCATATATTTTTTAAAAAAGAAGATTTATAACATTGAAATTCTTTTAAAAAAGGATGTACTATTTAAAAAAAAGAAGATTTATAAAATTGACATTCTTTTTTAAAAAAAAGACTTATTTAAATTGGAGCATTATTTTTCAGAAAACATATTTTCTTTTTCAGAATATAGCGATATTTGGAAGGTCTGAACAATATAGAAAAAAAATATATATATATATATATATATATGAACAGTTGAGTAAGATTTGAAAGATTATTCTTCATGTAATATTATATGTAAATAGTTTTAGTAAATGTATTAAAAGTGTAATTTAATGAAACAGCTTCATTTTTTAATAGAAAAAGGAGTTATATTTATAATTTTAGAAAAACGCTTAATATTAAAAAGCGTGTTTATTTTGATAAATGCAACATGATTATAATCTTTCGATAAGTTTTACTCAATGATGACACATACATTATTTTTATATATATATATATATATATATATAAACATTAGGTTATGAATACAGTTTCATTAATAAAAGTATTTTTATGTAATTATATATTTTATTCAAATAACATTAATGATTATGATTGTAAGATCATTCGTTTAGATATAAATATTCATTGAAACATATAAAATTAATGTAGAGTTGTGTTAAATTAATTGAGACATTTTAATATAAAAGTAAGTCTTAAGATGGAAAGTTTATAAAGTTCTTTAGATATTCAGGTGAAGATTTGAATATGAAAATTTTTGTTTAAGGAAATAATAATACATATATATATATATTAGATTCAATAGCTTAAAATGTGTTTTCATACGAATTGACAGTCTGTATTTTCTAGAAAAAGAGTGGTATGGATTTGTATATGTTCAACATTCGTAGTATCCGTTTCTAGTAAAGGGAGTTTCTGCTGTTTTGATTCATCTTGATGTAACATCTGTACAATAAAAGAAATATAATTATATATTTAGAAAAGAATTAATTGATAAGTAATCATTTATTAATGTCTTACAACGATATAGTACAACTTACTTTATTCGCTGACAGAGAAATTGTTTCCTCAATTGGATTAAAATCGGGAAATAAAATAATCAGTATAATAAGCTTTATCATGAAATTTTGCTTAAATTTAGTTTTTATACTAAAATGGTTAGTATGGTCTTAATTCTGAAATAGTAATTATATGTAAATGTAATAGATATATAAGACTTCAAATGCTTGAGGAAAAAGTTACTCTACACGGAAGATGTTAATTGGAAATTCGCTAAATACAGTATAAAATTTGGTTTACGCGAACTTAATAATAGTGTTGATACAATTGCAGTTGAAATTTTTTATAGTATTAAAAATATATAGTGTACAAAAGTCTAGGCTGCTAAATTCTGAGAAGTGATAGTGGCAATAATAGCAATTAAACTTCTAATTTTTAATTTTTTTTTTTTTTTTTAATTTTGTAAAAAATGGATACTTTTTGTAATATATTAAACCTTTGTAATTTTTTTTTTTTTGGTCAAAACACTTTTTAAATGTAAAAACTTTTTTTTTTTATTTTGTAAAATATTTTTTTTTAAGCTTTTTGTAAAAACTTTTTTTTTTTTTTGTAAAATTTTTTTTTTTCATTTGTAATTTTTTTTTTTCATTTGTAAATTTTTTTTTTTTTCATTTGTAATTTTTTTTTTTCATTTGTAATTTTTTTTTCATTCGTAATTTTTTTTTTCATTTGTAATTTTTTTTTTAATTTCGTAAAAACTTTTAGTTTTTTTAATTTTTTAATTTTTTGATTAATAGATTTTGTGTTTGATATTTTTAGATACTTACAATTTATTATTTTCATTTAACGTATACTTAATTTCTACGATGTTTCTATGGTAAAAATTATGGGGGATAAATAGTTGATAAGTGAAAGAACATGAATTTTAACATGAGATTTGAATTTTTGAATGGGAACCACAGTTCAAATATTATTTTACAGGCGTTTGTGTTCAAATATGTTTCCGTTTCTGTGATATAAAATAGCCTGAAATCATTCAAATTGTGTAAAAAATCACTAAATGAAAGCTAAAATTGGGTATTTACTAGATAAATCTATATATTTGGAAATTTACTCGATAAATCCAAATATTTATATGTATGTTTCTGAAAGAAATGCGTGAAATGTAATTACATCATCTAAGTTAATGAATTAACTTAGTTATGCTAAGTTATGCTAAAATAGGTATGTGAGCAGCATCTAAGTTCATGTTAAAATGCTGTCTAATATTTGGTAATATGTATCGCTTTCATAAACGAGGCAATTTGAAATAAAATTAAAGTTTATATTCGTGTATATTCTGTTAAAACTAGAAAATTTAAAAGACAGTATTCGTATTCATGTAGAAAAAAAAAAAATGTTGTTTACTAAATTTGATATGTGTAAACAGGTTAATTATATTATTCTATAAGTTCCCATGTTTTCAGGTGAAAGTTTAAGAAAAGTATAACTTTAAGTGAATATTAATACTTAGAATATGAGTTTAAGTGAAATTTTAGGTAGTGGTATTCCTGTGATAGAAAAGATTTAATCTTATCACGGAAAATATTGAAAATAAAATTACTAATTAATATAAAACTCATGAAAAACATGGTATATAATCTTTGAAATTACGTAAAAATTGCTAAGATTATTTATTTTTTTCCTATAAATCCTTATTTTGATATGTAAATTAGTGATGTAAACAGGAGTTTATATAATTACTATTAAAATTTCGTGTAAAGTAATCTAAAACGCAAATATTTTCGCTATTTCTGTGTATTGTGGTCATCTAAGAGGAATGAGACGTATGGTAATCATGCATCTTAGTGTACAATAATATCGAAAACTTGTGTAAAATTCATTAAAATTAACATTTTTTCAATAAAAATCGATACTGTTCTTTTTTTCTCTATTTATTAATACTAAATGATGCTGTTTTTGTAAAATTAATAAATAACAACTTGTATAAAGAAAAATAAATACACACTATTAGCACTCATTAAGAAGATAGAGGAGGGTAAACTTTTGTTAAATATAGTACAATTCTATTTGCGAGTGTGGATTTTTGTAAACTTTAAAAATGAATACTATTTGCATCGCTTCAGAGTAAGACCCTACACGATCTTTTGTTATCTTCCCCTTTTGAATGTGGGGTTGGATCTCCCCTCAGAAATGCTACATTTTGCAAATGAAAAAAAAAAAAAAAAAAAGAAAGAAAGAAATTGCGTATTGAGAATAAATAAACAACTGGTTTTTTACTTAAATGGTCGGTTATTTCAAGTCTAAATGATATAAAAAGATTATATTACGAGCGTCTAAACAGAATTAAATCAAGTATACAGAGTAAAATTAGATAATTGGTTGTTAAAACTCTTATTATTGCGTGGAAAATCAATTAATACGGTAAAAAATCATTCAAATTTTAAATATTTTCTATGTATTGCGGTTCAAAAACTAAAAATATAAGTGTAATTTCCTCTTATAAGTTGATAACGTCATCTTATAGTTGAAAAATTCTTTAAAAATCAGCTTTATTCCTTAAAATTAATATTTTTCCATTGTTTCGTCTAATTAGTAATACTCATTAAGGTACCCATTGTGTATAAACTATAATATATGTTTAATCTTCGGTTTATGGTTATATTCTCATCTTATAGTTGAAAAATTCGTAAGAAATCAACTTTTTTTCGTTAAAATTGTTATTCTATTTTGCTTAATTATTATACTCATTAAGATGTCCATTGTTCAGAAACTTCAATATAAGTTTAAAATCCATCATATAGTTTGATATTCTCATCTGATAGTTGAAAAATTCATAAAAAATCAGCTTTTCCGTTAAAATTTGATACTTTTTTCATTGTTTCGTGTAATTAGTAATACACATTAAGATGTTTGTTATTCAAAATTAATATATGTTTAATCTTCGGTTTATGATTTGATATCCTCATCTTATAGTTGAAAAAGTCTTAAAAAATCAGCTTTTTTCGTTAAAAGTAATATTTTCTTTTGCTTAATTATTATACTCATTAAGGTGTCCATTGTTCAGAAACTATAAGTTTAAAATCCATCTTATAGTTTGATATTCTCATCTTATATTTGAAAAATTCATAAGAAATCAGTTTTTTCGATAAATTGTTATTTTATTTCGCTTAATTAGTGATACTCATTAATGTAATGATTGTTCAAAAACTAAAATGTAAGTTTAAATTTCTTCATATAAGTTGATATCGTCATCTTATACTTGAAAAATTCTTCAGGAATCCGCTTTTTTTGTTAAAGTTGGTATTTTTCATTGTTTCGCTTAATTAGTGATACTCATTAAGGTGTTTGTCATTCAAAATTAGTATATAAAATCAATATTCATCTTATAGTATGATAATCTTGTCCATTTAACCTCTTCTTAGAGTTCTTATTTTCACCCCTCCTGTTACAGTAGAAAATTATTTTTCCTCGCCGGAGGATCGTTTCAGCCGGAGGATCGGTGCAGCCGGAGGATCGTTGCAGCCGGAGGAGCGGTCGGAGGAGCGGTGCCTCCGGCCGGAGGAGCGGATCCTCAGTGCTGCAGCTGCGTGCCTCCGGCCGGTGGCACGGTGCCACGGTGCCTCCGGCTGAGCCAGAACTCTTGTTTTCCTACTACTGTTATAGTATATTTTCATAAAATAAGAAACATTGGTCATTTTTTACAGTGTATGATGGTACTTGCTACCACCGCTAAAGTTTGTGTTTGACAATAAAATGGATTTATTTTAAACTGTAATTTAAAAAAAAAAAAAGAAATTGCATTGTAATTTTTAATATTTTCCTGACGTAATTTTTTTTTTTAAATAACTAATAAAATATATGAACTTTTTAAAAAGTTTTGGGCGGGAAATTTGATATGGCAATCTGGCAATAAAATTTACAGCTTTGATATAGCAGTCTGACAGTAAAATTTACAACTACAAAATAAAAATTAATATAAAAATTCCCCATAGTAAAACTCGATTCTGAAATTCTTTAAAAATGTTAGATGTAAGAGAACAGAAAAGTGCTAATTATAGCAAGTTAATATCTTGAAAAGATTTCACACAAAAAAAGTGATAAAATTTAGAATACAATCCTATATGTCTAGAAGATATTGTGTGGCAATCGGCCAACCAAAAAGTGCTAAAAAATTGTATCCCATAAATGTTGAACGATAAATGTCGATCGCAGCGACATCTAGCTGTTCAAACGTAAACATCGTATAAAGTTTCAATGGACCTTATGCAGGTGATGTCACAGGCCAGAGCTGGCTAGGGCTCCTATAATACAGGAGCTGATCCAATATTCTAGCAACTGT
Source organism: Maratus michaelseni (assembly GCA_963931845.1). Lineage (NCBI taxonomy): Eukaryota > Metazoa > Arthropoda > Arachnida > Araneae > Salticidae > Maratus > Maratus michaelseni. The sequence goes on along the minus strand of OZ007592.1, from coordinate 3,804,238 downwards.
ACCGCCAGAATACCAGTATGCTCAGTGTCAGGTTTGTGACTTGAGCAAGACTCATATTTCTAATTAATTCAAGTCACTATTTTTATACAATATATATTTTTCTTTTGCTGTGATTGTTGAAAGTGGAATTTCCTATTATCTATTTGGGGGAGGTTCTCGATTCTTTGTAAAGTACTAATCTGGTTTTGGAAAGAAATACAATGAAGCATCAGATTCCTAGGGAGCTGGATTTCACGGAAGAATACAAGGGGAGGCTGGGGTGGAAAGGTCCAGAACAAACGCTCCCACGTGTATGGAAGATCCGTGAATGAAAAATGACAGCCCCGTCGATTGGTAGTGTAGTGCAGCCGAGAGGGTAGGACGCCAGAGAGTCGTTGGTGTGCCGTGAAGAGTGAAGGAGGTGCATGGTTGATGTATAGCAGATAGCGTAAGACGCAAAGGTCGTCAGTGCACAGCGTTGGATATAGACGTGTTGATTTAAGAGCGTAGAGAATTGTGTCGAATTACAGAGATAATGTGTATTGGACAGTTTAGTCCAGAGTAAAACTAATTATTACTTAGACGGAATTATACGTACGAGTAGTACATTTGAGATATATATTAAAACGGGTGATCAGGAAGATTGCCATATGACAGTCACATGCGGCTAGTGACACTATAATAAATATCACTGTAACATTTTTCTTGCATAATAATTGTCTGAGTGCAACGAAGACTTATACACAGCGCAGTATTACTTTGCCCCATATATAGCTACGATGGATATTAAAACCTTTCGTCAAGCATAACTCAAAAAATATTTAACGGATTTCATTCAAATTTTTACAGCAGTTACCTATAAAGGTGACAACAACGTCTATTTATTACCAAGAATAAATGTCAAACCGTTTGGAAATTATATTAAAAAAATAGATAAAAAAGCACAATTAAAATACATACGTCATGAAATTTTTGTGCGTACGTCATTTTCACCGGCGCACAGTGTAAGATTTTGCGAATCTAGCGGGTCAAAATTCAATTTATGAAAATTATTGATATTAATTAAATAAAAGTGCATAGATAAAATGGTTCTATATTATGGAAAAATATATATTTACTCGTTACATTGTACTTTTTACGTCATTATTATTTTATTATCATAATAGAAAGAGTTTTCGTCATTTTCATTTATTGACTTTTACGCAGTGTTATTTTATTCGGTGCAGATTTAAAAAATATACAATACCTACCATTTACAACAAGAGGAGTTTTTTTTTTAGTAAATAATAATTAAGTTATTACATACTGCCATCGCTGTCAGTGTCCTCATTAATGTTTTCGGCACTGCCTTTTTTTACATCCTATCTATAACCAATATGTTAAAGGCATTCCATAAATCTTATCTGTGCATGTAAGTGTCGATAAGACCCAAGAAAATGTGTGAGCATTACTCGTATATATTCAAATACATTTCAAATTATTCATAACCTTGGAAGTTGCGTTACAGATATATCATTTTCGGGTTGCTTTATTTAAAGATAGAATACTGCACACTTGGCCATCTAAAATTGTTTCTTCAAATCTGTGGTCTATCTATTTCATTACGTTTTATCATCTAATTCTACTATAGTTGGCACAAGAGCAGTAATTTGATTTCTGACATTTTCAAATTCTTCCGTTATTGACTGATCAGTTTCCTTGGTGAACTTAAATTTTATGGGTCTACAGTAAGAAGTAGATGTGCATTTTACCATAATAAAAAGTTTTGATTTTCTTCATGACAACCATATAGTTTTAAAGGAACCACAGATGGAATTAGAATATTTGCATCTTCAGGTTGTTTTCGTTTGATTTTTTATTGTATCTACTTTGTCCACCGCTGCCATCGACCCCCCCCCCCCCCCCAACCATTTAAAAATCATTGTTATATTTTTAAACACAGATCCTTTTTCTTTAGTAAGAATATTTAATATCTGTTTTTGTATAATACAAAGTCTTTTTATCGTTAAATCTGCAATAGATTGTAATTTAACTTCTGCAAATGATTAAGAAAATATGCAGTCTTCTTGGGATAGATAGCACATTTTTCTGCATACCTTCTCATAGGATGGATAAATGTTCAAAACTTTTGGAACGCAGAGTTTCTTGTAATATCGTATTTTCGGCAACTTAATTTCATAGTGGTTATTAAAACCAACGCTTCTTCAAGACAATATTTAAATATCGGGTATCCGGCTTTTTGAACGATTTTTTAAAATTTAGTTAGTTTTTAGGGCTTATATATATTTGCTTTAACATACCCGCAGCATCCTTTCGTCCAAATTGTTTTAATTTTAAACACGTGGCATGTGTTAGTTCATTTAGTGAGTGTTCTGAGAAGAATGAATAAACCTTTTTTTCCCCCTGATTTCGGTCCACTTGAACAAAAATTTTTCTTTGTACGTCCAACTTTTTTCGCATAGTCATTATTATTTCTGCCTGGTATATAGAGATTACTTATTGTTATATTAGAATCTAGCCATCTCTTATTTTTCTTTAAAAAACGTTCTTTATGCAATGACAATTTCTCCATCTTCCATTAATGTCAATCATAAACGAATGGATCAGCCGCTTAATGTGGTCTAATTTAACATATGAGCAATGTTGAAGTTTATATTTGTGTAATGCATTGTCTATCAAGATATTTTTAGAATTCACTGGAAATTATTTATGTCCAGTAACATCATTTATAAATATCTCATAGAATTCTCTTTTCGAAATTAACAATTCAGTACCTGTAAAAAATTACTTATATTCAAAAGTTGCAAATAGTTGCAGCTGAAATTGATTTATTTTACATCTATATGCATATATAATTACAAAAAAAATTACCTTACAATGTACCACAGTGTACAAAATTTTTGGCAGCTTTTTTAAATTATCATATGCTATTAAATTTTCCAATAATTTGCATATTAACTTAAAAGTTTATTTTTAAGAATTAACACTTTTAAATAACTATTGTAATTGTAAAATATAAAGTAAATACTTTGTTGTAACGATTCCATACTATCATAAAACAATATTTACAAAATAAGTATATTTTTAGCCCTAAATATCATTTGCAATTACATCTACATCAATCGCCGCTCTAAAAAGGTTTAAAGAAAACGTGGTTTTGAGCCGACTTTTGATGGTGTTGTTGTGGAGTTAAACTGCTTTCACTTTATCTCTTTTCTCTTCAATGTGTTAGATGTAATTTAAAATGTCTAAAACTGAAATTACTTAAAATCGATTTTCTGAATTTTTTCCCGCTAGATTTGCGAAATCTTACACTGTGCGGCGGGAGATTTTCGTAGACAATCGGAATTGAAAAGTTCATGGAGTACATGGAGCAAAAAAATATGCACGCACTAATAGTCAGCACAATAAAATATATTTCAATTTAGTAGAAATCGAAAATTAATCTGGATTTTTTTTCTGTTTGAAAGAAAAACCTCGCAATAACTTGGTAGACTTGGTATTAGAGATTTGGCGCAAATCTCAGCAATATTTTTTTATTTCGCGTGTGTAAATTAAAAACAAAATTCTTTGGTGTTTAAATAAAAGGTTTCGATTTATGGCATTAGTTCTTTTTTTTCTCTTTTTAGCATTTTAAATGGGATTAATGAAAGGCATATATTTTTAATTAAATGAGTGAAAGGTTTACATTTAAATGAAATGAATTTAATATGAAAATGTTATAGGAACAATATTTGGCAATTTATCAACTGCGCCAGGATAACATAAAAGTACCAATATATCAAACGGTATGTAGTATGTGAAATGAAACAATTATATTATAATCACCCGTCGTACAAGAAAAAAAAACTAATATTCTGCATTCAGAGGGAAAAATCCATCTCCTGTTGGCGAGTTCTTTTTTGGTGATAAGTTTTTCGATGTGATTGTTGGGATCTGCAGGATTTGGCTTACTTTTTCTAAATCTTATTTTTTTGCAGATGTAGTATTATGTAAATATATTTTTTTTGCAGATATTTTTCTATTTTGTATATTTGGCATTCTATTTTGTATATTTTCTATTTGGCATTTGGAAAATAGTTTTTTACCTTTTTATCTGTGCCTTCGGAAATATTAAAAAATAAAAAAAGATTTACATATATCAAGCGTATAATGTTATGTTTTGCATTTTTATACGGACCACATCTCCATTTTTAGATTTTAAATGCTATTTATTATTTACTAGCCGTTTATTAATTGTTTACAATTTACCCCCCCCCCCTGACAATAACAATTATTTATCACAAAAATGCCTTTTAGGTTTGTTATATAAGTTTGTTTATATATTTTCATTACTTATTAAAATATCGAATATGGCAATAAAATTTTATTTTAGCATAGTGCTTAAATTTTTAAGATGGTGCAAAAACATGCTTTAATAAACGTATGTTTGTAAATATTTAAAAAACATGTTTTACCGCTCTCTTGAAAAATTTTGTAAGATGCTAAAACTACCTTTTGGCACCATTTTAAATTTTTTCCGCCAACCGACATAGGATACGAAACTTTTCCCCATCCAGATACACAGGCAAGGCTGGTCTCAAACAAGAGTAAAGCTAGCAACAATATTGTTTTAACTCTATAAGAGTTACAATAATGATATTAAATGCTCAGATTGGCTTTGGGCCCAATTACGAAAGTTTCTCCTAAAAAAAACTAGAAGAAGTCTTTTACATTTGTTTCAAATGAAGCTCGGTCTACAAGTTATTAGTTAATAATACAAACAACACTAATGGCATGGAGGCAAAAGTTTTAATTTAAATGTATATATTTGAAACCCTCCCCCCCCCCTCCAAAAAAAAAGAAAATAAAGTTACACTAATGAATTTAAAATGGCGTTAAGCCACGCTTTCTGACATAAGCAATTGGCTGCAAACGTGATAACGAAACTTTCACTTAACTTAATAACATGTAGCTAATATAGCCCTCAGGGTACTTAGCAGTTATACAGACCTTGTGGTTTTTTAAAAAGCTTGAGACAATTCAGGTTTAAGAAGTTGAGATTTACTGTCAAATGATATAAACAACTATGAACACAAAACTGATGAATTATTATTCAAGTTTATGCATGTATTTAAAAAAAATTGCATCTGATTACACTTATTAGATAAATTACTTCTGTTTGCATTTACTAACTGATAAACGGCTTCTGTATATTAAATGAATTGTTTAAATATTGGGAAGAGGTGGCGAGAGGTAGAAAGACGAGTAAACAAACGGGTAGAGAGACGAGTTAGCGACGCAGGTAGGCTGACGGGTAGCGAAACGAATAGACAGACGGCTAGAGAGAAAGGTAAAAAGAGGGTTGACAGAGGGGTAGCGAGATGGGTCGCGAGACGAGTAGCGTGGTAGATAAAGAGACGAGTAGAGGGATGAGTACAGAGACGAGTTGACTGACGGGTAATGAGATTGGTAGCGAGTCGGGTACAAAAATAGACGGATAGTGAGACGAGTAGAGAGACGGTATATGGGTACGGAGATGGGTAAGAAGATGGGTAGAGAGGCGTATAGCCAGACGGGTAGAGAGACAGATAGACAAGTTGTGAGACAGATAGACAAATGGATAGCGAAGTGGATAGAGACACGGCTAGACATACAAGTAGTTAGACGGATAGACAGACGGTTAGAGAAATAGATTGGCGGGTAGCGAGACCGCTAGAGAAATATAGAGACAGGTAACGAGACGTGTAGAGAGATAGACAATCGGTTAGGGAGACGGGCAGAAGAACGGATAGGGAAACAGACAGATTGTGGAGAGACAGACAGACAGGCAAAAGAAAAGTCTGCGGATTGGCGCAGTAAAGGCGCAGTAAAGGCGCAGGGGGCAGAGCCTCCTAGAGAATAATCATGAAGTATCTGTTAAGCTTAACTTTGAAATATATATAATTTTTCAATTTTGCCGATATGGAGATTTAATGTAAAAGTTATTTTACAGAAGTCATCGAAAGATTTTTTGTATACTTTAATAGTAATTTAGACTATAGTTTTGCAATCTGGTTTGTAGCAAAGCATGCTATCAATGTGGTTTGAAGTGTAAGAGTTTCTATAAACAGTTATACAAATAATAGATATATATAATCAAGGAAGAAAAATTTTAAATTCACACAAAAAAAGGTGCAACAATGAAATTAAATTTGCGTTAAGCCACGCTTGATAGAATAATCTATTGGCTGCAAATCCAATTACGTAACTTTAAAAAGCTTGGCGTTTTCTTTTTTTTTTTTTTTTTTTTTTTTTTTAAGTTTTGCACAATACGCGCTTAAGAAAATGAGATTCTTTGCCACATGTTAAAAAAAATTATGACAACACATCCGATGAACGGTACTTTTCTATTTTTTTAACAGTGTATATGAATTTATATATGATATTTTGTAATTCTATCATTTAATTTGCTCTTTTTCTTTATATTGTAATTGTTAACCCTATGTTCTCAGCAATATCACTCAGACTAATCCCTTTGAGGGAAGTCCTAGTTTTAATCAATAAATTATTAATTGGTTATTTTATGAGAACTTCTTTTCCAACGTATCCGGTATCACTTTAATACCGGTGGTGACAGCAAAATACCATAGAACTAAGGTATCCATTCTAGGAGTATAATTACGATGACCGAACAAGGCGATGTAACCATTACAGCCAGCAGACGACTTTTAGCCTCAACCCAGGTTGCGAGCATAAAATTTAACCGAAATTTTGCAAATTTAACAAATATTCTGAATAAAGAGCAACATTTTGAATTTATATTGCAATATATTAAATATTTACTGCCACAATAATGAACTGTTTTGCGGTATTTTTATGAAAAGATCATTCATAATGCATACTCCATAGAACGCTATGCTACCGTTCAAAAGTAAATACCGCCAGCAGACGAATTTTAGTCTCGAACTCAGGTCGCGGGCATAAGGTCCATTGAGAAAACTTTTCGGCCAGTGAAAAGCTAGCACATATCGCTGCGATCGACATTTATAAGTTCAGCATCGTTCAACATTTATGGGATACAATTTTTTTAGTACTTTTTAAAGCATTACTGGAATAACCGGTTGCCACACTCTATCTTCTACATATAGACGATATACTTTAACTATACAAGAGAGAGAAAAAAAAACACGAAAAAAAAATGAACGACATCTAGGGTTATAGTTATAGAGCTTTGTAATACGTTAATACGCACTTGGTTGCTGCTCGATTTCACTTTAAGAGTATAACTTTTACTCCCTAAATTGTTTTCGATTTTATTTCATAACTCATCAGTGGTAAGTTCAATTCAATTTGAGTTTTAAGACTCAATAGTTAACCTTTCTTATTAGTTCTAGCTAACAAAATATCACTTATCAATAACATTTAAATTTTGTTTCAACAAAAGTTAAGAAAATATAACCCACATTTCCTTAGAGTATGTGAGTATCGTTTGTGAAAATACGATGTTTGTTGCCTTGCTCGTTTCTATTTCGAATGTATATCGCAATATACACTCTTAAAACTGTGCCTCTGATATATAAGGCACCAGCGCATATGAGAGGCACACAGACAAAGTGCCTCTGATTAGCTGATAAATATCAAAGGCACAAAGAAATGAGAGGCACAAATGAAGGTCTCAAAACCTATCAGAGGCACGGATGACAGAACGAAATATATCAGAGTCACGGCGCGAAATGTGTGCCTCTTAAAAAAAGCGGTCATTTATTAAGCGGTACAGTGGGGAAGCGCGCATGCGTACAAATGTTTAACCCATGATGCATTGAGCGGGCGCGGGATATTTACTTTCAATGAGGGATAGGGGAGAAGGAAGAATGGACGCTTGACCAGAAGAAATGGCTTCTTGTGGATTATTCGAGAAGCGGTACCTGACGACACAAACAGAGTTTATATATATATATCCTTTTCGCAAGACGATTATTTTAACTCAAGAGGTTTTGTGCTTTCGTTTTTTAATTACGCTCGTGTTATTATTGTCGTTCAGGATTGCAACAATATCAATCGCTGATAATAGGAGTTAGGTTTTCCTACGATATAAAACGACGCCGCACAGGTAAATGTTCCTGTGGAAAATACAATGAATTTATGTTAGGAAACATAAAATTACGTGTAATGGTGTTATTATTGCATTCATCCACCGGCGGATTATAATGAATATAGAGAGTTATAGAAAAGCCTGCAATAAGTAAGTGTATTTAGTTTAGTACTTGATTATTTTCTTTGAATGTGTATAGTATAAAAATCGACACTGTAAAAGAAATGTTTTATATTACAAACATATGTATATTTCGCGGGTAAATGTATCATTCCCTTGAGAAATTTAATTTTTTTATTAATAGTTATAGCTAATAGAGTCCAGTTTCTTTTGTATTATATTAATCAGTGTTGAATTCAGGGTGTGGCCCGGGGGTGGGGACATTTCCTCTCCGGAACAATGATCGAAAAGTGTGAGATTTTATTCTTTTTAATGGACAAAAGTGCAACCCCCCCTCCCCCCCCCCCCCCCCGAAGCAAAGCCGCAAAAATCCCTCCCGGAGAAAAATGTCTGAATTAAACACTGATATTAATCTGTCAACGATATTTAACTAATCTCAGCTACATTTCCCATTGTAATCGAAATTTAACTGCAATAAAAAAAATAAATCAAAACACCCAAAATTTCAGCAACGGACGGAAAGTAATAGATATTGTTTTTATAATCGTATTTTATTTAGAATCGGAATTCAGTATAATGAAAATATATACTAATGAAACAAATTAGTTATTTTCAAATAAATTTAACATTTAGGATACCAGTAATGAAATATTTATGATCAGAGTTACTTTTTGAAATTAATTGTTGTCATTATCACAAGATCAATATTGTGATTATTTTACGCTGATTATTTTTAACGTTTTTCTTATTTGTTTTTAATAAAGCTTTTATGCCCTTTTATGTATTTTGATATGTATAAAATAAACTGATATGTAGACAAGGTTCTTTATTGAACCACAGAACTGACTTAGGCCACATGGACACACATTTTAATATTTATTTCAAATTTGTTTCAATAAATTGGGAGTGAGAAAATTTTCTATTATACATAGTATTCTGCCTTACACAAAATTTAATATGTCTTTGGATATGCCATGCTGGAAAATCTTTCTGCAGTAGACAGAATTCACTGTAAAGATATAAATATAATATAAAATATAATTAAATTACATTCTGTTCCTCTTATAATGGTGGCACATGCTTGTGCCACCATTATAAGAGGCACAGAATGTATTTTTAAATAAGTGGCACTTGAATATATAAATTCAGCGGCACACTGTGCCTCTTAATTTCAAAGGCACTTACGCTGTGCCCCTGAATATCAAAGGCACTATGTACCTCTTAATTTCAAAGGCACCATGTGCCTCTTAATATTCCGAATGTACCTCTTAAATCAGTTTTAAGAGTGTAGTGTTAAATTAGAATTTGTCCATTTTGCGTCATTAAATTAGGATGTGGAAAATGTTAAAAATTTCAAAGACAATAAAAAGTTTTCCATTTTCTAAACGATTCTTTTCTCTTTCCAGCTTGCTTTCCATGGCTCACACTTGACAAAGCTGCGCAAAATCTACCACCCTGCTCTACTGCCTGATGATTATGGGTCCTGTAGACACAAACCTTTTCGAAGAAGACAAACTCGCAGCGATTCACAAACTAAAAGCGGAAAATTTCATCTAAAGACTTTTATTTAGAATAATTTGCCAAGTTGGCTTGATAAAGCATGAGAAACTTTTACTGGACCCTAACTACAAATGTTATACATTTCTTAATACTTAAAATTCTCGTGTTTATAATACGTATCTCATATAAGTATACATCCAGCGAGAAAATAACCTATACTTCTTAACTTGTAACTCATGTGAAGCCTTTCTGAATGGCATGTATTGAAAACTTTTTTCTATTTTATTAAATAAAATTTCTAGTTTGAAACACGCTCTTATGACCCGACAGATAGAAAGTGCTGTGGGTCCGCAATAGGTCCATTATGATAGTGTCAACTTTAGACAACAAGAATTTTTGACATTTAAAAAATAGACTACACCACGATATAGGCAAAGCCTATGGGCCAATAAAACTAGATTTGCAACATAAACGTGATATTATTTTGTTATTAATGATGACCGTTTCAACTATTGCAACAAAAACACTATAGCTTAACTACTTATAACTAGCATTATATATATGAAATTGTATCATCTCGCTGTACATAGTAAAATAAAAGGACTTATAAAAACGTCACTAAAAATTATTATTTTTGGTTAAAAAAAATATATATATATATATATATATATATATATATATATATATATATATATATATAATATTTCGTATTGTGTATTTTTCAAGTTCACATTTGTGTTTCTTTTTTCATTTTTCAGATTTTTCGACTGCATTCAATTTCATTAAAGCTTGGTGAAACGAAACCATGTAACGAAAATTATAAAAAATATATAGAGTAACTTGGGGTGTGTGAGATGCCGTATTGAACAAGATGCCGTGTCACCTGGTTTTCCTATGCACAGGTGTTGTAGGGAAACGTCACTCAATCGTGTGGAAGAGGTTTCCCTACTGATACTTTAATGCCACTTTGCGTTGCTTTATTTTAATTTTAAATAGTGATTTTCCATTGCTATTTCGTTTTAACACCTTTGGTTAATGTCCAAAATATTTTACGCTCTTTATTTCCCTACTAGTATATAACCCCGTCAAAAATGACGGATTGTTGATCTGCGTTTCATTTTCATAAGACTTCATACAAACAAACAGCATGGAGATTTATTATTGAAAGGTTTGTATTGTAGAAAAATACATTTTAAAAAGGACAAATGGGCTATACAAATAAAAATAATAAGGATATATATATATATATATATATATATATATATATATATTTTTTACTTAGTATTAAATTTCTGAAATAGTTCAACGATTGGACAAAATCAAATATTAACAAATAATCCATGTGCGAAAGTTTTTGTAAAAAAGTGTTATCAATGAGTTTTTAAACAGCTTGAATAACCATATAACTCATTGTTTGATTACATAAGCAAAGTTAAATGGAAATTACGCTGTACTATGCATTTATTATATTTTAATTACGTTTGATAAGAAAGAATCATTTTACAGTATATGATCCATTATCCGAAAATCCAAAATCCGGAAAAACCCGAAGTCCGGAAAGAAAAATTCGAAAATTTGTAAATTTTTACTAAAATTTTAGATTTTCTGAAATTTTTCGAAAATTTTACCGATTCCTAATTTTTTTTCAGTCCATTGTGTTTCAATGTTTAATCACTAAAATATTGTTACTTCAGTGGCGGGGGAACACGCCCCCCCCCCCCCCTTCTCTTCCCGAAATTAAAAACAAATCATTTTTCTCTCAAATTTTAGTTTAAAATTAATTTATATTACGATTCGTTAGAAACAAAAAATAGTTATGTATTTATTTCATCAGGGGTGATTCTGTTCAAGTTTTCCTAAAAATTTAAGGCATTCGATTTCGAAAATTTAAGTCTTCAGTCCAAAATTTCGAACATAAATATCTCGAATTTTGAACGATAGTCGCCGAAAAAAAATCAATTATGTCTATCGTTCGCAGAAAAAATAGAAAATTTCATCAAAGGATTGTGGAAACAATGTGAATTTCGTCAAAGTACCGAAAATAAAAACGCAAATTTCGTTGCAGGATTGCAAAAAAAAAAAAAAAAAAAACGCTAATTCTGTTAACAAATTGCAGAAAAACGCGATTTCCGTCAAAGGCTTACGAAGAAGACGCAAATTTCTTCCAAGGACTCCGAAAAAACTGTAAAATTTCATCAAGGGATCACAAAAAAAAAAAAAAAAAAAAAATTGGTTAAAGGATCGCAAAAAAAATCCTGCGAATTTCGTCAAATAATCGCGGAAAAACATGAATTTCTTCAAAGGGTCTAGAAAAAAAAACACACATTTCTTCAAAGCACCGCGAAAAAATGTCTAATTTCGTTAAGCGATCGCGAAAAAAGTGAAATTTCGTCAAAGGATCGAAAAAAACAACCGCTAATTTCGTCAATCTCAGAAAAAACTCGAATTTTGTCAAAGGATCGTGAATAAAAGGCAAATTTCGTCAAAGAATAGCAAAAAACGCAAATTTCCTCAAAGGATCGCAAAAAGAAAACGCAAATTTCTTCAAAGGACTACGAAAAAATGAAATTTTGTCAAAGAACAGCAGAAAAAATGCAAATTTTGTCAAAGAATCACGAAAAAAAACATGAATTTTGTCAAATAATCGTGAATTTCGGGAGGACCCGAAATACGGAACGATGGAAGCCAATTTCAAAATCTGCCAGTAGATGGCGACACTATACAGAATCAACCTCAAATCTCTCCCAAGGAAATAAATCACCGCATTCTGAAAAAAAAAGGGCTTACAGAATTTTTTTTTTTTTATGAAATAGTGTTTTAAGGTTTTAAACAAAATTAAAAGATTTAAAAGCTTGAATATGCTTTTACAAATATTTAAACGACGAAAGTAGATAATATAACTTCTTTTTCAGTAAGCCTAACATGGCGTTTAACTACGGTCGAATCGCAGAGTGGTACAACCCGGTACCGTTACAGACACTTTCTCGCCTTTGGATTTTATTATAAGTAAGATATAAGTCATATAGTTTAAACATCAAAGAAATAAATCTGATATTTTTAGAGAGTATTTTCCGCCAAACGGAAATAGCGGCCGGTTACCTCTTCTTCACTTTAGTAGGGATACCGGCGTCTTCTCCAACACTTTGGGGTGAGTCGACGAAAATCTTTAAGGGGAAGATGCCGGTTTTTTTCGATTACCTGGTATTTTTTTCCTTGTTTTAAATTACTTTTGGGCATTCACTAAGATGTCAAAGATTTTAATCAGATGATTTCAATCAGTGATTAAATCTTCATTTAAACCAATTATTTTTTAAAAACCTTTTTGTAAATGTTTAAAACGACATAAAATGTATTAAGAAACTGCCAACGCACAATATGGGATTGTGTATTTTGAAGCAACGTTAATATTTCCATTTAATCCAACAGCTATTCCAAATCGAACTTTCGTTGTGTCCAACGAACAACATGAATCACAGCCCCAGTTTTTCAAGGAGAAATCCACTTCAAAACGGTTGAACAAACTCTCAAGATGATCCGCTAAGCAGTTGATTCAAGATTTCCCCCAACCATGCACATCACTAAAATCACACAAACAGTCGACTGGCCTAACAATCAACTTGCCATAAATAACTTGACAGTGATAAAGAAAATCTAGTGCCAACTGCCGAAAATATTACACAGTCTTCTCCAACAAAATTTCTGCAATAAATTTCGCCTGTTCCAGTTTATCAAAAAAAAAGACATAGTACAAGAAGGCAAAAAGCTCAAGTACTTACATCATCAGAAGTTATTGAAGAAAAAAAGTAAAATGGCAAAGAAAGAAGCTTATGAAGGGGAAAAGTTGAGAATGGAAAGAAAAACTAGACCTATAAAACGAAACCGAAGCAGAGAGAAAATAGCGCTGCGAATTGCCAGATGTCTCAAGCCTTTCTAAAAAGGAAGTGTTTAGGAATAAGTCAAAAGCTAGAAAGCGAGAATCTGCAACAGACGATGATCAAATTCCCCATCATGATTCAGAAGATGAGGATTTTTTAAAGTGAATGAGAATGAGTGTTCAGAGTGTCTAGAAGAGGGCAATAAAACCTCGGAAAAATGGGATTGCATCATATTAAAGCCCATAAAAAGAGCTTTTAAATAGGATATAACTGAGCTCTCTAGCACAATTTTTTACAGAATTGCACAGGATCTTGTGATTGAAAACTTGATTAAATTTCGTACTTTGTCCATTTAAAAAAAAGCTAAGGAAAAGAAAAGTAAATAAAAAAAAATTATTTTTCATATACTCCATGGATACAAACTACAAACAAAAAAGTTATAGAAATCTGAGATGTCAAGGTCCAAAAATTGCATTTTTTTGTTGATTTTTGGAATGACCCTGTCATTCCATGACATAACGTGGGATCTGAACCTTAACATCTCAGATTACAATCATTTTTGGTTTATAGTTTGTATCCGTAGAGTATATGAAAAATTTAATTTTTTTCCCCTTAGCTTTATTTTTTATGGACCTTTAAAATTGGCCAAGTACCAAATTCAACCACGTTTTCAATCACAATATCCTCTTCAATTCTGTAACAAATTGGGCTAGAGAGCTCAGTTATATCTTATTTGAAAGATATTTTTATACAACAATAACTATTTTGAGTAAAATAATTTTTTTGACAAATTTTCAAAATTTTTGAATTAAAATTTTTCTAAAACACCATCTATAATTTTTTTTTTTTTTAATAATATTGTTGTGAGCTCGGGGTTCGAAAGGACTGATGCCAATATATAAGAACAATCAAAAGGCTTTATTCACTATAAACAGAGCAATACGAACACCAATATCTTCTGAAAATTACAAGATATTCAGTAATCTTCAAATCCAATAAAAGCACAGCAAAATTTCACACAGAAACAATGCGTTCAATACGACGTATCAACGACAAAATCGATCCGAGAAACACAGTTCTCAATGCAAAGCCTCTCGTATGAATTCAATCGCAGTTGACAGACAACTAACTGAACTGAACTGATGGAGGTCCTTATATAGGTTTTAGAGATCTTTCCAGATTATTCCAGAGCCTTCAGATGCTAGAAATTACCAGAAAGTGCTTTAACTTTCGATAGAGAACCCAAGCAAGAAAGGATCCCAATGTATAGGTATAAGGGGGGTGTGGTTACACTAAAAGTCGCCAAATCCGTCGCCAACTTGGCGACATTTGGCGATATATCGCCAAATTTGGCGACAAAAATAAGTCGCCAAAACCATCGCCAACTTGGCGAAAAACCCATTCCTTGGCGATTTTCCAATAGAACTCCATTATAAAACCGATGCTGTAAGGATGTTTTTCTTGCAAAGCACCTGAGGCCTTTAGCATTGAGTTACATGATGCTCAATAGGAAATACATTAATAATACTGCAATTTTCACAATAATAAAATAAAATAAATTAAAAAGAATGAAATATTTACAAAATTCATAACAATATGTTATTTTATTATTATTATTTTTTTTTTTTTTTGTCTACAAGTATGCGAAATTTCAAGATTGTGAAATGATGGGATTTTGAACTGTTAATTTTTAAGGTATAAGGAACCAGTTACCTGAAAAGTTTCAGTAAACAATTCTTATTCAAAATTATAAAATATCTATCAATGTATAAAATTCATAAGCAGTTTATTCACTATTTGCGCCATTTAGTGAGAAGCACTTTATTTAATTTAAACATAAACAAGACATAAAATAATATTGTAGTAAGAAATATATTGTTATGAATTTTGTATATATCTGTAAATATTCCATTTGTTTAAATTTATTTTATTTTATTACTAGCTGTTACCCGTGACTTCGTTCACGTAACATTAAAAAAAGAATAAATGCATTAATTTAGCAAAACATTTCACTTGATAATTAACAACATATATAATTAACCAAAGCTTTATCACATTTTATAGGAGACCATACGGTATTTGTTTGCTATAGGGGCCTTGACATAACCCAGTCTTAAAAAAGAGAAATTTCATGCCAAATAATATATACAATCGCGAAAATGAAACTGCAACTAATGAAAAAAGGAGGACCCAGTAAAATCGTGAAAATCGAGGAATCCTTTTCGTAAAACGAAAAGCAACACTGGCAGAATTCTTCTATACAACAGTGCATTTTAGGTGGGGTGTAAAATTTGTATATGTGTGCATTGCTAAATGGGCATTATTATATTGTTTATTTGCATAGACATATGTTATATATTTCTTACTACATTATCTTGTTTATGTATATATTAAATTAAGTGTTTCACGCTAAGTGGTGTAAATAGTGAACAAACTGCTTGTGGATTTTATACATTGATAGATATTTCACAAAGATATAACAATCTGATGCGATTCTAAAATGTAAATAAAGGTTGCTAGAAAGTACTTTAAATTCTGCCCAATTTAACCTCGATATTTTCTCTATCGCGTCAAGAACACTATTAGCAAATAAATACCGACGACACAAATCTGATTATCTAAATTTACATATTTTTGTTAGTATATATAGGATTATTTTAATTTATTTCATGCGCTTGAAATTTTTTACGCTTTCTCTAGGGTTAGGTGTCGAATAAATGTACTTTCTTGTTATTTTATTTTGCCATTTCTATTTATTCTATTTTCCATTCATTCCGTTTATGGATGTTGATTTAATTTACTTATTCGTGTCAAAGAATATTCTTTAAAGTTATTATCAGGATTAGGATAGGATACGATTAGGATTAGGAATAAAAATTGAACGACAATGGCATGACCGCGCAATTCAGGTTTAAAGTATGAACCATCATGAAGCAATAAGAAAATGTATGTGTTTGTATGATTACTTTACCAATTTGAAATAATTGTGTTAAAAAATATTCCAGTGACTATGGATTTAATTACAGACCCCTAACCTTGTTATTCTAGGAAATTTTCTACCTATATGTAAAAAAATTCTACTATATAGAACGCGCTTTCACTTTTATAATGTTATGAATTGGCACGATCGGCTTGTTCAAGTTTACACAATTCGGCTGGAAGAAAAGATTCATTACTTTTTGATTTCTTCTTTGCTTTTGCATTACGCGAATTTGTTGGTAAAATCGATTTTATTTTCGATAACATTGTTGTTTTTTAAGTTTAAAAAATATTGTAATTTTACTTAAACATTGCTTTAAAATCTATGCAATTTTTCTTATCCTACAAGACTTTACAAAAATCTATTATGAAACAACTTTAAAAAAAGCTATATTTAAAAACGACAACAAAGTTTTTCTATTTTAAAACTAAAAGAAATGTAAAATTAAATTCCGGTTCGAAATGACGATTTACAAATGTGTTTCGATTGTGGGAAAATGATAGAGGAAAAATGCTGTTACTTCGACACATTCATTTTAAATCTTTAGCTTTTATGAGAAAAGCAACTTTCTTTTAAAAAATATAGTTATTTTTATTAAGATTTTCTGATTTTCGATACGGATAATTTTGCGATGCATATCATTGACATTTGCCATCCAATATATATATATATATATATATATACTAGGGGGCCTACCCCCTGCGAGCTACCCCCGCTCAGACTTCGAGGCCTCTAAAACATAACAGCGTGCTTTGTTTTAAAAATATTGGTAAATCTGTAATTGGGTTGCCATGCTTTTAACGTTTTAATGGGGCATTTTTTGATTATCATGGCCTGATACACAGCTGTTGCGACAACTGACGACTGTTTTCGGGATTGATAAGTAAAATCAATTACAACTTGAAAACCAGCTTGTATGAAATGGTTAGGTTTAAATTGTGGCTACCTCTCGGACTTTTATAACAACGATCTGTATATATTCTTCTTTTGTGTTTAAGGATGAGAAAAATTCCATCTGCTTGTGAATAACATTAAAAACCACGGTATGGAAAAGTACTATGTTATAGACATTTTCAGTAACAGGTTTCAATTTTCTCTCTATTTTAGTGCACCATCATGCATATTTTCATGTTATTTTAAATATGTAAATTATTTATTTTAATTAATATGTATATACGAATTTTCTAATAATTATGTATCATACAAAATTAATTAAATATTTTGTGCATGCATGCCTGCATTTATTCGGCGTCAATTGATGAGATATTTAAACAAATTTGCTATCCGCGATAATTTTACACCATGTTATGTCACTTGAATAGTGTCCATAAGAAAATCGGGTACTTTTCTAGTATAGGATCCTTTGCTTTTAGGTTTGGCGTAATTCGAGCTTCAAAAAGGGATAGATGCGTTAATATACATAGATTTGTTGCCAAAAGTTATACAAACAAACCCAATGAACTTTTGGTGCTTTTCTATTATAGGGGTCTTGACGCTTTTTTAAAAAGCTTGGCGCAAATCGGGCATCAGAAATGGAGATTTGGTGCCAAAATACATAAGCAGCCATGGAAACAAATTTGCGATTTTTTTGTTTACATGCGTATTTTAATTATACGTATATTATTATTGTTTTTTCTATACAAATTACTTCTGATTATATATAAAATAGGATCAATGACATTTTACGCTAAACAAATTGTATAAATATTGAAAAAATGCTTCTGTAGAAATGACGAAGTGAATAGGTTGACAGAAAGTATGTTGCCAAATTTCCTTTTCCGCCAAGACTATTTTCTCTGTTTCGTCAAGGCTTTGTTATTTATGTGTAAACATATAATTCATTATTAAAAAAGTAATGCTACTGAAATATTCATTTGTTTTAAACTTTAATAGCATTTCTCTAATGTATAGCGAGCATTTTTTTCAATGCTGCCAATAAAAGAGAGAAAGGAATAAATGTCATTTTACCATAATTGATGTCATATTCTCATTAAAATTGGAAAGAAAACCAAGCAGGATATTTTATTCTCCTTCCGTTCAGTTGGGCAATTATTATTTTATATATTCGTTTTAAATATCCGAATTAGTGATTTTATAAATTCGTTTAATTAAATTTTACAAAAAACTAACAAAATGATATCAATAAATAACAATTACTATTAATTTCTTTCTCCCCTTTCTTTTGCGTTTACATAAATGACGTCATTTGGACGAATTTATTCAAAATATTTTCAGTTTATAAGTTAAATTAAATGCTGACAGACGATTGAATCCTGACGATAGAAATGTGATTTTATTTTTTAAAATTTTCCTGAAAAAACATAATTTAATCACAATTTTGTCTTCATTATCGATTGAAATAAAAGATAAATTCAATTTCAATTTGAAAATGACGAATAAAAAGAAATCAATAATCCCTATCGGGATCCTTTAAAAAAATTTTCCCTTTTTTTGTCACAAAAAAACTGAGTAATTAGTTGCCATCATTACAGAAATGTTATTAAAATTAGAAAAAATTAATATCTCGAAAACTAATTCCAATTTCAAAATTCTATTACCAGTTTTGACATCCGCGGATTTTTATGGACAATTGGTATTAATTTCACCATCAAGCGTTTAATATTTTATTAAAAATAGCCCTGAAACATAATCAGTCGTTTAATCAGTCGTTTCAGAAATTCGTTTCATAAATTCGTTTCATAAAATCGTTTCACAAATTTGTTTCATTAGGATTTTATATATATAGGGTAGATATATATTTATTTATTTTTATTTTTTTACTTTTTAAAATTTAAATTAAAAATATGGTATCTTTATGTTAGCCGTGTGCAGACGATAAATCGCCAACCTATCCCATCATTCGTATTAAATTCATTAAAAATATAAATCTTTCACTCATTTCATTTAAAACACAGAACTTTAATTTACAACACATACATTTAAAATACATATATTACGTACATTTAAAATAATTCCTTTCATGTCAAAAAGAAAAAGAAAAAAAAAGAGAAATTAATCACAAATAATTTGATAACCCAAGATCATTTTATTTCAACATCAAAACAAATCTGTTTTATTTTTTTATATATGACATCATATTAGCTTGCTTTCCATACTTACTCGTATTTATGCACTTTGTATTATTATCAAATATTTGAAAACGCACGTTTTGTTTCTAATATGACATCATTTCATATTTTGTTTAATTCTTAAATAATTCATTTCCTTTTCATTTTTCACGTGGAAATTTTTCACTTGAAAATAAATTGTTGATTAAAAATTATTACTCAGGGGTTTTATTTTATATTGGCAACGATAAAGTATTAGCAACGGTAAAATAAATTTAACCATTTTAAAAAAAGCTGCAAAACCGGGCCCTTTGGGCCAAACCAACCAACCATTTTAAAATATACGAAAAAATGTCCATTTATTCTCTATGAAAATAATGAAATTTTGAATTATTAAGAAAAATATTGAAATAAAATAAACAAAAACCATTCTATGTTCATTTGAGGGTTATAATCAACTTATATGCAAAGATACAGGATAATTAAAGGCTTCAGCCTAACATTTGCGCACAATCAGATTTATAATATTATTAGGATTGTGAAAATTGCAGTATTATTAATGTATTTTCTATTGAGCATCATGTAACTCAATGCTAAAGGCCTCAGATGGTTTGCAAGGAAAACAACCTTACACCCTCATCTTTATAATGGAAGTCTATGGAAAAATCGCCAAGGAATGGGTTTATCGCCAAGTTGGCGATGGTTTTGGCGACTTATTTTTGTCGCCAAATTTGGCGATATATCGCCAAATGTCGCCAAGTTGGCGACGGATTTGGCGACTTTTTTCTTTGGAAGATGCCCACTAATGCCGTGCTACTTTGATTTTAATTCAAATAAGACATTGAGAAAAAATCTGCAGGACGTATTTTTGAACTCAAAGAATTATGAAAGATTAAAAATAATTTATGACAAACTTAACAGTCTATATTCATTTATTAAGTATACATTTTGAACGTATTTATCTAACATTAACTTCAAGTATTCTAAAGGTTTTGAGTTGGATGGTTGCATGATTGCATGATTATAGCATGATTTATAGATTGACTGTGACATAGTTGAAGATTTCTGCAATAACGTATATTGGTCATTTAATTGTATTTGGAACTGTTATATTTACTGATGATCTACATGAACATTGTACAGTGATTATTACTATTGTTATAATTATCAACAATCAGTATTATTTGCCTAAAGGAAGAATATTATGTTCTGAATTAAAGTTTTTTGTTGTTTCTTAGCAACGAGGTGGTATAAGTAATACAGTATATAGTGATGACTATCTGTTTTAAGGACATTATTTTCATGAACATTTGCTTTTAAGGACATTTTATTTTTATATACTGAACATTTTGGTGATCTTCTTATGCATCATAGTTAAATGAAGTTGTTCAGGCACAATTATCAAAACTTTTGGTAATTTTGATCATATGGTGGACTGTGATATATTCATGAAATCTTGATGAACATTTGTTTTATTATTAAAAGACATCATATCTTCATGAACATTTGTTTTTTAAAGACAATATATCTTTTCATAGTGAACTTCAGTATAATTTTTCTGTTATTCATAGTTAGTTTAGTAGTCACAGTAAGCTACTGTGATGATAGTTGATGTAATATTTAGTTAATTTATTGATAATTTAGTTTTAGTTTACTACTTAAAAGCAGGCATGTTGCCAACTTTGCTTTTGATTTGTCCCAGTGTGGGATGATTTGTGAATATTATCTTGAAAAAACGCCGCTGATCAAGCTTGATGGTGGGTGGGAGTTTCCGCCAGGTTGTTCTTGTGCAACCACACACCCCTTATACCTATACATTGGGATCCTTTCTCGCTTAGGTTCACTTTCTGGTAATTTCCAGCATCCGAAAGCTCTGGAAAATTCTACAGTTATCTTTAAAGCCTATATAAGGGACCTCCACCAGTTCAGTTCAGTTAGTTCTCTGTCAACTGCGATTGAATACGCACGAGAGGCTTTGCATTGAGAACTGTGTTTCTCTGAGCGGTTTTGTATTTGATTCGCCGTATTGAACAATACGCTATATTGTTCTGTGTGAAATTTTGCTGTGCTGTTATTAGATTTGAAGATTACTCAATATTTGTGTCTTTGAGAAGATTCTTGTGTATTTACCGAACTGTTAGGAGTAAATAAAACCTGTTGATTGTTCTTATATATTGGCAACAATCCTTTCGAACCCCGAGCTCACAACAATATAATATATGTCTATACAAATAAACACTACAATAATGCACATTTTGCATACAAATTCCACACCAAATACCACCTAAAATGCACTATTTTAGCAACTATCTCCTAGCGTTGTTTTTTCGCTTTACGAAGAGGGATTCGTTGATTTCCACGATTTTACCTGGCTCTCCTTTTTTCACTGGTTGGAGTTTCATTTTCGAGATTGTTTATATTATTTGAAATTTCGCTTTTTTAACACGTTCGCTACCGAGGACGTATAACGTGGCGTCCATTGGTCACTCATTTGACATTCCATTTTTAATCCAAAATTACGAATTCACACTAGAAATTTCGAAAGCAGAATTTTTATTTTATGTCATCACGAAATGTCTGTCATTAAATAGAGCAAATATTGTTATTAGTATTTTCTGGTATGAATTCGTAATTTATGAATAAAATAAATTTTTCTTATATTTAACCCGGTAGTAAACGTGTTAAGACTGAGTTATGTCAAGGCGCCTATAGCTGTGATAAAATGTGATAAAGATTTGGTTCATTACGTATGTTTTTAATTATCGTGTGTGAAATGTTTTGCTTAGTCAGTGATTTATTCTTTGTTTTTAGGTGCGTTCGTAATTATATAAATACGTAGCACCTATTGTCGTCGATTGGTCTGTCCGTCCGTCCGTCCGCCCGCCCGCATATAACAACGCAAAAACTACCCAACTGAAGTTTTAAATTTAAGATATATTATCTTTGCAGAATTTTGTCGCGACATTTCAAATTTTATTAAAATCGAATCAAAACTTTATCTTTACTTTAAATTAATAAAAATATTTATTAAGAAATTTGAATTTTTTTTTTTTTAAATCGGTGCTTACTTGTTATAGGAGTTTCCGAAGTTCAATCGTCAAGCGACGGAGATACTTATTTTATGACAGAAATGAATCTGCAGACGATACCATTCATTTCACAGAATTAAAAATCATCAAGATCTGAATATTTATATAACTAGCTATAGTACGAACGCACCTCATTTGTCACGTTTGACGTACAATTTCCAACTTGTTAATGTTACGTGAACGTAGTTACTGGTAAATGCTAGTATGTATATATTCTGGCTTATGTGCTCACTCGTTGACTCGAATTCGTCTAGGATATTATCACAAAATTTTGGAGTCACAGACTGGAGAAAACTTTCAGTCGGAGCATGAGTTCTGTGCATATGTCACTATTCTCATATAAGAACACCCTACTATCACTCGTCTAATCGAAGTCGTTGAAGCAAGTCTAGATAAGTTCTGAAATTCGGACTTACCATAGTTTGGGCAAAAACTTCAGTCTGCGCATGCGGTTAATCGTAATAGTACGCGAATGGGCTTTATTGGGTATCTGGGTGATTGTAAAATACCACCAACACGTGATGTTGGTGGTATTTTACTATCGGAATTTCCAGTTGAATGTATGCATGCGATACATAGACAAACAAATATAAACACAGCAGCGAGGTCACATGATGGTGGTTTATAACGTCACGCCCATAAAGCCGAGGCTAACGAAAAAGACAGGCTACCGCGGTGCATTCACTTATCTTTTTTTACAGACCGCTAGAGTGACGTGATTCTCTTTTCGTACACCTTCATTGGTGCATTCGAGCATCACGTGACTCTGGCGGTCTGTAAAAAAAGATACGCGTAAAGCACCGCGGTAGCCTTTCTTTTTCGTTAGCCTCGCATAAAGCCCATTACGTTAAACACGGCCGGTTCATGACGTTTTAAACGTCACACGGGTTGGATTCCAGGCTAACGAAACAGACAGGCTACCGTGGTGCATTCCACTTATCTTTTTTTATAGACCGCTAGAGTGACGTGTGCTCTTTTCGTACACCTGCATTGGTGGATTCGAGCATCACGTGACTCCCGCGATCTGTAAAAAAAAATACGCGTAAAGCACCGCGGTAGCCTTTCTTTTTCGTTAGCCTCGTTGGCTATGATGTCATACACTTACGCACAGATTTTTTTTTATTTTTTTATCTGTTATAAAAAGGAAAAAACTTGCCAAATTTAGAGGATTTTTTCCTTTAATGGCAACCTAGTCATTGTATTCAGTTATTTGTTTGGCACGGTCTTGAAAATCGTGCCAACCAAATAGTCGCCAAACTTATGTTTATATGTTTGCGTGAGTATAAAGCATCTGTTCCGCCTCGTTTTGTGCCAATCGTCGTATAAAGATGATCTCACTCTGTGTGACGTTTTAAAATTCATGAATCGGCCGTGTATAATGTAGGTCGCGAAAGGCGTAGGTCGTTCTTCTCTGACCCTTAGGGTGCCTCGATAACATGCGCGTTTGTCCAGACTATCGCAACCTTACATTCCTGAACTTCTGGACACCATAGATTAAGATACAAGATAGGAAACTATCATAGGGCGTAACGGTAACGCAATGACGATCGCAGCGCCTGTAGTGACAAGGGGGAAGAAACGTCTCATAGACGGAATATTTCTCGTTTTGAACATCTATCTTGTTATGATCTTTCTTCTTTTAAATGACACAATGATTGTTTACATTTTCAACTTTGTAGGAAAAGCGAAAAACGAAAGTTTTAAAATTCCGAATAGTATGCAAACATGATTCTGCATGACATATTTTAACATCTTTAGCCCTACTAAAAAATTTCTGAAAAGAACTGTTGTTTCAATTATAATAAAATAAAAAATCAAATGAAGTCCTTTGAAAAAAAAACTCAACACACCAGCGGTCAATTTAAAGAGAAGCGTCTGCCTCGAAGAGATATTAAAAACATAGAGCATAAACCGATTTAATATACATGGGTAAATTTCGGAAGCTTCTTAGTTCCCCCTTGTCACTAGTGATGCCATTATTGCTGTCGTTACAGATTTTGCTGTAACTGTCTTATCTTGTATGTTAATCTAAGTGTGTTAATTTAACTACCAATCAAATTTTATATCCTGTATGACGTCACACTTATATCGAGGCACAGTAGCCCTCCGTTCTATATTAGAGCTCGGTGGTATAAATCGCGACCTATGTTATACACGGCCGGTTCATGACTTTCAAAACGTCACACACAGTGGATCATCTTTACAAGGCGATTGGCACAAAACGATGAGTGTGACGCTTTGTACCAATCGCCGTGTAAAGATGATCCACTTCGTGTGACGTTATAAACGTCATGAACCGGCCGTGTATAACATAGCTCACGTATAAATATCAGTACAAAAACCCTTAACGGGTTAAAAGTGTTGACGCAGCACTTTCTTTTGGCTCTATGAATTTTAAACATGGGTCTTAAAAGCAATGATATCAAATTTAAGTGACGCTATGTTAATAATTTTTTTTTAAATCATAATGTTCTTTTTAGTTTTATTTATGTTCACAGGTGCAATTATTATCTTAATATGAAAAAATATATAAAATTTATTCACTGATGCTTTTTTATTCACATCTCTCATGAATTCAAAATATGGGTTTTAAAAGAAATGATATCAAATTTTGAGTGACACCTTGACGTTAATTTAATAGGACTCTTTTAAAATTCAATTTAAATTATTTTTGGTTTGTCTTCTAAAGTATATTTACACATACAAACAATACTTTTAATTTTTCAATACACTTTTAAATATATTACTTTCACTGAGCCTATATTATGTATTGAAACGTATTTATTTCAATAAATTGATTTATCTTCTGTGCCACGCTATCCAAAATCATAAGTAAAATTTATGTAAATGATTATTTTGCGTCATATTATCCACTTGAATACATTTCCCTTTGTTTGGATACTATGACGCAAAATAATCATTTACATAAATTTTACTTATGATTTTGGATAGCGTGGCACAGAAGATAAATCAATTTATTGAAATAAATACATTTCAATACATAATATAGGCTCAGATAAAGTAATATATTTAAAAGTGTATTGAAAAATTAAAAGTATTGTTTGTATGTGTAAATATACTTTAGAAGACAAACCAAAAATAATTTAAATTGAATTTTAAAAGAGTCCTATTAAATTAACGTCAAGGTGTCACTCAAAATTTGATATCATTTCTTTTAAAACCCATATTTTGAATTCATGAGAGATGTGAATAAAAAAGCATCAGTGAATAAATTTTATATATTTTTTCATATTAAGATAATAATTGCACCTGTGAACATAAATAAAACTAAAAAGAACATTATGATTTAAAAAAAAATTATTAACATAGCGTCACTTAAATTTGATATCATTGCTTTTAAGACCCATATTTAAAATTCATAGAGCCAAAAGAAAGTGCTGCGTCAACACTTTTAACCAGTTAAGGGTTTTTGTACTGATATCATTACTTTTTTAAGGTTATTGATGAAAATGTCAATTAGTCGAAATTAAGTATAGGGTATAAATTAATCATTAGAATAAAATTTTAAAGAAATGCTAAAAAAGACCCCTTGGACCCCAATAAAATATGAGGGTGGTGCCCCAGGGAGAGGAATCCAAGACTCAACTTTTAAATTATACAGCGAGAGAGTAACACAATTAGAAGGATGAAAATGCATGGCAAAACCCGTTTGTTCCATCTTCCTCCGCCAAAGGGCGCAATCTTTTCTATACAAACATAGCTGAAAATTTTCAGGCTGTCGATTCCGAGTCAAATGAGCCATACATTGTCGTGATCGGTCCCATAGAACCCGATAGGGAAGTGCCCCTGGTGGTGAAACTTGGAACTAAAATCAATATATCCTGTCGATGTCGAGTCGAATGAATCAAACTGCATTGTGATGGGACCCATAGGACTTGAGATAGCTACAAAATCCGCTGCAAAATCCGTTAGTTCCATCTTCCACCACCAGGGGGGCGGACTCTGTTCCATGCAAACATAGTTGAAATCTTTGAGGCTGTCGATTTCGAGTCGAATGAGCCATACCTCGTCGTGATGGGGCGCATAGGACCCGAGATAAGAAAGCGCCCCCTGGTGGTGAAACTTGTAACTAAAATCTATATATCCTGTCGATGTCGAGTCGAATGAATCAAACTGCATTGTGATGGGACCCATAGAACTCGAGTTAGCAGCAAAATCCGTTAGTTCCATCTTCCACTACCAGGGGGCGCTCTCTGTTCTATACAAACATAGCTGAAATCTTTCAGGCTGTCGATTTCAAGTCGAATGAGCCATACCTCGTCGTGATCAGGCCCATAGAACACAAGATAGGAAAGCGCCCCCTGGTGGTGAAACTTGTAACTAAAATCTATATATCCTGTCGATGTCTAGTTGAATAAATCAAACTGCATTGTGATGGGACCCATAGAACTCGAGTTAGCTGCAAAATCCGTTAGTTCCATCTTCCACCACCAGGGGGCGCACTCTGTTCTATACAAACATAGCTGAAATCTTTCAGGCTGTCGATTTCGAGTCGAATGAGCCATACCTCATCGTAATCGGGCCCATAGAACACGAGATAGGATAGCGTCCCCTAGTGGTGAAACTTGGAACTAAAATCGATATATCCTGTCGATGTCGAGTCAAATGAATGAAACTGCATTGTGATGGGACCCATAGAACTCAAGTTAGCTGCAAAATCTGTTAGTTCCATGTTCCACCACCAGGGGGTGCACTCTGTTCTATACAAACAGCTGAAATTGTTGAGGCTGTCGATTTCGAGTTGAGTGAGCCATACCTTGTCATGATCGGGGCCATAGAACCTGAGATAGGAATGCACCCCCTGGTGGTCAAACTTGAAACTAAAATTGATATATCCTGTCAATGTCAAATTGAATGAATCAAACTGCATTGTGATGGGACCCATAGAACTCGAGTTAGCTGCAAAATCCGTTAGTTCCATCTTCCACCACCAGGGGGCGCACTCTGTTCTATACAAACATAGCTGAAATCTTTCAGACTGTCGATTTCGAGTCGAATGAGCCATACCTCATCGTAATCGGGCCCATAGAACACGAGATAGGATAGTGTCCCCTAGTGGTGAAACTTGGAACTAAAATCGATATATCCTGTCGATGTCGAGTCAAATGAATCAAACTGCATTGTGATGGGACCCATAGAACTCAAGTTAGCTGCAAAATCTGTTAGTTCCATGTTCCACCACCAGGGGGCGCACTCTGTTCTGTACAAACAGCTGAAATTGTTGAGGCTGTCGATTTCGAGTTGAGTGAGCCATACCTTGTCATGATCGAGGCCATAGAACCTGAGATAGGAATGCACCCCTGGTGGTCAAACTTGAAACTAAAATTGATATATCCTGTCAATGTCAAATTGAATGAATCAAACCATGTTGTGATGGGACCCCTCGAGTTAGTTCCAAAATCCATTAATTTCCCCTTGCACTGCTAGGGGCGCACTCTGTTCTATATGAACATAACTGCCCCTGGTGGTGAAACTAAAATCAGTAAGTTCTATCGAGGTCGAGTCGAATGAGCTAAACTGCATCACGATTAGGAATGCACAACCTGTGGCCCGTGATGGGTAACTGGTGGCCCGCAGAGACCATACATGCCAACCTATCCAAAAATTTCGAATTTCCTTAATAATTCGTGAGAAAAATGCGCAAATTTTGTCCATAGATCGTAGGAAAATATGAATTTCATCGATCAGGTGCATAAAATTATGAATTGCATCGACTGGATGCAAATTTTGTCGAATGGGCATGGAAAAATCACAAATTTCGCCATTTTGTCGCTAGAAAAAAAAACGCAAATTTCAATAATCGGTCAACAGAAACCAGAGATGCCAAAATCGGTAATTCTGGAGTTGTAAATTTTGTCAATCACTCAAAATCTTGAATTTTGTAAATCAGTTGAAAAAACCTGCAAATTTTGTCGATAAGGCACTTAAAATCGCAAATTTCATGGATCGAGCAACGAATTTCATGGAATGGCATGGAAAGATCGCGAATTTCAACGAACAGTCGCGGAAAAAATTTGCAAATTGTCCATAGATTGTGGGAAAACATTATGAATTTTGTCTATCGGTTCTGCAAAATTATGAATTTTGTCGATAGGCATGGAAAATCGCAAATTTCGTATATTGGGCGTGGAAAAATCAAGAATTCCATCGAATGTTTGTGAAAAAATTGTAAATTTCAACAAACGGTAAAAAAAAAAAATGAAAATTTTGCCTAGAGTCTAGAGAAGAAAAATTGTGAATTTCATTAAATGGCCGACGGAAAGCATATCAGTTGAAAATCACGAATTTTGTCAATCAGGCACAGTAAAATCATGAATTTTGTGGATCGGGAGAAGGAAAATCATAAATTTTGTTGAACGCATGCATAAAAATCATGAATTTTGTTTATCGGGCATATAAAAATCATTAATTTCGTCAAACGGATCCATAAAAATCAAGAAAGTCATCAATCGGGTGCGTAAAAATCTTGAATTTCATCGATCAGGCGTGTAAAAATATAGGACAAAATTGCCATTCGTCAATCGGCGAGTAATACTGAAAATTTGGCGACTGACTTTACTGCCACCACTGGTCAAACTTAATAGTCCCAATTGCGATGATTGAATGGAAAAAGATTTTTTCCCCGCTGTCGCTCGACAAATTTCAAAACCCTTTGGCGAATTTCACGATTTTTTGCCCGAAATTATTTGACGGATTGTGACTTTTTTTCTTCTCGAAGCCATTCGACGATATTCGAAAAAATTTTCCCCTGAAACCAGTTGATGAATTTTGTGATTTTTCCACTATCAATGAATTTTGTGATTTTTCTGCTATCGATTGATGAATTTCGTGATTTATCGACTATCGATTAATGAATTTCACGACTTTTTCCATGAACGAACAAATTGTGCACTTTTTTTCCCACTGCTATTCGACGAATTTTGCAATTCTGTTCCGCGATTGTTAGACAAATTTCACTATTTTTCTGTTATGTATGTCTGTCTGTATTAATGAATTTCACGACTTTTTCCATGAACGAACAAATTGTGCACTTTTTTCTGTTATGTATGTCTGTCTGTATTAATGAATTTCACGACTTTTTCCATGAACGAACAAATTGTGCACTTTTTTTCCCACTGCTATTCGACGAATTTTGCAATTCTGTTCCGCGATTGTTAGACAAATTTCACTATTTTTCTCCCGAGATCATTTGATGAATTTTGTGATTTTTTTCCCCCGAACGTATTTGACGAATTTCTCTAATTTTTTCACGACAGTTAGACATAATTAATTTTTTTCCTGCAATGCCTGATTTCTTTCCCGAGACCATTTGACGAATGTCGCGATTTCTTTCCCAACACTATTTGACAAATTTCGCCGTTTATTCCACAATCGTTTGACAAATTTCTTAATTTTTTTATCAAGTATTTGTAAATTTGTTATTGGTCATTGCTGAAAAACAGGAGTAAAAAAATCCATGTACTGGCAGTGGTCACTGAGTAAAAAAGTTGAAACCTATACATAAAAGTTGAACCTATACATAAAAATCATGAATTTTTTAGAACGGGCACATAAAAATCACAATTTTGTCAAGTAGCTGCATAAAAATCACAAATCCATCTAGTGGGTGCATTCTTCCAAATTTGCAACCGAACAGTGCTGTATGTATGGATAATGCTAATTATCCCCCCCCCCCCCCCACCCAACATCTCCTCGAAACAAAATTCTCTCTGTGCTACTGATGGTGGTCCTCGACAACCCAACAATTTTTTAAGTGGCCCTTCGCCTAAAAAGATTGGGCACCTCTACTATCAATTAACAATAAATTAACCTATCGCTTGTGTCATGTATTCATGAGCGGTGATTGCAATGCAAATTCTTGTTTACAAGAATAAGACTCATATTAGGTATTTTATTATTTATTGTTTGTTTGTTTACTTATTTTGATTTGATTTTCTTGTCCTTTTAGAAATTGACTTTAGATTGTTACTTAAATGGTGAGATGATTGTCAATTACCTGTTTTATCGATAAAAATGATACAAGGTAAGGAAATTGCATCGTGTCGAGTGAATATTTAGGAAGTATTTTAAAACCCGCAGACTAAAGAAGATTTGTGTTTTACTTGTTAGCTATATTTTGCAACTCTCCAAATTACTGCAATGTAAATATAGTATGAAGTTAACTTTCCTCTGTTGTATAGCTAATTTTATTGGAAAAAAACCCCCTGAAAATGCATTGTTGTAGTAATCAATTATTTTTGCAGTTGTGTAAATTCTGTCATAACAATTTTTAACTAAGGGAAATCTTACATTGGACATTTAATCACAGTATTTTAAATAAGAAAACTTAAAATATTTGCAAATTAAAGAAATGAAAAGAGATTTTGTTTAAAATTACATCTAAAGATTTTTTTTTTTTTTTTACAAAAAATGCAAAATTCGCCAGTCATTTGGGAAATTATCACAAAATTCTACTAATAAAATGGGACTGTAAACAAACCGGTTCAAAATGTGTCCTTTTTAAAAATTAAATTCCATCCCAGCAGCCCTGTTGTTATGTTAGTCGAGCACTAGCTGATCGACAAAATTTTTTAATCGCGCCAACCTTTTTTTTCTGACCAATCTTTAATATAAGCTAATAAAGTATAGCCAACATTTTAACATTGCTATATAGTATCTTAAAAAACTTACTTAAAAATAGCTGAAATATAATCTTGATAAAATACGTAAACACAAACATATCAATACAAATAACAAAATCTCATGTAATCGGGTAGGGGAGACCGGTACACAGTGGACCACTTTTTCAGTTAAATTTTTTTTTTCTCTTTAACAGACTGACCAATCTGTATGAAAATATTTTTGAATATTCCTTAAACCTTCTTACATCCATCATAATTTTCTCACAACATAGTTTTCAATACATTAAAAAAATATATATATATACACTGGTCCACCCACCAGGGTACAGTGGACCACTATTAGGTATTATCTAAAATATAATATAAATCTATTTTTCATTAATCTAATTCTTTTTTGTTGCCTCTTCATTCGCAAAATAACATAGTAATATAAATTTTGAAACAAAAACAAAAAATTAATTATATTTTGAAAATAATAACAGATTAATACAGGAACAATTGCAATTTAGTTGAAGTTATTACTTAAGTACAAAAAAAATCAGCTCACAATAAAATTTGCAAATGAAATTCCAAAATACTTATCAGTAAGATTGAGCCTGGAATTTTCAAGAAATAATTTTGGGTCTGCGAGCAACATTATGAAATCATTGACATCAACAGCAGATTCATCTACAGTTTCGGGAGAAATAAACTGATTTCCATTCAATTTGCATCTCATGAATCTTACTTGAATAGAATCATCAACAATTAGACAACAGTTATATTTATCAAAGGCAGTAAATACAAAACAAAATATTTCTTACTATGTTAAAAAAATTGTTATTTTTATTTGTTTACTTTATTTTACAGTTAATTCTACTTTAAAACAATCTTTCTAAGAAAACAATTATTACATATTTTGAACATTCTGCATTAGAGGAGCAGAGTGGATTGTGGACCACTGTGCCCCAGGAGTGGGTGGTCCACTGTACCACATGTTGAAGTTCAATAAATAATCATATTAATATTGTTTATAGCTTTCTTTTAAACATAATAACTTTAAAGTAAAATAAAAACAAGTATCTTAACTTTTCAAAAAAGCTGTTTTATTTTATTTATCTACAACCTTTAATTACTAAAAAAATAAAAATATGATGATGAAAAGTTTTACTTTTAGAAGCTCAAAACAACAAAGCAGGATAAAATAGTTCAATCTGAGCTAAACATACTTTCTGAAGGCGATAAATAATCATTGCAGTGCTGTTGTCTATTAGGATAGAAGAGAAGCTTAAAAAAAAATTAAATAAATAAAATATTAGGGGGTGGTCCACTGTGTCCATAGGTTCACTGTGTACCGGTCTCCCCTATATTAATGATAGGCTTAGTCAATAAAAAAAATGTTAAAGTAGGCCATAACATAAATTAGAAACATTGTATTTCATAATGAAAACATCGTATCTAATTTTATATACATAAAAGTGAAAACTTACGTTATATAAATTCCCTATATAATATACCAAAGTTTCATCACAATTAAACGTATTTCAATCACACTGAAATAAAAAGTTTTAGTTATTAAATTTGTGTGAGGTGAATGATGGGAAAGTTTGATTTGGAGAGTTGGAAAATATAGCTAACAAGTAAAAAACCAATCTTCTATCGTCATCAGATATTTAAAAGACTTCTTTAAAAGATTCACT
Organism: Maratus michaelseni; assembly: GCA_963931845.1. Taxonomy (NCBI): domain Eukaryota; kingdom Metazoa; phylum Arthropoda; class Arachnida; order Araneae; family Salticidae; genus Maratus; species Maratus michaelseni. Next base: position 3,771,253 of record OZ007592.1, on the reverse strand, counting down.
GATTATTTTTAACGATAAAACAGGTAATACTATTGACAATTATCTCACCATTTACGCCACTAAATCAAAAGACAATTTCTAAAAGGACAATCTAATCAAAATAAGTAAACAAACAATAAATAAATAAATAATAAAATACCTCATATGAGTGTTTGAACTTTGAAGGAGGGGGGGGGGGGGGGGTGGGCTATGAGACCTATAGCGGCAGGGCTGTCGTCTCCAATGATCCAAACCACATGAGTGTTATTTTTACAAAAACAACATTCGAGACTCGTTGAAAACAAACAGATGATTGATTTGTTGATTAGAGGCTGTTTCAAATTAACTGATAAAAAAAAAAATCTGAATCTTTTTTTCCTTTAAAAAATGACAAATTAAATATATAAATAACAATTAAATTGTATATATATAATTATAAAATATTTCAATATTTTAATCAAGGAATCTAAATATTTTTCGACTTAATGAAGATTTTGAAATAAGAAATTCTTTATTATAACAAAAAAGAAAAATGTACAAACAATAATTTAATTTAATACATATATATTACATATTAAAAATTGCATTAAAAACTGTTTTCGTATTTAAAAAAAAAAAAGAATCTAAATAGTTTTTCAGCGATATGGATATGCTTTAACGTTTAACTGTAACCGTAATAGGCAAGAGCTTCCTTATTGCGCAGTAATAAAAAGTAGTGAAAAGGCTGAAGATCTGTAATGTTAGTCTACCAGAAAAAGCATAAGAAAATAGTCCGATTTTAAAAGTGGATTATATTGAAAACAAGAGTTTTCCTACGTTAGCGCAATATCGTAAACGCTTCATCTAAAACTGATTAATATAATATATTAATTTTAAAAAAATCGTTCGATCCATTTTCGAGATAACAACTCTGTGCCCATTACACCATTACATTTTCCATTTTCGCTTAAAAATTGGTTTCCAGATCTCAAAATCTACTGCATGTAGAAATCTATAAATTTCCGGATAGAGTTAGGCCATAGATATAAGACTAATGTGAAAAAATCGAAACGGTATGCCTCATATTTACTGAGATATTAAATGTCGGCGTTTCGATTTTCCTTTGATGTCCTGCTAGCTGTATATATAAGAGTGACGGAATCTTCGGTTTTGGGCTTACGGTTTTCGGTTTTTCGCTGCGTCACTCAAGAGACTACCGTCTCTTATGATACTTATCTTGAACGACTAGCTTGAACTAGGGTGCCTGTATGTGAAAATGGCGACGCACGGATTAAAATATTTGATTATTACTTTACCCATCATACGTAGTATAGGGTAAGTCTTGTAATCGTTTTGAAAATCGAAAAAAAAATTTTGTCGGATTTACACGTTTCAGACACTGGAGATTCCGAAAAACATATTTTTAGAAAAAAAAATTTGCCGTCCGTCTGTCTGTGTGTCTGTAAACGCTCTATCTCCCGAAAAAATTGAGATAGAGAATTTGGTATGTACTTAGTATGTAATAATGGGAAGAAGCCTATTTCATTTCAATAACCTCGATTAACCGGAACTATTTTTTCGGACTCTCGAAATATTCGTTCTGATAAAAGGTATATAAAAATTTTCGAAATTGTTTATTTTAAGAAATGAATATAAAAGACAATAAAAAAACATAAATTTTGCATACAGCATGAAGTCGATCGGATAAAAATTTCCCGAGATATTTGGAATCCGATTTACCACACTCTTCGATTTTTCATGACCCTGTATTTCATCCAAATTTCACTTCAAAGATCTATTTTAATTAGAAATTTGACGCTTAATCAGATGCAGTAAACCGCTAGTTAGTAGGATTATTATTTTTGGAGTTATAAGGATGTTTCTTTCAAGCAATTCAGTAATCGAGCCTTTAAAGTTTGTGACGTCATCAAGCCACGATTTTATTTGAATTGCAATGCATTTTATTAGTTTACACGTTTTTATTTTAATATTTTACATTATGCATATTCATGATGGGTAAGTATTACGGTGGCCCCCAACGACTAGTTTGAGCCGATTTTGGACAAAAACGATTTTCCAGGGTATCTTGCAAAGCTTGCCATCGTCGCCAAACTAATGTTTGTTAAACATTTATTGGACGCGTTCAGAGACCGAAACGCGTGTTACTCGCATAATTGGGGAATGACTTCATCTGATTTTCTCAAGGTAAAGTTGGGATAAAACGGCTGTGTACGCTTTTGGGTAAAGTTATGGGCACGTTTACAATCAAACACTTCCGTCAACCAATCTACCATTATATTTTGATCGTAGGAACATTGCAGGAACCATCCTAGTGACATTGGTCAATTACATCATAGACCCATCAAATGGTCAGGACTCAAGTGTCATAAAGAACGACAATTAACAGTTGCAGCTAGCTATAAAACAAATCAGATTTCCCAACCTCGTCATCACTTTGCCCAACAAAATTCTCCAGGTAATGTGGGTTACACGAAGTCTGAGTCATTTCCGGCTCTGAACGCTACGGGTAACCCGCAAAATGTCACGTGGTATCGGCCTCTGTACGCTTCGGGTTACCCATGTATTAGCCTATGTAACTCGGGGTGCGGTCCTTGAACGCGCCCATGGACTTGTGACATGGAAACCTGTGTGAGATAGAAGAAAGTTTTGGGATTGTCATTAGCTCACAGGCTATCAAAGCCTGAGAGCTTATGTGCTCGCCGGTTCTGTATGTACGTACCTATGTATGTATGTATGTATGTATGTACGTAACGCGATAACTCTTGATAGAACTAACCGTTTTACTTTAAATTTTGTTTATAGGTTCCTTGTGATAAGGTGCTTCCCTGATTAGTTTTGGAGGTTCATTGGTTAAGCATAAAGGGGGGAAACGGGGGGCTAAGCCCCCATAATTTAGATACATGGGTTTTTCCTGCAGAATTATCCCATTTTCTTCGAACTTTGTATATAGGTTCATTTTGATAATGCGCTTCTGTCAATAGTTTTGGGGGTTCATTAGTTAAGTATAAAAGGGGAAAGGGGGGGCTAATCCCCCCTTAATTTAGATAAATGAGTTTTTCATGCAGAATTATCCGATTTTCTTCAAATTTTGTATATAGGTTCATTGTGATGATGCGCTTCTCTGAATAGTTTTGGGGGTTTATTGGTTAAGTATAAAGGGGGAAAGGGGGGGCTAATCCCCCCTTAATTTAGATAAATGAGTTTTTCATGCAGAATTATCCGATTTTCTTCAAATTTTGTACATATATTCATTGTAATTAGAGACTTGCCTGATTAGTTTAAGGGGTTCATTAGTTAACTATGAGGGGGGTAACGGTGGGATGACGATCCCCCTTAATATACTGTTGATTTCTTTATTTTTCGAGGGGCATATTTCAAATTCTTTGAAATAAGAGTATAATATACAATTAGTGTGAATAGCCTGTGAGCTCAATGCCCTCAGTTTAACTGGGCAGTTTTCCTTTTTATTTCTGTCATACAGCGAAATAGCCATTCTCGTTAACCCCATATTAGTCCATATCGACATCACAGTATACCCAAAGATGGGGAGGGGGCTGATAGAATTACAGCCCCCTCATCTCGAAATAGTCGAAAATGAAATGAAAAAATAGTGCTGATTTATTTTTCTTTATTTGATATAAATTTGCATTTTTTACCTATTATTTAACAGATTAGACACTCCCATCGCTTTAGTTCCATTTTCATATTAGTGTACAGTGACACCAGATTATACGCAAAGAAGTGAAAGGTGTTAATGGGGTTACAGGCCCTTCCCAAAATAGTCGAAAATAAAATGAAAAAGATGCTGATTTTTTTCTTTTTGTTTGTTTGAGATAAATTTGTAATTTTGTTTTCTGCAATCCTTACTTTTTTAGATAAATCTGTATTTTTTTCTTCTGTCATACAGCGGAACAGCCATTCTCGTTAGCCCCATGTTAGTCCACATTGATATCACAGTGTATCAAAAGAAGGGGAGGGGGCTGATGAGATTACAGCCCGCCCCTCCCGAAATAATCGAAAATAAAATGAAAAAATAGTGGGTTTTTTTCTTTCTGTTTGAAATAAGTTTGTATTTTTTCCAATATCATTCAACACACTAGCAGCTCTCTTCTCTTTAGTTCCATGTTAGTGCACAGTGATACCACATTATACCCAAAGAAGTGTAAGGGGAGGTTTGGGGTTACAGCCCTCTTCCAAAATAGTCGAAAATTAAATGAAAAAAATGCTGATTTTTTTTCTTTTGTTCTTGTTTGAGATAAATTTGTAACTTTGTTTTCTGAAATACGACGAACTACCCATTCTGTTTAGTCTCATATCAGCGCACAGTTATACCACAGTATACTCAACGAGGGGAAGGGGGCCAATGAGGTTGCAGGCCCCCTTGCGAAATAGTCGAAAATGAAATGAAAAAGGTGCTGATTTTTTTCCTTTCTGTTTGAGATAAATTTGTAATTTAGTTTTCTGTTTTACCGCGGATTAGCCATTCTCGTTAGTCTCATATTGGTCCACATAGACACCACAGCATATCCAAAGAAGGGGAATGAGATTGATGGGGTTACAGCCCGCCACTCCCTTCTGAAATATTCGAAAATGACATGGGAAAAAAAGCACTGATATATTTTTTCTTTCCCTCCTGTCATTCAATGGACTAGCCACGCTCCTCTCTTTAGTCCTATATCCGTATAGTTGCCAAAAGAGGTTGAAGGGGGCAATGGGGTTACAGCTCCCCTTCCCGAAATAATCAAAAATAAAATGAAAAAGTGCTGATTTTTATTTATTTATTTATTTATTTATTTTTTAGATAAATTTGCAATTTAGTTTTCTGTTATGCAGAGGATTAGCCATTCTCGTTACTCCCATATTAGTCCACATTGACACTACAGCATACTGAAAGAAGGGGAAGGAGACTGGTGGTGTTACAGCCCTCTCCCTTCCAAAATATTCGAAAATGACATGAAAAAAAAGTGCTGATTTGTTGAGAGAGAAATTTTTAATTCCCCCTTGTAATTTAGTTTTCTGTCATACAGCGTATTAGCCATTCTCGTTAGTCCGAAATTCGCGTTTATTTTCGATCTTTTGACGAAATTAACGTTTTTCTTTGACCGTTTGACGGATAACGTTTATTTATTCGTGACCCTTAGTCGAAATTTGCGTTTTTTTCGCCGCTTTTTGACGAAATTTGCGTTTTTTCTGAGATTTTTTGTTGAAATTTGCGTTTTTCCGCGTCTTTTTGACGAAATTTGCGGTTATTCTGCGGCTCTTTCACGAAATTTGCATTTTTTTTTTTGCGATCCTTTGACGAAGTCGCGCATTTCCGTGGCCCTTTAACGGATCATTAGATGAAATTTGACCTTTTTTTCGCGATCCTTTTTCCAAATTTGCGTTTTTTCAGGTTTTTTTTTGACGAAATTCGCGTTTTTTCCACGGTCCTTTGTCGAAATTCAAGCTTTTCAGTGTTTTTTGACGAAATTCGCATTTTTACCATAGCCCTTTGACGAAATTCGAGGATTTCTGCGGCTCTTTGACAAAATTTGTGTTTTTTTGCGATCCTTTGACGAAAGTCGCGTTTTTCCGAGGCCCTTTGACGGAATTCGCGTTTCCTCCGCGACCATTTGACGAAATTCGCGTTTTCTTCGCGATCATTAGATGAAATTTGACTTTTATTCGCGATCCTTTTTCCAAATTTGCGTTTTTTCCACGGTCCTTTGTCGAAATTTAAGCTTTTCAGCGTTTTTTTTTTTTGACGAAATTCGCATTTTTACCATAGCCCTTTGACGAAATTCGAGGTTTTCTGCGGCTCTTTGACGAAATTTGCGTTTTTTTTCGATCCTTTGACGAAATTTTTTTTCACTTTCCTTTGACGAAATACGTGTTTTTTCTGCAGCCCCTTTGACGAAATTAGTGTTTTTTCTGCAGCCCCTTTGACGAAATTAGTGTTTTTTCAGCGGTCATTAAACGAAATTCGCGTTTCCTCCGCGATCATTTGACGAAATTCGGGTTTACTCCGCGATTATTTGACGAAATTTGCGTTTTCTCAGCGATCATTTGACGAAATTTGACCTTTTCTCTGCGATCCCTTGACAAACTTCGCGTTTTTTTGCGCCCTTTGACAAAATTTGAGTTTTATCCGTGGCTCTTTGACGAAATTCGCATTTTATCCGCGGCCCTTTGACAAAATGGATTTTCCATGATCCTTTAACGAAATTGGAGATTGTTTTTCTACGAACAATTGACGAAATTGATTTTTCTCGGCGGCCATTTGTCAAAAATAGCGATATATTTTTAAATCCGAATTTTTGGACTGATGACTAATTTTTAAAAATTTTTGGAACTTCATGTCTTAAATTTTCAGAAAATTTTGAACAGAATCACCCCCCCCCCATCTTTCCCCCCCTCTGGCTACGTCCTTATTGTCAAAAATTATTGTTGTTTACAACACAATTCAACGTGTTTCGTAATATTCAGAATATTATGGAAATTTAAGTCACCCCCCCCCCCCCCCCCGAAATAAAATAAAATCCTGGGTACGCCACTGCTTGCGGGAGAAGTCCTTTGGGGGTTTTGTTTGATAATAATTGATCGAACATTTTTTTGGGGCTGAGAACCCGGGAATTTCGGGCACAATCGATAATTAGCCGGGTGAGAGCCAGAACAGTTCGCACACCTGCAGGGTTCCTCAAACGGCTTGGGGCAATCAGGAGCGAGATGCTCCCCGGAGCACTTTACACATTGCATCCTAAGATGGCATGCCGCAGCCGAGTGGAAGAACCCTTGGCAGCGGTGGCACCATCCATAGGTGGCACTGTTGGGGTCCCTTTCGTCCCCGGTATTTCTCAAATTGTACTTTCATTCCTAGGATCTCCGTGACTTCGAATAGTTTAGAAGAGTCAGCTAATCTGGGCAGTTGCACTAAGAAGAGAGGCAGTGGAACCTTGTTGCCCCTAACGAGCTGCTGGAAAGAGCAGATTTCTAAATAATCAGTATCAATAAATTCTTTGATTTGTTCTATGTTGGTGTTTAGCAGGGAGTCCCCTAAGCACAAATTTTTGGTTCTTCTCATTTTCCAGCAGGAAGCTGCGATAATTGGAGTAACTTTTGAAGTTGCCGATATTCAAGCTCGGTATCTACATTTATTTTGATGAAACGATTTTTCATTTCTGAGCGCGTGTGTGTTTTCAGATGTAACATAAGGTTAGCCCAATTTTCAATAGGCTCAATGAAAAAGGGGGGGGGGGGTTCTTCCTTTTTTTGGGGGAGGGTTGCACTGGTCCCAGGTGTGGGAACAACTGGACTGTTCTCAGACGCAACCGAATTATCTTTTGATTTTTTTGTTTTGCTATTTTTGTGCGTAACAACTTGAAAACCGTCATTTTCTACTTCTAATGGGCGTTTTAAATTTTTCTCTACTATCATTTCGTCTTCGGACGAGTTTTCCACCTGATGAGAGGGGGGAGGGGGGGTAAGAATTGGCTTATTGCCAAAAATAGAAAAGTCAGATCTGCTCACCTTCAGGAACTCTATCTCTTCCATGATGCTGCCAATACGGTTTAATGCATTCAGTAGATTAGACTCTGCAGCTGTAGCATCTGACGCTGTATGTTTAGCTCTCTTGGCCTTATAAACGTCCATCCAGATTTTCCCGTAAGCTTCAGTATAAACCTCACGAACTTCGGAATAAACTTGTTCATCTAAGGAGTCCAGAGTAATTTCACTGTTGAGTAGTCTAAATCTTAGTTCGAGACCCTTTTGGTACACGGGCTCATTCATAAAGTCTATCAATAGTTTGATCATTCTGATCCACAGAGTCTCAGAAAGTTCAGAGAAAGTCCCAAGCACTAAAAATCCGTCTGAGAAACACAACAGCCAACGCGATGAAAATAAACAAAGCACGAGAGGACGGGTGAATCACATCCTGCTCCCTCCGTGACCTTGTGCACTTCCTTCCTTCCGTCGCTGCGTTTAAAGAGAAGCACGTGGCTCCCGTGATTCGACTAATTAGTCAATAACTAATAACTTAAGTGGTATACAATCATGAAAATCGTATCTTCTTGCAGGACTCACCAAGGCGAATCCATCTCTACAACTTTCAACTTCGTAGATCTATGGATTCGGAGCAATGAAAAGTCCGTCCTACACGTCCCCTGAGGATCCTGGCTTTGTACTTCTCCGACAATGTATCCAGCTTTGCAATTGTTATATCTTTAAACAGATTTGTAACTTTGAATTCGGGGTATGAGAATTTGAATGTTTTTGTAAAAAAATTATAAAATCTGTTATAAACTTCCTAAAGATGTGTGCCCTGCTTTGTCACCCGATAAATCATTTTGCAAAGAATCCTTTGTCTGTGAATTAAAAAAAAAAAAATCAAGTCGAAAAGATACCAAAGTTTTAATTTTCGACACGAACATCCAATTTTGACATCCTGTTGGGTATTTGATACCAAACAGAAGAATTTAAAAGATGTAAATTGGGGGAACGGATCATGTTAATTTCATTATAATCGTGTCCAAGCAGATTGTATTATTCGGCAGTTTTTTTTAAGCACAACTCTTAAGAGCAAAAGCCTCTAGCAATCGGTTTCTGTTAAAATAAACTTCTTAAGGTACAATTTATAATTTTTTCGAAAATTATTTTGAAAATATATATAATTTTAAAACTAACTTTCGAAACAAATATGAATTGCAACCTATAATTTCATTTTAAAAAGATATAGTTATCGAGAAGCTTTAAATAGGCGATTCCGTAACGTAGTTTTTGAGTTAGGGTTAAAAATATCCGCATTCCGCAATCTGTTTTAAAAACGATTACAAATGAATTTAACACTATCCGTTTCAAACTTTACACCTTCATGACTCCTAAACTACTTGACTGAACTCCTTCCCGTTTGGTAGCCAAAGGGTAAAATTGACCAAGGATATCAAAATTAGGTGTTGGAATTGAAAATTTTAAAGTCTGGTATATAATTTCAGTATGACCGCCTTAAGCTCGTCTTTTTTAAAGATAAATTGAAGAAAGACATAATTTCTAGTCAGTTTTCTATTTGTTTTGTTCTTTCTGTGAAAATTTGGAGATGAAAATGTATTTCATTTTTTACTTTTCACCAGCAATAAATAATCTATTAAAGCTTCTCACTTTAAAGGATGAGATTTAACGTTATCTAAACTTTAAATCTCAATCAAATCAATATATTAATAAATCCCAATTATCTAAAGCTTACTCTTTAAATAAAATAAAAATACTTTTAGCATTTGCCTTAGTCGGTCTCTTAAAAAATGATCCTAAAAGCAAAAGATGACAGATTTTTACTTTTACAAAATAAATCGTTTATATAACTTTTTAAAGCTTTTTTTGGACTTAACATTTATCTAAATGTTTTCAAAAGGAAATTCACAGCTCTCTGGCAAACAGCTCTCTTTCACATTAACCAAACAATTTAAAATACGCAATTAATAAAAAAGGATTGGGAAATGTCGATTTTTATAATTAATGAGAAAAGTGACTGCGATATTATTTGTGTGTGCGGGGAGGATAATACGGCCCAGTAATAAATTTAATAATTTCAATAAAAGCCCGGTCTGGACTGAATCTGTTTTTTAAAAGAATGCAAGGCCCAATCGTGTTTCCTGAAAAAATGAAATCGGAGTCACCAGATAAACGAAAAATCATGCGCCAAGCATAGATTATGAAACACTTTCTGACACAACTGTAACGAAACTTCACCGTTCAATAAGGTGAAAGAAGATATGCAAGTAAACAGTTTAAAAAACACATGACACATTTCAAAATACAGTGACAAAAAAGTAGTCTAATTATTTTGTGCAGCTCTGTATAGGATCAATAGATGTGGATAAATTTAGTCCAGTTAGAATATTCACCTTTAGCAATTTTAGTCAATCGATGTAAATGCACTCGAAATCCTTTGTATACGAATTATAAATGTTACATGTACTTGATTTCTTCAACACGGGTCATGCCATGCTAAGCCACAATAAAATACATTAAATAGGTGGAATCGAAATATATTTACGAGAAATAGAGAACCGCAGTCAGGCACACTTTTCAGCTATAGGTTGGAAGCAAAATATTTATACTCAATTTTTGTGTGTCTGCACACCAGACGCACAACGCCCGTCTTGGCAGAAGAAACAAGTTTGAATTTCAGAGTTTATATCTTAAGAGGCTACTTATTCATTCACGCTCGCTATAATGTTAATCTAATGAGGGAATATTTTAAGATATCTCGTTCGCATTTCAATATTTTTAGATTTTTTGCATTGGATAGCTCTAGGCTTTTTTTTACTTTTTCGATTTTGGTTGCAATTTTTTTTAATTGAGGATACTTTTCCTTTCGTAACCGGTTCCGCAATTGAAATTATTTTAATAAAAAAATCGAAAAAGTACAAAAGGGCTTGCTAACTGCTTTATCCTTTTAAATTACAATGATTCCTAAACGCAATTGAAAAATTCTTTTTCAAAAATATCCAACGTACATAACATAGATCGCGGGTTCTCTTCCGAGCCCCATATTATATGCGTTATATATGCGGTTTAAAGTTCTCACACATATTGTAAAAAATCGTTAGGATGGTTTTTAATTGTTTTTATGCTCTGTTTAAAGAAAATATCTCGTTGGCAAAAGGTGAAATCATTCGAGAAACAATTCCCTCTCTGACCATTAACTGATCAAATAGCTTAGTACTATATCTAGAGACCTCAATAGATTAAATTTAATTATGTACACAATAACAATTCTATAATGTAGTCTTTTATTTATCTTTCGATCAAGCGGTTTCGGAGAAGGTATGCCATAGCAGTTAAGGGTTAAATATTACGAATTAAGTCCGCATTATTTTACTGCATTAGGAGAACATGATTAGAAAATCTCCATTCTAACTCCTCTCCCTAAAACAGATTCAATGTGGTGTACTTTTTTAACTTTGTCTATCATCTATGGTACACTGAAAGAACTTTTAAAATCGGTTCAGTAATCTATTTCTTACTTACAAGCATCTGTTATTTTTTAAAGAATCGGTATAACTTGAATTCCCATAAAAATTAAAATACCGTTAAGTAATAAATTGCAAGAAAATGGTTTAGCTCTATTTTTGTGTGGCGAAATGCACATTTATGCAGTACTTCTTTACGTACTTGACAATATTACTTCTTTATGATTGATATTTTTAAGTCCTTTTGAGTTGTTTGTGGTATTTACGTTTTCTCTCATTGCTCAGAAAAGTTGTATCTGACATTGGAATGACAAATAGATTTATCTTCTCGTTGCATTTTTTAAAAAGAAACAATCATTCGTACGCATTTGATTTTTTAGAAACGATCCCTATTTCAAATTTAAAGTTACTAGGCCGGCAGTTTCATAGAAATCGCACTAAAAATAAAACTATAAAACGTTCTCCCCCCGCCCCCTTTTAAGAACTTGAAATTATATTTTTTGAAACCTTCGTTTGGTAAAATACCATCCTAATATTAACCTGCGTGTCAAATAAAAAAATTTCTAGTCTCGATAGTTTCCGAGTAATCGTGTTTACGTTTCATTCTTTTAAATCTCTAATATTTCAACAGACTAATTTTCAGAGCATATATACATCTTAAAAGTAACTACCCTATCAAATTGCATGTTTTTAGTGTCGAAAAAAATCAAAGAAATCGAATTTTAAAAGGTTTTTCACTCTTGCACCTTCTTGAAGGAAGTCAGAAAAAAATATATATATAACTCATTTTTTTGTGCAGACTGTCTGCCTGTTGGAAGATTTGAAATCAGTTCAGTAGTTCCAAAGTAATCTCTATTTTAAGTTTTCCGCTCGTTTTTAAATTTCGAAATTTCAGAAAGTTTTCTGTTCGAAAATGACCGTTTTAAAAGTAAGAACCATGTCAAATTGCAAGTTTCCAGCCTTAATAATTTCAGATAAATCCTATTTTAGAATGTATTCCTCTCATTCCATCTTTTTAAATTTCGATTTTGTAGAAACCGATTTACATCTTAAAAAGTATCCCATGGCTAAAATCACAATTTTAGAATGTATTTTGCTTCTGCAGCCTTTTAAATTTCGATTTTTTTCAAAAATTGTTCACTATGAAATTTTACGCAGTAAAAGTAACAAATGTCGAAATATTCCAAAAAAAAAAAAAAAAATGTCTAAATATGTCAAATGTCTATCCCTAATAATTCCAAATAAATCATAGTTTAGAGCGTTTTCTGTTCATTTCAGTCTTTTTAAATTTCGAATTTTTTAGAAAGTCTTTAGTGAGAATTTAAATATTTTATATATTCCAAATTTCAAGTTTCTAGCTCACAGTATAAAAGAAATTGCAATTTTAGAGCGCTTTTTTCTTTATCATTTCAAGTTACGATTTTTTTTTTTAAATTAGTTTGTGCGAGCATTTGTCTCTTCAAAGGAGCAGCCATGTTCAATTTAAAGTTTCTATCCCTAAAAAATTCCATAGGAATTGTAGTTTAGAATGTTTCCAGAATGGTTTCCGTGCATTCTTAACTTTTTCAATTTCGATTTTTTTTAGAAACGGCTTTTAGAGAACATTTGCATCTTATAATCAACTTGAATCAAAAATCGCTATTTTAGAAAGCATTTTTCTCTCACTCTATTGAAATTTCGATTAAAAAAAACTGTTCTGTGCGAGCATTTATGTCTTAAATGTAACAGCCAAAAACAAATTTAAAGTTTCTATACATAGAAATCTCAATTTAGAAGATTTTTAGGATATTTTCAGCTTATTTCCCCCCTTTTTAAAAATTTCGAATTTTGTAGAAACTGTTCTCATTTACATCTTACAAGTGACCATCATGCAAAATTTTCAACAAGTGTCGCAATTAAAAAAAAAAAAAAAAAAATCTTGTCCTGCACTTGTTTACATATCGAATTTTTTTAAGAATTTGTTTCGTTGCGAGTATTTACGTCATAATATTAAAATTTATAGTCTTAACAGTTCCAAATTAATCGTAATATAGAACGTTTTTAGAACATTTCCTCTCATTTCACCCTTTTAAATTTCGAATTTTCTAGAAACCGTTCTTTCGGAACATTTACATCTTAAAAGTTTCTACTATTCAAAATTTAAAGTTTTAGCTTAAACAATGTCACAGAAATCGGAATTTTAGAATCTTTTTGTTCCTGCACCCTTTTTACATTTCGAAATTTCCAGAGACTTGTGTGCAAGCATTTACGTTTTAAAAGTGACAGCCGTGTTAAATTTAAAGTTTCTTATTCCTAACATTTCCTTAGAAATCGTAATTTAGAACGTTTTCCGCTGATTTCACCCTTTTTAAATTTCGAATTTTCTTATAAATCGTTCTTAGAGATCATTTAAATCTTATAAGTAACCATTCTGCCAAATTTCAAATTTCCCGCTCTCTTCAGTAAGACAAAAGTGGAAATTTCAGAACGTTTTATTTGCTAGAATATGGCTTATGTTAGAATATAGCAGAAGTTGTGACCATTTGAAATCTGTTCGTAGTTGCAGAAATTACTTTTACAAACGCACAAACGTTTTTTTTATTTTTTAATAATATTAGTATAGATTAACAAAATGTTTTTAATTATAGTGTAGGTTAAATACAGTCATTCCCCGATTACAAAATAACAGTTGAAAATATTCCTATGAAAGCTTTTTTTTCTTGTTTTGGCTGAATGGGAACTAGTCCATAAAAGTGAATCAAGTTATTTTTAACGAAATGTATTCGATGAAAGAAAAAACGTAATTCGTTTGTGGTTCTTAAAATTCGATAGCCTGTTATCTGTTCGGCGGGATTTTATCCATTGTTGTGGATGCCACCGTAGAGCAATGGTATGAAAAGTTTAAAGAAATTTGTAGCGCCATAGACATTGTAGGAAGTAGCAGGCATATACATACGTTTAAATTTAGTAACGATAATTGGACTTTCTATAACCCCTTTTACGCAATTTGTACAATAGCTTTTGCACAATACATGTATGTAATCGGAGAAATACTTTATGATAACCGTGTACATCCGATGAGGATATTACCTAAGGGGCCGTCCACAAATGATGTCACGCTTGGAGAGGGGGGGGGGAAGGAGTTCATGAAATTGTGACAGTTTGTGACGAGGGGGTGGGAGGGGGTAAGAAGAAGTGACATCATACATTTTGGTTAAAATAAAATCATTTAAAATCAGCAGATTAAGGGTGCATTCAAATCCAAACTGCTTATTTTGACATATTTTTTAATTCATTTTTGCTCTAAAATGCATCCACTTGGCAGGTTCTCTTATTCAGAAACTTTATAATGTCCGTATTGTCTCGATTGTTTGATAAAGGCAGAATATATTTTTTAAAAATGCTGTCAAAGGGGACATTTTGAACCGAATTTCTCGAAGCGATAGCGTTGGAAACAAAAAAATGATCGTAGTGTGAAAATAATTGTTTGTAAATCAATTTCTAATGAATTGAACGAAAAATAAAAACACAGGTCCCTTATAAATCTCTTCATAAATCACGCCGCCAAGTTTCATGTTTTTACTTTTAAAAATGAGTCTGAAAATGTGTCTCAAAAATTTGAGTTGTTGAGCGTGGAAAAAAAAAAAAATTTAATACCGCCTTAAATGTTGAAGTTATTTTGAAAGTACCAGAATTTGTGGGTATTTTTTTAATCGGGGCTAAAACAACTTTGATGCAATTTGTTTTCACTTATATTCCTTTCTTTTCAAAAAAATATATTAATAAATTATTACTAATTGTATTACTTTACTGCATATTTATTATGTTTTTTGCTGTAAACCTTAATCTTATTTTATAGAAAATAACTACACGAATCATTTTCATTGTTATACTCACAAATGCCATTGGTTAAAGTTTAAAAATAAAATTTGAAATAGGATCTATAACGCAGGGCTTTGTTTCTGAACTGCAAGTATATGCCTATGTAATATAGCGTGACATGTGACAAGGGGGGAGGGGGTATGGTGAAGTGTAACACTTTGTGACCAAGGGGGGAGGGGGGTCAAAAATATTGGAAAAAAGTGACATTTATGGACAGCCCCTAATAGTTTATATTATTGCCTATAATATTACCTACATTTTTTTTTTTTTTTTTTTGCATTAAATTCAGAAATGTTTTAGATACTTATCAGTCAAGGTATTTTATTCTTAAGTGATTTCATTTAATGTATAGACTGTAAACTTACTGGTGCATTCAATCTTTACTTTTCAGACTTCAAAAATATTTAGGGTGACTTTTTTAATCCAACGATTCAAATTTAAATAAAAGCATGTAACCTTTTTTTTTTAATTTTTTCACTTTAATAGGCTTACAAAACCTACAAATATAAGAACCGTTCTGAATTTGCAGAATGGAACTATTTGAAATATCAAAACATCTTTAAAATGTAGTACTTGCAAACGGTTTTCTCCCTATTTCATAATGTAACGGTTCATTAAGGTTAAGTTCATGCGAAGTTAATGGAAGGCTATAATCGTGCATAATAATGAAATAATGACGTTATTGGACGCGAATGACGTCATGCCTCATTTGTAGGGTAGGGTCGTTCTAGGAAGTTCTAGGATTTTCCAGACCCTTTTCACGCGTTCACGTGGCTGATGGGGCACGAGTTTCGTCCGCTTTTCACATTTCTGTCTTTCGCGCTGCACGTGCCATGTGGAGGTCACTGTCTAGGATACGAAGGTTGAGAGAAACTTGAATTGAAATGAAAATGTCGTCTAATCAGAATAATGGAATGGGTCAACTTTGTTTACGACAAAACAATTTTTCCTTTTTTTCGATTTCTGCAATGAGGATGATATGAAAAGGCTGAATACGCGGAAGGTGAAATGTTAGCGATTGCGAAAGTTGTTTCGTCATTCGGTAGGTTAAAAAATACTTAACTAGCATCTGAAATAGTTTATTTCACATCGGACTTACCATGTAAGCGGCGAGATGCTTAATTAAAGTAGATTTGCAATCTTTACTGTTTTTTTAAACAGCGGAAATGAAATAGGAACTTGAGCTGCCAGTTACCAGTTTATTTAAAACCTTTTAAAAGGCACAACAACCTGTAAAAATAGATTTATTTTAAATGCTAAAAGGCACAAAATAAACACTTTATAAACAGTATACCAAGCTGGAGTGACAAATGAGGTGCGTTCGTACTATAACTAGTTTTATAAATATTCAGATCTTGGTGCTATAACTGTTACTCTTATGCAAAAATGCATGAATACAAAATTAATTTTATTTTCATATTTCATTTTATTTTAGGTTTCAATACTTTTACAAAAAATGCATTACAATTTTGTTACATTAAAATTATACTATGCGCAAATATCCAATACAAGACAACGTAATATATATATATATATATATATATATATATATATATATATATGTATATATGTACTGTTATTACGGTAGGATTCATTTCCGTCCTAAAATAAGTACATTTTAAGGGGGCAACATTTTGGACTGAAAATTCCAATGGGAAACGGAAGTTGTGAATTTCAGAACATGAAAGCGATATTTAGACTTTTTTTCCATTTAATATCTATTTCTCTGGAATAATACGCATTATGTATTTAAATTCAGTCATACGGAAATAACAGCACTCTATCTTAAACAGGACGTCTAGAATCATGACCTATCATGGGATATCATTGAATGAATGAAGAAAACGTTTATTAATGTATTTTTAAGTTTTGATTTTCGATTGTTTCTTCAATTTGAAATGACTCAGCACAATTCTGCAACGATTCTATCGATTAATTTTCAAACCCTTCGGTTGGGTCGTTTTTGCCCTGTTCTATTGCGGACAGACGGATGGACCAGACGATAACTCTAGGTGCTACGTAACCATTTATTTACGAACGCACCTAAGAACTATAGAGAACTTTATACGAAAACTATTTACCAATACTCTCAAATAAGTAAATAAAAAAAATGAAAGGATTAATTTAATTTTAAAAGCCAATCCATTTTGAGAAGTGTTCAAAAAATGACCAGTTGATATTAGGTATAATAGAAAATCCACTCACATAAATTGCAGGATAATTTTTCCCTTCCTATCTATACTATCCATCCAACTAGAAGAGAAACCATAGGAACATTTAAAAATACAATACAACATCATTTAACATTCCAAAATTGGGGTTCGAGTGACAAATATGGAAATAAACATCGAAGTAAAAAACAACTTGCATATTCCGAGAAAAGAAATCCTATATCGTGCAACTTATACAATATTCTTATTTCTTTTGATAATGGCTGATTCAGCCAGTCTAATAAAACTTATTTTACAATTTATAATGTGCCTGCAATCTTATGTCCTTTTAGCATTTAAAACAAGTATTTGTGTTCTGCGAAGCCTTGAACCCCTTGGGGACGAGCGACACGTATACGTGACGCATAAGATGCTCAGAATCCTCGATTATTCCCACCAGTTATTTTTTAGTGTAATGAAAACATTTCTGCGATTCGACTAGGCGAAAATTTCTGTTTTGAAAAACCGGCGGTAAAAGATTAAAAATTCCGTAAAAGACGCTCGTCGCGAAGGGGTTAAATTTGGGCATGCAAGACCAGAGAGATTTCAGTGGGTCGTTAATGTTTATTTTTAGTAAAATAGAATTAAATTGTACATTTTTTTATTTTCAATTTTTTGTAAGTGTACGCGCAAAAAATTCATGTCTAGCACCGTGACATTTTTGGATTGGAAATCGGTTCCGTACACCTGACGGAGTAAACTAGTAGGATGGGTTCATCACAAAACTTTCTTCTGTATAAACTAGTCGGATGAGCCCAGGGTTGAATTCAGGGACATCCCCCCCCCCTCCCCCCGCCGGAGCTTTGAAATGTTCACCCCCCCGGAAGATTTGAGATTGTATGCTTTTGTAAAAAAGTGCAATTTCCCCCCGGAACTCTACAATGTCCTCCCCCCCGCAGCCACAGAAATTCCTCCCGGAGAAAAGTGTCTGAATTCAACACTGGATGAGCCAATCCCAAAACTAGCACAACACTTCACATACACATAAAACGAATCTCTCTACACCGATTTATATCAAGGTCTAACTGAATCCAAAGTTTCATTCAATTCCGTTCAGATAGGACTATCGCTCAAATCGTGTCAATTCTGAAAAATGCAGCCTATTAGCCACCTGCTGGTAGATTCACACCAGAACATAATCAACAAGAACTTACGTCTCTAACTGAATCAGAAGTTGGATTCTTGAGATAGAGCTATCCGGAAAATCAAGGAAAAAGTAAGTATGTTGTGAGAATTTACATTAAAACATAATTAGCGTCTATGTATGTCAAAGCGTAACAGAAAGTTGAGTTTGATGAAATTATGTGCATTAGTTATTGAGATTGAAAAATGTAGCATAGTAGCACCACCTGTTGATCGAATCAGCACCCATTTATATCAGGAACACTGAATCTAGAGTTTTATTAAATTCCGAGCATTAGTTCTTGAGATAGAGCACCCACAAAATTTTTGTCACATACAGACTCAAGAGCAGACATTTTCTAAAAACAGTCCAATCGTATTCAGGATCTTCTAAAACGTATCAATCCGCCGAAAACCGGAAGTCGAAAATTTTCATGAATCCAATACTTTTTTCTTGTAAAGATAGAAGAAAGTAAAAAAAAGGGCATTCTTTTCTAATCTGATAAATACGCCTACCTAATGAAAAATGATGCCTACCGAAATTTTCTAAAACATCTTCAATCAGAGGGTCTTATGGCGCGCTTCATGATCTGCCGTCGAAGGGTTAAATTGAGGATGAATCCCAGTCGTGTGAATCTCTCCTCACGTGTGATTTCTGCGCTCTCTGAAGGACGCAAAGCTCGGAGTCGCGTGACTTGTGAACGTGTATCCATGAACCAATTAAGTGGAGGATGCGAAAGAGCAAGGGATGTTTCGTGAATAGATCGCGGTCACAGAATCGTTTCCCACTTTTTCTGGATATTTCTGTATTCTGAAAATAAAATGGGTCACTTGCAGGGCAGGGCGCTTTAATGCGGCTTAGGAATGTCAATTTCTCATTCTCTCTATTTTTAAGAGATAGTGAATTTGTAGCTTGCACTCTGATGTAAGCTTTTAAACATGTAAAGATATCGAACTTATTATTTCTTTATTTATTCATTTATTTATTACCCATCATACGTAGTATAGGGTAAGCATTGTAATTGTTTTAAAAATCGAAAAAAGAAATGAACGTTTCAGACACTGGAGATTCCGAAAGACATATTTTTAGAAAAAAAAATTTGCCGTCCGTCCGTCTGTGTGTGTCTGTAAACGCTCTATCTCCCAAACAAATTGAGACAAGAGACTTTAAATTGGGTATGTACTTAGTATGTCATAATGGGAAGAAGCTTATTGAATTTCAGTCACCTCGATGATCCGGAACTATTCTTTTCGGACTCTCGAAAGAGTCGTTCTGATAAAAGGTCTATAAAAATTTTCGAAATGGTTTATTTTAAGGAGTGACTATAAAAGACAATAAAAAAACATAAATTTTGCTTAAAGAACGAAGTCGATCGGTTCATGAGTGACCGAGATATTTGGATTCCTATTTTCCACACGCTTCGATTTTTCGTGACCCTGTATTTCATTCAAATTTCAATTCAAGGATATATTTTAATTGGAAATGAGACGTTTCATCCGACGCAGTAAACCGTTAGTTAATAGGACTATCATTTTTGGAGTTATATGGATGTTTCTTTTACGCAATTCAGTAATACAGCATTTAAAGCGAGGCTAACGAAAAAGACCGCGGTGCATTCCACTTATCTTTTTTTACAGACCGCTAGAGTGACGTGATGCTCTTTTCGTACACCTGCATTGGTGCATTCGAGCATCGCGTGACTCCGGCGGTCTGTAAAAAAAGATACGCGTAAAGCACCACGGTAGCCTTTCTTTTTCGTTAACCTCGATTTAAAGTTTGTGACGTCATCGAGCCAGGATTTTATTCGAATTGCAATGCATTTTATAAATAGTTTACGAATTTTTTATTTTCGTATTTTATATTATGGTTAAGTATAGTGCAGTGGCCCCCAACGACTAGTTTTTTCATATTTTTCTTCTTCACGATTGTATGTCAAAAGTAAAGTAGAATTCGGATTGAAAACATGAATCTATTGATATTATTTCGAAAAAGTAAATCAAAAGTTTATTTTATTTTTTTTACTTATTTTGAAAAATTAATTTTAAGTATTTTACGAAAGCAAATCAAAAATTTGGAATAGTAATTTGAAAACATCCTTTTAACGTTTTAAATATCTTGGAATTATTTTGAAAATTTAAATTTTTTAAAATTTTTTATTTCTAAAATAATCCAAAAGTTTATTTAAAAAAAAATGTGTTTTGAAAAGTAAAACACAAACTGGAAAAATTTATAATTATTTTTAAAAAATTAAAGAAATTTTTTTAAGAATATGTTGAAGAGACATTTCAAGACTAAGTATTTTGAAATTATATTAAAGGTAGTTAATATTTTTAATCAAAGTTTTTTAAAGATTTTTAAATTAATTTTAAAAACAAATTGAAACATTTAAATATTTTGAAATTATTTTTGAAAAAGTAATAAAAGAAATTTCAATATTTTGAAATTCTTCTTAAAATATATTTAGAAAATCTCAGTATTTTGAAATTAATTTGTAAAATCAATTGAAAAGCTTAAACATTTTGAAATTATTTTGCTAAAGTTATGCAAAATATTTATTATAAATGTTTTCAAAATATTTTGAAAACGTAAATGATAATTTTTAAAAATATTTTTAAATAATTTTTTTCAAGAGTAATTAAAAAAATTTGGTAATTTTAAAATTTATTTTGGAAAATTAATTTAAAAATTAAAAATTTCGTTAAAAGGATAATTTAAAAATTTGACTATTTTGAAATTCTTTTAATAAAGTAATTAAAAAATAGAATATATTGAAATTATTATCAAAGAGTCATTCAAAAACGTAATTCTTTTAAAAATTATATTAAAAAAGTAGCTAAAATATTTTAATTATTTTTAGAAATTAATTAAAATGCAAGATATTTTGAAATGCTTTAAGAAAAGTAATTGACTATAGCTATCGTGAAAAACGTAATGTAGCAGCGCCACCTGTTAAACAATGTACACCAAGAAGCAATCGGAACCCATTTATATCAGGGACTCACTGAATCTAAAGTTTGATTAAATTCCGTTCATTAGTTCTTGAGGTAGATTTTGTCATAGTTATTATATATCCTGCCATTTCTTTTAGAACTAAAAAATAATCAGTTTTGGATTATTGAGATACTTTTTCATCATGAGGCATCGGATCCGGGTTCTATTCCTGGCCTGGACATTTTTCACTCTGTCGGTTATACGCTTTGTTAACAATTTGAAAAATTCACAGGTATTTAGATAATTTTAAAATGTGACGAATCTACACTTTCGAATTTTATCACCCATTTAAAGTAGTCTAAAAGATATGTAAATTAGCGGATGACTTTAGGGACATAAAACATTTTGGCTTGGTAAATTCTAATGAAGGAATCTTCTAGACCCGTTTGCGTAATGTTCACCCCCATCTGCTATACATGTTTAACATGTCACATGACCTTCAAATGGGTGTTCCGTCACATCATTTTAGGGCTCCACAAAAGAATGGACACACTATTGGAATATTTCATCGATGGCTAGATCTAAAAGCCCCATCCTACTACGAAGGCAGAAGAAACTTTAAGCACTGCAGGTGCAAGAGGGGAGAAATGCTTCGTAGAAAATTTCTCATAACGCAGTGAAAGACTGAAGCCGTCTCCGATTCCAGAGATGTGTTAAGCTACTAATACGCGCACGGCTGAAGCATTTCCAATTTGTATCCGAAAAAGTTGCAAGTAAGGCAACTAAGTAAACTTTAAAAAGATGTTTTCAAATTAAAAATTAAATAATGTTTTCAAAAATAAGTTGATTTACTTTTTCGAAATAATATCAATAGATTCAATTTTTCAGCCCAAAAATTCATCCGGAATTCTACTATGGCATCCAATCGTAAAAGAAGAAAAATATGAAAAAATAAATAAATGAATGTTTTTCATAGGCCATTTTTTTTCGAGCAAAAATTTCAGATCGAGATTTGTGTTTTGCTTAAATAGTCATGATAATAAATATTTTCTATTTCATTATGGGAAATTGTATCCTTCTTTTTGATCCTGAAAACTGAACAGAAAATAATTAAATGGCTCTTACTTTAATGAATAGGAAGCCCGGAAATAATTTCATGTGAGTTTCTTTTTTCCAAACACAATAAGTACTCGGTACATAAATATGCAATGAATTTATGATAAGGTTATAAAAACTTTTCATTGCGTTTTCATGAATTATAATTTTATGCATAACATTTCAATATAATATTGTTTCAATATTGGACAGTTTCCCATTGCATTTTGGAACAGATTTTTAGGATTTCAATTCATCTCACGAAACTCTATTCGTCCCGCTTCTCTGTCTGTCCGTCACAGAGCCGGTTCTCAAACTGTATAAATTAGACTTGAAATTTTGTGTACTTACAGCTGAATATCTACTGTCACGCTGAAAATCGTAAAATTTTGAAAAAATTGTACTACTTTAATAGAGAGAGATAAAAAACCAAAAATATAACAGCCTTTTCCTATTACATTTAAACACTTTTCGTTTTAGAGATTTTTCCAACCATTAAAAATCCACAGTAGATAATAATTGACAGTTCTACACCAGCGGCGTACGAGGCGTATGCTCAAGGTCGAAGGAAGGTCACGGAGCCGGAAGTGGCAGGTGTTGACACCGGAAGTGGCAGGTGTTGATAACAAACATGTTGAGACAGGAAATGATCCCGGAAATAAGACCCGAAGGGATTAGAAGATAAGGACAGGATGAGACGTATATTTTATGGGTTTTAATCAGATTCTTTCTTGAGAGGGAAAATTTTTCTGCATCAGTACAGTTCGCGCAGTCAACCTCAAGGTTGAAGGAAGGTTAGCGGAAGGGACAGGTGGTGATAACAGACATGTTTATACAGGAAGTGATTCCGTAAGTAAGAAAGGAAGCAATTAGGAGATATCGGTAGGATGTTCTACACCAGATGTGCTGACCACACAAGGTCATAGGAAATAACAGATGATGATAACACAGAGGTTGGAACAGGTATCTTTAGACAGGAAGTAATCGTGGGTCTTACCGGAAACAGGACAGGAAGTGAAGTGTGATAAGGCTTTCTGACTTTATAAAAGTTTAATATGAATTTTTTTTTTGTATAAAAAGGGTTTTAATCAGGTTATTTCTTGAGAGGGAAAAAAAATTCAGTTTTTTAATTTCATAAAAGTTTTTTTTTTTCTACTTGAATTAAAAATATTCTTTGCTAACTAACTCCTGAAAATATAAAATTTATTTTTAGATCGGAAACGCAACAGGAAGTAAAACCGGAAGTCGGATTAGACATGTCTTTTTTTTTTCTAAAAAAGGGTTTTCAGGAAGCAGGCTTATTTTTAAGGCATGGGAGGGCTTATTTTTAGGGGTCTTCTAGAGAAAGAGAACTTAAATGGAAGGGGGCTTTTTTTTTCTAGAAAATAAAGGGAGGTGAAAGGATTGCACCGACCTATAGGCGAAATGAGATTTAAGAAAATTCACTGCGAGATATGTTAGGGTTGTTAAAGAAAAGGAAGTGATCGACTTTGACAGCATTTGTTCTAAAAGTTTTCAATGTGAGGGAAAAACGGTATCGCCCTCTATCGGAGGGAAAAGGAAGTGTGAAAAGAAAAATGAAGATTGAAAAGAAGGTTACCTTTGGGGTTCGAACCTGGGAGCAAAATAGTCTCATGGTTTGATCATTGACGGTGGGTTTAATGATCAAGCCATGGGGCTATATCGTTGAGAGGCGATGTAAGCTATTTGTGAAAAAGAAATCACCTGATCTTAGGCGTGTCTTAAGAATCATGTGACATTAAAAAAAATGAAGCGTAGTTTGAATCGAGCTTGATATAGCTACATGAGAATGTTTATTAATGAAAAAATAATAATTAATTCAAGTCTTTGAGACTAATCTTTCATAGGAAAAAAAAGATTTGTTATACTTTCGGTTACATTATATCTTCCGTTTTTTAATTTTACAAGTTTGTGGAGTAACTTAAATAATCGTTTTTATGCTAATTAAACAATATATATTTTTTAATTATGTTTTTTTAATTGACTTGTAATATAGCTTTTTTTTATTTTTTCTTAAAAGGGTACTTTAGAATAACTTATGACACAAATACTACATTCTTCTTTAGTTAAATATGTTTCACTTAAGACATGTCAAAGTGTCTTAGCAACATTTCTTTTTGGAGTTAAGTGAATAAACAAGAAAAATATTATTTATAAAAACACAACACATAAGACCAGTGACTGAGAGGTTCTGGTTTTAAAGCTACTAGACGTTTGGATTAAACTTCTCTCGCGTTCGTCGACCTAACCCTTAGGAGTTTTCTTCGAACCTTGTCAATAAGAGTTAGGATCCCTTAGAATGATCCCTAGAGTGACCTGTATCCCAAGCGTAGATAATCGGTTTTAACAAATAACCAACCAACCACAACACATAAAACATTTTAGATCATTACATTTAGTTAATAAGTGATTTAACGTGCAAAATATTATTTATAAAAACATACAATATGATATATACAACACACTAAACATACAATTTTAAAGATTTTTTCCTTTCAAATGAACAATTTTTAACAAGAATTAAGTGACTATTTAACTTATTAAAGAGAGCGGGTATTTTGTTTTGAGTTATACGATTAAAATGAATTTTCAATATATTTGATTTTATACAACCAACATTTAAAAAAAAAGAGAATGGAATCTAGTTTTTATAAATTAACGTATTTCAATTTTACAAATACTTCACACTCCGTATTTTTCCCCCACTCTTTTGGTAGACTTTATACACATAAGACATAAAAAGCGTTTTAGAATACATCATTTAGAAATTAAGTGATTTGATAAGTAAAATATTATTTATAAAAGCAATAGATACGAGCGTAATAAGGATTTTCACTTACAAATGAACGAACTTCTGATAGGTAAGACTTTCTCAATCATTGTGCAAGAATTAAGTGATTATTGAACTTATAACATCATATGATGAAATAATCACGTGACGTATTTTTAAACCAATAAAATGTCAGTATTTTTAAACCAATAAAAAGTTAGTATTTTTACACGAGCGCCCTCTATCATTACATAAATTTCAATGAAACGAGTTCATATCATTCTGCTGGGACCTGATATCGTTGTAACAGGTTGTATTTTTCATTTAAGTTAATATGGAACGAGTTATGAATTCTTATGTTGGTGATGTAACTACCTTCGAGTGTCAACTCTCACCACCAGAATTAAATAATCAAGAGATGGATTCTACACTTTTATCCAAAGAAGGACACGTTTCGAATTATGAAGTGAAACCCGCCTCATCAGAACTAAAGAAACAGAAGTTAGCCCATATGTGTAAGACGTGTAACAAAGCATTTCCTCGAAAAGTTAACTTAATGTTTCACATGAAATGTCATTTAAAGGAAAAGTCTTTTCGTTGTGAGGTGTGTGCTGAAGTTTTTTCGCAAAAGAGTGATTTACGTAATCATTAAAATATTCACAAATCGCCCAAACAATACAAGTGTAGTGATTGCACCGAGATATTTTCAAGAATGGCTGACTTATTGAAACACAAGAAGACTCACAAGTCAGGAAAACAACATTCATGTACAAAGTGTAGCGAAATGTTTGATTGTGATTCAGATTTAGTACAACATTGTGATACTTATCATAAAGTTGTGACATCACCCTATTCAAAAGATTTGTTATTTGAAAAAGTGAAACATTTTAAAAGACAAAATGATGTGCGAATTATTTGTACTAAAACTATCATTGTGTCCAATGAGAGGAATCAAAAAGACTTTCGTTCATTTTTTAACAGTGTTCGATCGGATGTTTTAAACGAATTAAATTATCAATTGCAAATGATAAAGTCAATAAAATGGTATGCAGCCGTTAAAGTGGGTGTATATCGTGAATCACAGGATGGTGACTTAGAGAGAGCAACCCCCTTTTTCCTTTCCAAAAGTGAACTGGAATTAACAGAACAAAACATACATGTGCATGTTGAGAATGCCTTTCTAAAGCTGTACAACGGCGTTGAAGATTTCACAAAACGTGTGTTTAATTGGACATTACGAAAAATTTTGAAATTAGAATTGATTACAGCTCAATATGACAGGCTTATTTGATTTGTATTATTTTAAATAATTAATAAATAGTTTTAATATGAAAAAGTATAGTGGATTTTTTGGTTTTTTTTTTAGTTTATGTAAATTACTTTGAACAGTTTGACAATGCAACATAAACTACTGTTTAGCATTTTGAATGTCTTAGACAAAATGGGAATGAATTTGTTGAAATTATGTAAAACATGATGAAATGAATGTGATGTATTTATTATATGTTACTTAAACTACAAGAGAAATGATTGGAAATGTGTTATTTTAAATCTCATACTTTTAATCACTAACAAGGTAAGTCATGACGTTATGAATCATCGATGGGTTTTCCTTTGAATAGGTATTAATCTTACTTATTGATAAGAAAGTTTAATTTTTCTCTTCGTTTAAACAATGACACTGCATGTTTTGATAATTTTCCCTCAACAGTCAACATCAATGTTTTTAACCTAGTTAAGAAAATTTTTAACTTAAACCGTCACTGAGTTTATCCTAGATAAGTAAATTTTTATATTTAACCTACATATAAATTAAATGATTAACTATAACCATGATTGTTTTTAAAATCTAGATAAGTAAACGTTTTTATGAAACACATTCAGTGTTCTCCTGACTTTTATCGAGATTACACCAGTTAGTGAATGCAGATTAAATTGTATAAAAATATTTTATGAAATGAATATGCGATCCCACGAAGAAGTGTTTCCATCTTCAAAGCGTCCACGCTTAGAAAAAGCTATGGAAAATTCAAATACCTGTGAGAAGGAGTTAAAAGACCCAAGATTAAAACTTTCTAAAATGGACAATGACTGTAACTATATCACGTGATATATCATCTACTGAGGACTTACCAGATGTGAAACCTGAGATCGCTATGAATATTTCAAACTTTACCGGTGGTTATGATGCAAATTCTTTCGAGAATCCACACCAAGAGTCAATTTTTGCCCAGGACTATTTAAATACATTTTTCAAAGACATGAATTTTGAAAATTTAGATTGTTCTACCCCCTTAACCTCGCTAAAGGATGAACCCTTTCAAGAACCTACGAATAATATCTTACAGACATGAGGTGAACGAGCTACAAGCAAACAGACTTTCGCAAGCAAGTGGGGAAATACAAAGCATCACTACACCTACACTTGCCACTAAAAGTGACAAATTATACAATTCCCATGTGTTTCACAAAGAACTAAGTGACTGTTTCTACTTAACTTTGAAGTTAAAAAATAAACAATATTGTATACATATACGAGAATTTAAACGCAATGTATCTACTAATGAAGAAATCCCGACCAAAAACGGGGTTAATATGGATATTCATAGCTGGTACGAGTTTCAATATAAAATCATTGCATTTAATTTAAGATATAAAAGTGCATCCTTTGTTTCTAATAACACGATTTTAGTGTTAAATAAAGATTCTATGATGCGAATTAAAAATTTGAAGAATTTTTCTCATGTTGACTTAAACGAACAGCAAATGGAAAAATTAAAAGAAAGTACCTCACACTTAAATACTGTACTTTTACAACATATGTACACAAAACTATTACCCTTTCTCATTAAACAGAAATGTGTGGTGAGTAACAGATCCACAGAAAAAGAACCTGTGTTATGGTCTAAACTTAATACGTGTATCGAGAATAATATGGTAACAATACTTAACCAGTTGTATGAATGGGCTGGATGTATTTTTCGACATGCAAGTCAAAGCCTTCATTCATGCTTTGCATTTAATAATAAGGAAAAATTTAATCAACTAGGTGAAGCTTTGTTAATGCTCATCGGTTTCGATTAAATTATTTCAACGTTTTTGAACGGAGTTTAGAGTGTTAGTGAACGCTTTTTACATAAGCTTCATGAACAAACTGTTTATAATGAATTGTTTAAGACAAAATAAATGATTTGTTTTGTTAAATATCTGTGTGTGTGTTTATTTCTACAAAGTATCTGTGTGGGAATTTATTAGTTTTTCATCTAGTAGAACCTTTAAGTGAAAAGATGTAATTTTTTTTTTTTTTTTATATTCCAATTCAAAAATTTCAACTCTTGCAAAAAGATTAAACTACTGAATGGAAATATTCACGTTAGAAAAAAGTTTTGAAAAGATTATTAGTTAACACAAAAAAAATAAATTAAATAAAATAAAGTTTACAAAAATGTTTTTAAAGTTTAAAAAAATGTAAATTACGTTAAAAAGTTTAAAAAGTTAAGAAAAATATAGTTTTAAAAATTAAAAGTTTACAAAAATGTTTAAAAATCTTTAAGTTAATCAAAATTAACTTTTTAATTTTAACTATTGAGAGATTATGATCTGACTGTTTATCCTTGCAACCAACTGGTGCATATCAACTATATACTCTGTATATCTGCATATGCGCAGAAAAACATAGACATTTACACTAACTTGAGTTCGACTTTAAATTATTTGCCAACTGTTAAGTTTAATTACTATACACAACTCGATTATCTTTCCCACAAAACACCTTTCAGAAACAAAACAAGCAATTAACACTTACCGAAAAACACGTCAACTTCTTGTGCTTGCTTTCACTCAACTAACGTTTCTCCCTTATCTTTGCTAGGGGGCGCTGCAATCCCGTTAGAGGCGCTAGCAGTCTTCCTGTGTGTGATAAGAATAAACTTTAAATCCAACTTACACTCGCTCAGTGATTCTTGCTTCTCTCTACCTTGGCTAACAACCGTTTGCTGCTGGCTCATTGTTTGGTTGTTTAAACTTGTTGAATGACGTCATCATGTGTTTGTCTAAACTTGTCCAGTCTTGTTTTTATGCAGTACGTCTATTTAGATGAGTCATCACTCGCTTATCTTGGTTGACTTGTCCAAACTTGTTTTTGTGTGGCACGTCTATTTGGGTGAGTCATCGTTCGCTTATCTTACTTTACTTGTTTGAACTTGTCTAGTATCCACCACCTCATGTCTCTTGTCATAACTTGAATATACTTTACACCAATCACTTAAACATAAAAGTCTTGTCACAACTTACTTAAACTTTGATAAAAATATTAATTATTTATAAATTTCATCAAATTCTTATTTTTCTGATACATTTACTATGTAATTTTCGTTCAAAAATATGGTAAAGCCCGATTTTAAATCGAAGTCTAAGATAAATTCCCCAAATTTGTAACATTTTAACACTAATAATAAATACTGTAAGCACCCAGTACATACAAGTTTTGTAAAGATAATATTACTTATAGCTAACTCGTCCAGTCCCATGATAGGAAACTTCAATATAGCTAAAATCAGTGTTAAACGAAAGTCTAATCACGTGTCTTTATATATTATTTTGAAATGTAAAGTATTATATCTAAACGAATGATATAAGGAGTAGTTAGAATAGTTCTTGTATTTTTGTTAGTAAAAAATGTATGCCCATTAGCTTACAAGGTTGCAATATTTAACACACGGTTCACCATACTTAAAAACGATTCACCATGATTTAAAAACTTAGTACATATTTTAAATTTATAAATTTAAATTAAAAATACTTAAATATTTATAATTGTTTATTTATAAAAATAAGTTTTAATTTAAATTTATAAATTTAAAATATGTTACTAAGTTTTTAAATCATGGTGAATCGTTTTCAAATATGGTGAACCGTGTGTTGAATATTGCAACCATGTAAGATAATGTGTATACATTTTTTACTAACGAAAATTCAAGAACTATTCTAACTACTCCTTATATCATTCGTTTAGATATAATGCTTTACATTTCAAAATAATATATAAAGACACGTGATTAGACTTTCGTTTAACACTGATTTTAGCTATATTGAAGTTTCCTATCATGGGACTGGACGAGTTAGCTATAAGTAATATTATCTTTACAAAACTTGTATGTACTGGGTGCTTACAGTATTTATTATTAGTGTTAAAATGTTACAAATTTGGGGAATTTATCTTAGACTTCGATTTAAAATCGGGCTTTACCATATTTTTGAACGAAAATTACATAGTAAATGTATCAGAAAAATAAGAATTTGATGAAATTTATAAATAATTAATATTTTTATCAAAGTTTAAGTAAGTTGTGACAAGACTTTTATGTTTAAGTGATTGGTGTAAAGTATATTCAAGCTATGACAAGAGACATGAGGTGGTGGATACTAGACAAGTTCAAACAAGTAAAGTAAGATAAGCGAACGATGACTCACCCAAATAGACGTGCCACACAAAAACAAGTTTGGACAAGTCAACCAAGATAAGCGAGTGATGACTCATCTAAATAGACGTACTGCATAAAAACAAGACTGGACAAGTTTAGACAAACACATGATGACGTCATTCAACAAGTTTAACCTTCTGACACCCAGAACTGCCGAAACGGCCCGTCATACAGAGGACCAAGACGGCCGGCCGAAAATGAGAATCTATTCCTACCCCTTTAAAGAAGGGTGGTAAGGCTTTTAATCAATTTGGCAATTGTTGCTTTGACAGTTAGAACCGCCCTTCTATTTCCACCAAAAGCAGCCATTCTCTAGTGCAGATTTTCCCTAGATAACAGGGATTTTTTTCGCTAAGAAATGTGACTTACACTCAAAAATACAGTGAGAGTTCTTAGTATCGGTATTTCTAAAATTAACGTGATGTATGTATTTATTAGATTAAGAAATTTATGTGTATTAATATAGAAAATACACGTTTTTAAAATGTATAATGCGATATCAATTAATTAATGAAGCAAGTTTTATTTTATGGAGCATTCTTTATATATGTGTAAGCATGATTTTTCATTATAAAGATCTTTTTTTAATTTAAAATTGGCGCAAGAATTTAAAAAGAATAATGCATTTATATATATGTGTGTGTGTGTGTGTGTGTGTGTGTGTGTGTGTGTAAGGCTATTTTTTAAGCAATTGAGAAACTATGTATTATGATTTATTAATTTTGGCCTATTATGGAATATATATGGCACAAGAATTACACGGCACACATGGAAAATAGGACAGATAAATACTTCTAGAATAATCTGTATTATGTATGTTTATGCATGTATATAATATGTTTCAGTACCAAGTTTATTGCTGAAATGCATAAATATGTTAATTTTGCTGAATCAATAATAAAAGAGTTTGGGACTCTTTCAGAATAAGTACTCCATAAGCTTTCAACTTGTCTTACAAGCTGTCTTATGTTTGTTGCATTTACACTAATAACATATATTTTTAACCTCAGGGAACCACATTATTTATACATAACCAAAAATTCAACACTTGGAATGCACACAATGATTTTAAAACAATGTTATTTGTATAAATCATAGAATTTTTAGATTTTTTAAAATCATATTCAGTATCTCTCACAAAAAATATTATATACTTATTGAACAACATAAAAATGATTAATTGGGGCTGTACATATGTCACGATATCAACTTTTGTAATTTTGGACACTCTCCTTCCTTTACGGTATCATACGTTATCATTCATTGATCCCCCCCCCCCCTCCCCTAAGGTTTTACCTTTATTATTCACATAATATACTAATTCATTTGTAGAAAAGATAATAAATTATTTATATTATATACGAAATAACATTATATCATCTAATACTTTAAATAAATGGTTACTAATTATAAGTATTTGATAATAGCTTTCTGTTGCATAATTCATTCAACAGTAATATTGTCTTTATGCACTTAATGAAAACAGGTGGACAACATTCTTTCTCTTTTCTTTCTAATAAACACATTTCAAACATACTTCGTAAATGATTACTCAAAGAGCGGATTAATATGCGCATATGAGGAATGTGAAACGTTGGGGGTATTCCATATTTTGGAATGAAATAATTTTATAATCATTTAACGGTTTTAATAACAACATTGCATTTTCATGAAAATACAAGCTAATAGCAAGAAAGAAAACATCAGCTAAAAAACAGACTATTTTAATGCGGTGCAATTTTTGTACCTGTTTTGTACTCGGACTCAAAATAAAAATCCCATTTATTTAGAAATTGAAAAAAAAAGCAAAAAAGTAGTCAAAATTTCTTAAAATGTTTTTACAATTCTTTAAAAATCGGTTTGAAAGGGAACTGAATTGTTATTGATGCATAGAAGTCGTAATATTCCATCTGATTCTGAAGACTTTGGATGCTCTGAAATCAGTGCTAGCAATATGAATAAGCCGTCGGATATCCCTTGTCTATCGTCGCTATCTGTTTGACCTTTTACTAAAATCAACATTGCACAAATTGTATTTAACGGCTGGAGAATAAAACGTCGTTAGTTTTTCTACCGATAATAGGTGCATGAATATCAATAAGTCTGCGCGCCGATTAACCCTATTAACGCCTATCCTAATTGATGGCGCCTGGTGCGGGTGCACCTCTGTCACCACCTTTGCACCAGAATTACCAGAAAACAGAACCCATGCCTTTATGTTATGATGTACTTGGGCTACAAAAAATTTAAAAATGAATAAGTTTGTGACTTTTGGAGATTTCTGCCAGTGGTTGGGTACAAATATGATTTCCTATGATTTCAAATCCCCTTTTCTGCAAAACCGTGTTGTACAGAAAATTTTTGACAGGAAGCACATAAATAATAATCTGTTAATTTTCTGACAAAATCAATTTTTTTGCTTTATCAATATGATTATATTATGAAAATACTTTTGCATAAAGTTATTAATTGCAATCATTTAATCATTAAACTTTCTCATATTGTTTATCAAAACTACTGTAATATATTTTCTTAAATAATGAATTAGCCGCACATGTTAACAACATAAATGTAATTTAAACAACAAAACAATATATCCAAGTAAATTTTCAATGGATTAATTCAATCACATTGGAAATTTTACCTACACATAAAGTAAATCTATAAAACAGAGCAATAGTATTTTTTAAGAAGTATTGTTAATTTTTCAAAAAAATGTTTATGAAATTATTATATAAATTTTCGTATTTAGATAAATTGTGCGTAATAACACGAACAATTTTTTAATGTACCATGCGATTTAAATTTTTAATTCGATATCAATTTGCTTTATCTGCTGAGCCAATAAGTTGAAATCTTATTACAGTTGCAATGATGATAAATAAATTAAAGTGATAATCTATATTTTTTACAGCATTTT
Organism: Maratus michaelseni; assembly: GCA_963931845.1. Taxonomy (NCBI): domain Eukaryota; kingdom Metazoa; phylum Arthropoda; class Arachnida; order Araneae; family Salticidae; genus Maratus; species Maratus michaelseni. The sequence goes on along the minus strand of OZ007592.1, from coordinate 3,737,914 downwards.
TCATCTTCTAATAAAGGTCATGATTTTTTTTTTTTAAACTCTTTTTGATGAAGAGCTTTCTGGGATTGTTGTGTTTCTAAAACTGGTTCAATATATCCATTTTGACAACATTTTCCTAAATATATTTTCTTTTACAATTAAAAAAGGATGTTATTCAATTTCTACCAGTCAGAATAATCATACCTGTAAAATCTACTCATTTAAGAATAAACATTATTTCATAAATATGTCGCAAAGTAGCAAGTTTGGTTGTGAAAACAAACAATAAAATTACGGAGAAAAAAAATCTTAGATGTGAAAGGGAAAAAACTTCTTAATGCTATTGTCACACAAATACACCTAAAATGCACCTATTTGGATATATACTTACAACAGATAGATCTAAACGTTTTTTAAACATTTATTGTATACTGTTTATTATTATTATTATTATTGTAAGAAGTTGGAGTGAGCTTCTTTCTTTGATTTTTGCTATTAAAATATTCCTTAGCATAGCAAATTAAGAAATATGATACTTTATGAATTCGTATTCTCTTAAGTTTATAAATATTGTAATTATTTGTTTATAAAATATAAGAGGTCATGCAGAAATGTTCATGTTTTTCTTTTTACGAATTATGCTTCAAACAAAACCCAAGAGGTGTAATATTTTCCCACCCATTTCGATAAGGAAACGTAGTTGAACTCTTTGTACGAAGGAATGCTCAGTGCGTCCTGTTTGCTTTCACTTTCTTCTTTTATCAACGATCTTTTTTATGTCTGCCGATTTGACCACACGCAGCGTGCAAGACAGGAAGTCATTTCTAAATACCTATTGCTGGAATACAATATCCTTTCACTGTTCGTTAACAAAGATTTTTCTGGAAGATAATCTGTTAATTTTCTGCTAAAGTCAAACGTCTTAATGTGTGTGCTGTGTCAACATGTAATAACTGAACGTACAAAATTACTAAATCTATCATAAATTTCTTTAAAAGAATTATATCAGAAATACATGTTTTATGTTATATGAATCTGTAAATTGATAGTTAAAATTTTTATGTGTGAGCTGCTTACGGGAAGATTGTCAGTGTTTTCATATATGCATTGAATAAGCTAAAGATTAATTAAATTTTACTGAAATTCATTTTCAAAAGAAAATATAATTTTTGATAATTTGGAAGGAAAAAGAAGGTGATACTTTAAATATTACGCATAAAATTAAAAAAACAATCTCGTAAAAAATAATTGTTTTATTCTATTGGAACAATTTCGAATAGGATGTGATGCACATTTAATGATAATAAAGATATTATATATTGTTTTCTGGCTTACGTCTTTATACAGAGCTTCCTTCAAGAAAATGCAAAACTTCTTTTAATAAAAACAATGTCTAACACAGTGATTTTGAGAAATTTAGAATATTTTTTTATTTTTTAGTAATGCAGCTTAAATTTACCAAGGTTGAAAATCCTGTCTTTAAATTATTTAGGATCTCCATTTATCGTATAATAGAATATAACTAAATGACACAACAAAATTATTTGAGATTTTAATGCTATGACGCCATTAAAATGCAATGCAGAATTAACCGGCCACTATGTGATACCATATTCTGACATAATACAGAAAATACTATAGTGGTTAAGCAATCTATTTTTAAAAATATTTGTCTGAACCGAAGAATAATACATTCCAAAGATTAAAAATGCTTGAAATATTAAAAAAATCCGTTAAAATAAAATTAAAGCTACATTCAATACTTTTATGAAGCAGCCAAATAGTCATAACGGAGGATGTTAATGCAATTAATTTATTTAATAGCATTTATAATTAATATAATTTATAATATATTTAATATTATATATAATTAATGTAATACGTACAGTAAATAATATTTTTAAACGTGGTAATTTCCTCCTGCATAATTAAAATCCTTCAGGCAAATTTAAACGTTTATATGAGAAAATAAATATACCGAAGTTATAATATTTTTATTGTGTTAAAAAGATTAAATTTAAAGAAGTTCTTTTTGCTTCCAAAATATTTTGCTACACAGTTTAAAATTATCCTTGCAATGTACATTTTCAATGTACGAAAATTTTAAAATTATTCTGTGATTGAAAAGACAAAACAAATATCAACTATGCACTTTTTCACACAAAATAAAGCTTTGAAAACTTAATTATATGTGTCAAAAACACATATACAACGTACCCCTGCCTTAAATGGAAAACTTGTATGGTATTTGGAAAAAAAACACAATACGGTTATGATAGCTGGAGTACATTTTAAGAAGAAAACCTATTTAAAACAGATTTTTCTTGAAATTTGACACATCGTCTGATATTTTACTCTATATATTAAAATATGAATGTATGTAAGCATTTTATATACTTACACTCTTTGGAAATTCAATGAATATACGTGGAGAATATGACGATTTGCGATTCGAAACAAACATCTATCACTTGCAAGAAAAAAGCTATATTAAATTATTTCTAAAAATTAAAAAAATTAAATTTATTTCCAACATTAATAATGAGTTCCGAATTTTTATTAAAGATAATATTTTAATGAATTAAAATTGTGAAAACAGTTTATTCTATTTTTAAGGGTAAGGTGGTAATAAGAATTATTATATCTTGGTTGATGCCATTTTCTCAGGGATAATAAAAATAAATAATTTTAATATGAATATAATGATAGTTAAGCGCTGTTAAAAGTACTTTTTCGAACAAAATTTACATCAATTTTAAAATAAAACGTAGATTTTAATTGACAAAATTTAAATATATATATATTTTTAATTCGACCACATAATTTTTTAAAGAATCTACTCGACCAGCTTCAAAATTTTGAATTAAATTTCCCAAACACAAATATTTTCAAAAATGAAACTGGTATCAATAAAAATGTGAATTTTTATAGCAAAACCGAGAAAGTAATTAATATAAATGTATCAAATAAGAAAAGATCAACATGTAAATTTCGTAATTTTTTTTCAGACTTACATTAATTGTGATATGATTTCATGCTTAAAATTACAATATTTATTATGCTTAAAATTAATATATCTTCTCCAAATATAGAAATAAAAGATTTCTTTGCTTTTTTCTTTCATTTTTTTTTATTTATTACATTTCTTTTTCTTTTACAAAGTCGAAAAATCTCATGCAGTGTAAATTCAACGCATCTAATTATCATTCAGCAAATTCCCATTATTTATGATAAACAATAAATATATATTTTGATAAAAGAAAGAAAACAAATCTTGCATACATACATATTACAGTTTTAGACATGTTTTGATTATTTTTTTTTATTATTATTTATTTATCTTTTTAAATTTTTTAATTGTTTGTGTACTACTGAGAACGGTCACATTAAAATATTTGCAATTTTTTTCTTATATTATTTTTATAGGCCCTTTTTAAAACGTGTATCTTCCATTAACTATTATTTCTTTTGATAACAGTGACAGATGATGATTTTCCCCAGTGCGGGGAGGAAAACTTTTCTCATTTTCCCTCTCAAGAGAGGCGGTAGACTTCTGTAAAGAAATCCCACCCACTGACTTCGGCGAGACAGAATGAAATGGGGGAAGGGATTTATCTCTGGTAACTCGGCCGTTCTGGTTTTTTGAGGGTATAAGAGAAATTTTCTCTTGGTCGTCAGAGAGTTAAACAACCAAACAATGAGCCAGCGGCAAACGGTTGTTAGCCAAGGTAGAGAGAAGCAAGAATCACTGAGCGAGTGTAAGTTGGATTTAAAGTTTATTCTTATCGCACACCGGAAGACTGCTAGCGCCTCTAACGGCGATTGCAGCGCCCCCTAGCAAAGATAAGGGAGAAACGTTAGTTGAGTGAAAGCAAGCACAAGAAGTTGACGTGTTTTTCGGTAAGTGTTAATTTCTGTTTTGTTTCTGAAAGGTGTTTTGTGGGAAAGATAATCGAGTTGTGTATAGTAATTAAACTTAACAGTTGGCAAATAATTTAAAGTCGAACTCAAGTTAGTGTAAATGTCTATGTTTTTCTGCGCATATGCAGATACAGAGTATATAGTTGATATGCACCAGTTGGTTGCAAGGATAAACAGTCAGATCATAATCTCTCAATAGTTAAAAGTAAAAAGTTAATTTTGATTAACTGAAAGATTTTTAAACATTTTTGTAAACTTTTAATTTCTAAAACTATACTTTTGTTAACTTTTTAAACTTTTTAACGTAATTTACATTTTTTTTTAACTTTAAAAACATTTTTGTAAACTTTGTTTTATTTTATTTTATTTTTTTTGTGTTAACTAATAATCTTTTCAAAACTTTTTTCTAACGTGAATATTTCCATTCAGTAGTTTAATCTTTTTGCAAGAGTTGAAATTTTTGAATTGGAATATAAAAAAAAAGTTAAATTACATCTTTTCACTTAAAGGTTCTACTAGATGAAAAACTAATAAATTCACACACAGATACTTTGTAGAAATAAACACACACAGATATTTAACAAAACAAATCATTTATTTTGTCTTAAACAATTCATTATAAACAGTTTGTTCATGAAGCTTATGTAAAATGTGTTCACTAACACTATATAAACTCCGTTCAAAAACGTTGAAATAATTTAATCGAAATCGATGAGCATTAACAAAGCTTCACCTAGTTGATTAAATTTTTCCTTATTATTAAATGCAAAGCATGAGTGAAGGCTTTGACTTGCATGTCGAAAAATACATCCAGCACATTCATACAACTGGTTAAGTATTGTTACCATATTATTCTCGATACACGTATTAAGTTTAGACCATAACACAGGTTCTTTTTCTGTGGATCTGTTACTCACCACACATTTCTGTTTAATGAGAAAGGGTAATAGTTTTGTGTACATATGTTGTAAAAGTACAGTATTTAAGTGTGAGGTACTTTCTTTTAATTTTTCCATTTGCTGTTCGTTTAAGTCAACATGAGAAAAATTCTTCAAATTTTTAATTCGCATCATAGAATCTTTATTTAACACTAAAATCGTGTTATTAGAAACAAAGGATGCACTTTTATATCTTAAATTAAATGCAATGATTTTATATTGAAACTCGTACCAGCTATGAATATCCATATTAACCCCGTTTTTGGTCGGGATTTCTTCATTAGTAGATACATTGCGTTTAAATTCTCGTATATGTATACAATATTGTTTATTTTTTAACTTCAAAGTTAAGTAGAAACAGTCACTTAGTTCTTTGTGAAACACATGGGAATTGTATAATTTGTCAGTTTTAGTGTTAAATGTAGGTGTAGTGATGCTTTGTATTTCCCCACTTGCTTGCGAAAGTCTGTTTGCTTGTAGCTCGTTCACCTCATGTTTAACAGTAGTCTGTAAGATATTATTCGTAGGTTCTTGAAAGGGTTCATCCTTTAGCGAGGTTAAGGGGGTAGAACAATCTAAATTTTCAAAATTCATGTCTTTGAAAAATGTATTTAAATAGTCCTGGGCAAAAATTGACTCTTGGTGTGGATTCTCGAAAGAATTTGCATCATAACCACCGGTAAAGTTTGAAATATTCATAGCGATCTCAGGTTTCACATCTGGTAAGTCCTCAGTAGATGATATATCACGTGATATAGTTACAGTCATTGTCCATTTTAGAAAGTTTTAATCTTGGGTCTTTTAACTCCTTCTCACAGGTATTTGAATTTTCCATAGCTTTTTCTAAGCGTGGACGCTTTGAAGATGGAAACACTTCTTCGTGGGATCGCATATTCATTTCATAAAATATTTTTATACAATTTAATCTGCATTCACTAACTGGTGTAATCTCGATAAAAGTCAGCAGAACACTGAATGTGTTTCATAAAAACGTTTACTTATCTAGATTTTGAAAACAGTCATGGTTATAGTTAATCATTTAATTTATATGTAGATTAAATATAAAAATTTACTTATCTAGGATAAACTCAGTGACGGTTTAAGTTAAAAATTTTCTTAACTAGGTTAAAAACATTGATGTTGACTGTTGAGGGAAAATTATCAAAACATGCAGTGTCATTGTTTAAACGAAGAGAAAAATTAAACTTTCTTATCAATAAGTAAGATTAATACCTATTCAAAGGAAAACCCATCGATGATTCATAACGTCATGTCTTACCTTGTTAGTGATTAAAAGTATCAGATTTAAAATAACACATTTCCAATCATTTCTCTTGTAGTTTAAGTAACCTATAATAAATACATCACATTCATTTCATCATGTTTTACATAATTTCAACAAATTCATTCCCATTTTGTCTAAGACATTCAAAATGCTAAACAGTAGTTTATGTTGCATTGTCAAACTGTTCAAAGTAATTTACATAAACTTAAAAAAAAAAAAAAAAAAAAAAAAAAACCACTATACTTTTTCATATTAAAACTATTTATTAATCATTTAAAATAATACAAATCAACTAAGCCTGTCATATTGAGCTGTAATCAATTCTAATTTCAAAATTTTTTGTAATGTCAAATTAAACACACGTTCTGTGAAATCTTCAAAGCCGTTGTACAACTTTAGAAAGGCATTCTCAACATGTACATATGTTTTGTTCTGTTAATTCCAGTTCACTTTTGGAAAGGAAAAAGGGGGTTGCTCTCTCTAAGTCACCATCCTGTGATTCACGATATACATCCACTTTAACGGCTGCATACCATTTTATTGACTTCTTCATTTACAATTGATAATTTAATTCGCTTAAAACATCCGATCGAACACTGTTAAAAAATGAAGGAAAGTCTTTTTGATTCATCTCATTGGACACAATGATAGTTGTAGTACAAATAATTCGCACATCATTTTGTCTTTTAAAATGTTTCACTTTTTCAAATAACAAATCTTTTGAATAGGGTGATGTCACAACTTTATGATAAGTATCACAATGTTGTACTAAATCTGAATCACAATCAAACATTTCGCTACACTTTGTACATGAATGTTGTTTTCCTGACTTGTGAGTCTTCTTGTGTTTCAATAAGTCAGCCATTCTTGAAAATATCTCGTTGCAATCACTACACTTGTATTGTTTGGGCGATTTGTGAATCTTTTAATGATTACGTAAATCACTCTTTTGTGAAAAAACTTCAGCACACACCTCACAACGAAAAGACTTTTCCTTTAAATGACATTTCATGTGAAACATTAAGTTAACTTTTCGAGGAAATGCTTTGTTACACGTCTTACACATATGGGGTAACTTCTGTTTCTTTAGTTCTGATGAGGCGGGTTTCACTTCATAATTCGAAACGTGTCCTTCTTTGGATAAAAGTGTAGAATCCATCTCTTGATTATTTAATTCTGGTGATGAGAGTTGACACTCCAAGGTAGTTACATCACCAATATAAGAATTCATAACTCGTTCCATATTAACTGAAATGAAAACTAACTTAACGAAAAATACAACCTATTACAACGATATCAGGTCCCAGTAGAATGTGATGAACTCGTTTCATTGAAATTTATATAATGATAGAGGGCGCTCGTGTAAAAATACTAACTTTTTATTGGTTTAAAAATACTGACATTTTATTGGTTTAAAAATACGTCACGTGATTATTTCATCATATAATGTTATAAGTTCAATAACCATTTAATTCTTGCACAATGATTTAGACAGTCTTACCTATCAGAAGTTCGTACATTTGTAAGTGAAAATCCTTATTACGCTCGTATCTATTGCTTTTATAAATAATATTTTACTTATCAAATCACTTAATTTCTAAATGATGTATTCTAAAACGCTTTTTATGTCTTATGTGTATAAAGTCTACCAAAAGAGTGGGGGGAAAATACGGAGTATGTGAAGTATTTCTAAAATTGAAATACGTTAATTTATAAAAACTAGATTCCATTCTCTTTTTTTTTAAATGTTGGTTGTATAAAATCAAATATATTGAAAATTCATTTTAATCGTATAACTCAAAACAAAATACCCGCTCTCTTTAATAAGTTAAATAGTCACTTAATTCTTGATAAAAATTGTTCATTTGAAAGGAAAAAATCTTTAAAATTGTATGTTTAGTGTGTTGTATATATCATATTGTATGTTTTTATAAATAATATTTTGCACGTTAAATCACTTATTAACTAAATGTAATGATCTAAAATGTCTTATGTGTTGTGGTTGGTTGGTTATTTGTTAAAACCGATTATCTACGCTTGGGATACAGGTCACTCTAGGGATCATTCTAAGGGATCCTAACTCTCATTGACAAGGTTTGAAGAAAACTCCTAAGGGTTAGGTCGACGAGCGCGAGAGAAGTTTAATCCCAAATGTCTAGTAGCTTTAAAACCAGAACCTCTCAGTCACTGGTCTTATGTGTTGTGTTTTTATAAATAATATTTTTGTTGTTTAATCACTTAACTCCAAAAAGAAATGTTGCTAAGACACTTTGACATGTCTTTAAGTGAAACATATTTAACTAAAGAAGGATGTAGTATTTGTGCCTTAAGTTATTCTACAGTACCCTTTTAAGAAAAAATAAAAAAAGCTATATTACAAGTCAGTTAAAAAAACATATAATTAAAAAATATTTATTGTTTAATTAGCATAAAAACGATTATTTAAGTTACTCCACAAACTTGTAAACTTAAAAAACGGAAGATATAATGTAACAGAAAGTATAACAAATCTTTTTTTCCTATGAAAGATTAGTCTCAAAGACTTGAATTAATTATTATTTTTTCATTAATAAACATTCTCATGTAGCTATATCAAGCTAGATTCAAACTACGCTTCATTTTTTTTTAATGTCACATGATTCTTAAGACACACCTAAGATCAGGTGATTTCTTTTTCACAAATAGCTTACATCGCCTCTCAACGATATAGCCCCATGGCTTGATCATTAAACCCACCGTCAATGATCAAACCATGAGACTATTTTGCTCCCAGGTTCGAACCCCAAAGGTAACCTTCTTTTCAATCTTCATTTTTCTTTTCACACTTCCTTTTCCCTCCGATAGAGGGCGATACCGTTTTTCCCTCACATGTACGAAAAAAAAATTAAGCCTTCCCCCTCTCTCCCTTATCACATTGAAAACTTTTAGAAACATGCTGTCAAAGTCGATCACCTCCTTTTCTTTAACAACCCTAACATATCTCGCAGTGAATTTTCTTAAATCTCATTTCGCCTATAGGTCGGTGCAATCCTTTCACCTCCCTTTATTTTCTAGAAAAAAAAGTCCCCTTCCATTTAAGTTCTCTTTCTCTAGAAGACACCTAAAAATAAGCCCTCCCATGCCTTAAAAATAAGCCTACTTCCTGAAAACCCTTTTTAGAAAAAAAAAGACATGTCTAATCCGACTTCCGGTTTTACTTCCTGTCGCGTTTCCGATCTGAAAATAAATTTTATATTTTCAGGAGTTAGTTAGCAAAGAAAATTTTTAATTCAAGTAGAAAAAAAAAACTTTTATGAAATTAAAAAACTAATTTTTTTCCCTCTCAAGAAATAACCTGATTAAAACCCTTTTTATAGAAAAAAAATCATATTAAACTTTTATAAAGTCAGAAAGCCTTATCACACTTCACTTCCTGTCCTGCGTCCGGTAAGACCCCACAATTACTTCCTGTCTAAGGATACCTGTTCCAACCTGTGTGTTATCATCATCTGTCATTTCCTATGACCTTGTGTGGTCAGCACATCTGGTGTAGAACATCCTACCGATATCTCCTAATTGCTTCCTTTCTTACTTACGGAATCACTTCCTGTATAAACATGTCTGTTATCACCACCTGTCCCTTCCGCTAACCTTCCTTCAACCTTGAGGTTGACTGCGCGAACTGTACTGATGCAGAAAAAATTTCCCTCTCAAGAAAGAATCTGATTAAAACCCATAAAAAATACGTCTCATCCTGTCCTTATCTCCTAAGACCTTCCGGTCTTATTTCCGGGATCATTTCCTGTCTCAACATGTTTGTTATCAACATCTGCCACTTCCGGTGTCAACACCTGCCACTTCCGGCTCCGTGACCTTCCTTCGACCTTGAGCATACGCCTCGTACGCCTCTGGCGTAGAACTGTCAATTATTATCTACTATCCACAATAAAATTGTTTCTACAATAATTTTCTATTGAAAGATCTCCACGTGGAAAAATGAAAAGGAAATAAAAAGTTTCACCCGTTGAAAAAAAAAAGATTAATAGGACGTCCTATGGGTAATAAAACAGAAATTTTCAAACATTTCTCAATAATACAAGGAGTATGAGTATGTGTAAAAACAGAAAGCGGGTTAATAGGATGTCATTAGAGAATTAAAAAGAAAATTAATCTGACGTCTTATTGGAAGTTTAACGGACTTTTTCAAATGTTTGAGAGTAATACAAAGAGAGTATCAATGTGAGTAATGGAGAAAGCAAGTAGATAGGACGTCAGCAAGTGACTAGAACGTCCTATGAGTTTGAGGAACGTATTGATTCCTGATAAAAACCCGATTATGGAAATATTGGCCTATTTTAACATTTTGAAGGTCTCTATACAACATGTTTAATTTTGAAATTGATTTTTTTTTTTAATATCACATTTAGTCTACATGACAGATATTATTATTAAAAAAAAACGAGAAAAATAGACCAGTAAATTTTTGCTTTATAAAAAAAGGCCTTTTTTTTTGGAAAATGAAATTGATTTTGATTTATTAAAGAAAGGATAAAGTATTTTGAAAGGAATATTAAACGAAACCCTTTGTGCGATCTCCGATCACGCTTACCCAATTGTTACTCGATTTCTTTTACTTTGAGTTATAATCATAATTGCATTAAAATACTTATTTTCTTTAACTTACCATGATTTGCATTTGTCGAAGTGTGATATACTTATATCTTGCTGCAGTGGCGTACCCAGGATTTTATTTCGGGGGGGGGGGGGGCTGTTTTAAATTTCCATAACATTTTGAATATTGCGAAACACGTTGAATTGTGTTGTAAACAACAATAACTTTGACAATAAGGACTTAGCTAGAGGGGGGAAAGGTGGGGGGGGAGGGGCAAGGGTGATTCTGTTCCAAATTTTCCGAAAATTTAAGGCATGAGGTTCCGAAAATTTAAAAAAATCGGTCATCAGTCCGAAAATTCGGACTTAAAAATATATCGCTATTTTTGACAAATGGCCACCGAAAAAAAACACCTTCGTCAATCGTTCGCAGAAAAAAATATCCAATTTCGTTAAAGGATCATGGAAAAATACGAATTTTGTCAAACGGCCTCGGATAAAATGCGAATTTCGTCAAAGGGCCGCGGATAAAACTCGAATATTATCAAAGGGCCGCGAAAAAACGTGAAATTTATCAAAAGGATTGCGGAAAAAGGTCAAATGATCGGGGAAAAAACGCAAACTTCGTCAAAAAATCGCGGAGAAAACCCGAATTTCGTCAGATGATCGCGGAGGACACGCGAATTTTGTCTAATGATCACAGAAGAAACGCGAATTTCGTCAAATGACTGCTAGTAGTAGGATAGTGGGGGTTCAACGGCCACAGGAAGAGCGAAGAGATGCGCAATTGCGCAAATGCGCAATCAACGCTCAATCCATGATTAAAGTCACTCTTCGCTTTACTGCACGGTTCTGTTAATCACATTTTGCTGATATATCCGATATTTCGTTAGAAAAATTTGTATATAAGAATATGTTTTGAGAAGTATATAGATAATACATTTTATCATATGTAATTTTCTTTGTGTGTAATGTCTGTCTGTCGGTTTAGAACTATGTTTATATGTATTTGTGTATGTTTATGCATAAAATTTAGTTTTTATAAAAAAAGTTTTTATAAAAAATGTGTGATAATTTAAAAAAAAATTAAAACTTAAATTTATAAAAAAGTTAAAAAAAAATTAAAATTAAAATTAAGAATTAAAAAGTTAAAAAAATAATAATAAAAAGTAAAGTTAAAAAAAAAAAATTAATTAAAAATTAAAAAGTAAAAAAAAAAGGTTTTGCAATATTTAAAAAAAAATAATAAAAAATAAATAATAAAAATGTTTTTATTCATTCTCGAACTAACAGAAAAAAAAAAACGTTTTAAGAAAGTTATAAGTTAACAAAAATGTTCTAATCTATTAAAATTATTACTTTAATGTATTTCATAACTTATAAAAAAAATTTACTAAGCTTTTTGCACATGATTAACGCTTTAGATCGATTTAAAATCATTTTGTAATACTTTTAAACAAGATAAACTGTTTTTAAAACATGGTAAACCGTGTAAACCTCATTAGACGGTGTGTGTGTATGTGTGTGCGTGCATGCATACATACGTGTACGTGCATATAGATAATGTTTTATCAGAAATGATTGTATAAAAGTTTTAAATAAGTACACAAAAATATAATTAACGCTTTTTATTAAAACAAAGTAATTTACAGAAAAGATTTATATACAGAAAGATATTTACAAATCAGCAATTTTCTTCTTCATTACAATCGTGGTTAATCTCATAATGTCCATACGCTAAGCTGGATATTCCATTTTCTAAAATGTATCTCTTGTCATCAAAAGGACTTAGACTAATTTTATTTTGGGTTAATGTATATAAATTATGAGAATCCTGAGCGATCCTTATCTGTTTCTCCATGCTTGTTTTTTGCTGTTGGAGACACTCTAAGTAGTCTTCATGCTTGATTTTCTGTCGAACAATCTGCGTAGACACACCCTTTGCACTCTTTTTCTCGTCTTTAAAGGATTTTAGCGAGTACATTTTTGATTTCAGTCCGACAAACTCAAGGGCTAATTCACCATTAAGTTCATCCTTGAACTTGCCGAGAACTTTCTTATTATCCTCAGAGTATAAATCATGTGATTTCGGATACTCGGAGAAGTCAAACAAATTACGGTATTGTTCCATATCCTTATAAATATTGTTTGTTTGAATATGGTAAGTTAAGGAATCTGTATCAGTGAATAATAGGGTTGACCGATCTTTATATGTTTTCTTTATGAAGTTATAATGAAAATCATACATAACTAATTTAGAGAGTTCCAAAATAGCGAACCCAACATAGATAGGCCGATTCATTAAAATACTAGTTTTCAGTCGTTCTACAGCGGTTATGTCTTCATCAAAGGTTTTAAATGATTTAAAAGTAGGCGAAGCTACTAATTTTTTGGCTCTTTTTTCACCATTACAAAGCACAATGTTTCTCCTTTTTCGAAGATTCTCCATTGTCTTCCCAAAAACAGAATTATTCATTAACTTAAAAAAGTCCTTTTCAAAAGAAGATTTAGCCTCTTTACGTTTCTCAGTATTGAAATTAATATATTTCTGAAGCCAGGGTGTCTGTTTAAATTTTAGGGCTTTATGTACAGCTGTAATTTTTAAACCAAGTTCTAAATAAAATTTAAGATTACGATAATGAGTTATATAATTTCGTTTATTATTTAAATTAGGTATAAGTTTAGGGGTACCCACGAATTTTCTATTGTTAAGTAAGTTTCTTGCATGAGAAGACAACATAGATTCTTCTACTGTGATCCTCTCGGGAGCAACAGGATATTCATTGTGCAGAGGGTGTAAATGTTTTGGGTATACCAAGTCTACCTCGAAAAGGTACCCAATTTCAGAGCTGTCAGATAGCGATAGAATCCACTCTTCTGTGATATGACTTGTTTCACTCCATTCAAAACCACAACAAGGTAAAAATTGGCTCATAGCCCACCCATATAAGTTATTGGCATCCCAGTACATGATGTAGCTGGGTGCCTCATTTTTCCTATAATCGGGTGTATCAGGTATGTTTGCTCGAGCGTATCTTTGACTAATCATACTGATACCCCCTCGTATACCATTTTCAACCATAAGCAGCATATCTATATCACTGAGTAACTCTAATGATGTTTCAGACATCTTCAAACAAGCTTGCCATGCGAGTGAAGGTGCTGTGAACAGGTGAGCAGGGTCAATTTCATAATACTGCTGACATAATTTCCTAAAGTTTTGAAATATATCAGCAAGTAGTAGAACATCTGTCTTAACATAAAGGTTATGGTAATCACCGAGAGTCTTGATGTCAAATGTTTTCCATACATTTTGGGCATGTTCATAATCTTTTTCATCTATTGGCTCATTGGTCAAACTATTAAAAAATGAAGAAGGTGGGGGAAGCTGTTTATCATTAAATTTATCGAAAGAAGTAAAATAATCATAGGGGTAAACCCCTTTACGTATAAGTAAAGATAAATTATTATTTTCTGGGAAATTTTCTTCAAGTATTGTGAATTGCTCAGGTTGAAGGTTTTTAACAAGTTTTTCCAATGACGTGGGCAAAAATTGAAAAGAATCGATAAAAACCATCTGAATAGAAGATGTAGGCTTTCTGATTTTAAAAGTGATATAGTTTTCCATAGAAGTAGCAATCACATCGATTTCATGATCTTTAAATTTTCCAAGCTTTGTCATAATATGATGACCATCATAGTTTTTCAAGTTATGGAATATAACAGGAATTGTTTTACACTGCTTATAATTCAAGTTACATTCCACGTGTGCAGCTCCTCTGAACGCACCTGACAGGTGATCATGATCACGTGTGCGTTTCTCATCTAAAGTTTTCTTGCAAATATGACAAAACTCTGCTTCTCGAAATGCCTTTTCTTCCTCGGTAGAAAGCTTCATAGGTTTAATATTTAGTAACTTTTGTCCTAAAATTTCCTTCTCTTGCATCATTCTGTTTAAAAAATGTTCAACGCAGTTTCTACCACGATATACCTGTGCTTTCTTCACACATGTTCCATCGGGTCCGATAACCACATAGGCATATCCACACGGTAAGTGGTAGGTTATTTTCTCGGTATAGGATGCTTTAGAAGAGGGCGGGGCTGATGAAATAGGTATAAGTAAACTCTCAAAGTCCGCATAAATCGTATAGGCAACAGGATGTTGTAGATGAATACCAGAAAACTTTAATATATTATCATTTTCATTAGGCATCTTGATAGCTTGCGCAACATGTCGAGAACAATATTCATTATGCCTATCCAATAGATCTTGTCTTGAAAATCGATGTAAACATCGATAACAATAGTAGGCAGCGGCTTTATGTTTGGTAAGATCACCTAAAAGTCTTGAAAAGCTTCTTATCAAACAATAGTGTTGCTTTTCACCATCACCAACCAATAACAAATTAATCACATCTTGATCCTTCTTTTCGGATATATACAGGGGGTAAACTTCATCCTCTTCATATCCGAACACATTAACCCGTAAATTGTTGAGTTGTTCAATAATAGATATCTTCTGAAGGGGTACAGGACATTCTACATTTCCTAATTTAATATCATGTTCATAAGGTCGATAATGTGAAACACGTTCAGGCTTTTTTGTAAAATCTAAGTTCAGTTTAAAAGCCAAAAGGCACCACACCAAACATTTATTGTCTTCGTTTTTTATATTCAACACTGCTTTTTTATCATCCAGTTTTTTAGATAGAGCAATGTAAGAACTCGCAGCAAGGGGATGATATTTAGCAATCTTGAGTTCTAAATAATGAATTTTCCTCAGTTTCCACCCAGAGCCTCTTTGTACAAATTCTTCAAAGGATTTAATAATCTTCGAAAATCCTTCTTCAATATGTTGTGAGATAGTATCTTCTGTAAGTTCTATCATACACGAACATCGAAAATAAGATTGAATTTCTTCAAACTCCTCATTATCAGTCAGACGCTCAAGTGCTATTTTCTATATCATATACCATTTAATTGAACCTTTTTCATGAATTTCACTTATTAAACGTTCCTGTATTTCTGTTCGTAAATGTCTATGAAATGCCTCTAAATCACTTTCCTCACGTTCATCTGGATGCAAAATCACTGTTTTAAACACATTAAGTGCATCAGAATGCTTTGTGGTTTTCGACTTTACATTAGATAAACTCATTTTACGTTTTACACTCGCAAGAGGTGTGTGAGAGTGCTGGGTGCGTACATGTTGTCTCAGTTCATAATTTCGTCCGAACACTTTATCACAATCACGGCAAGAGAATGTTGAATTCTGATGTGACTTTAGATGATTCTTCAAATTATCCTTTCGTGTAAAAACTTGGTTACACATGTTGCACTTTAATGTAGACTGTCCATCAGTATTATGAGTTTTCAAGTGTCTTATCAAGTTTGATTTCTGTCCAAATACCTTCTGACATATATTGCAAACATATAGCTTCTCTTGTGAATGTATCTTCATATGTCGCTTTAAATTAAAAATATTTGTTAAGACTTTGCCACAGGTGGAACAAACATGCTTCTTCTCAACATTCGCAGAGCTCACAGTCCTTTGAGAAATATCTTCTTCAGGTAATATCTCAAAATCCAAAGGACTTTGAGATAAATTGTCCTTTTCTGTAAAAACTTCAGTGAATCCATCATGCTCTGATGGTCTAACACTATCATGTATCTTTAAATGTCTCTTCAAGTCAGATCTTCGGGCGAAAGACTTCAGGCAAATGACACAAGTATATAATTTCTCCCTAGAATGAGTTTTCATATGTTGGTTCAAATTAGAAATAGATGAAAATGTCTTATTACAACTAAGACAGGTAAACATCTTCTTAACAGGTGCAGAACCTACCACAGACATGGCTTCGTCGATAGGCATGAAAATATCCATAATATAGAAACAATAAAAAACTTTAACTCTTAAAAGCAAACAACAATCTTCTCAAACGAATCACACTGATAAAAAGCGGAGGCACTTTAAAACACGTCTAATCACTAGCAATATGTATCATCAAATGATGAAAATCATAATTTTCCCCCTCTATTTATACCAAACCATACACCCCCACGACTCAAAGTCAAAGTTGTAGTATTGTTTGATACGGCTGTTATCAAAACCTAACATATTATGTCACGCTCTACATGCTTTCTTCTAATTTTTGAAATATAACATAATTATTGCATAATCTCCAATGTATAAAAATTTAAATTATTTAAATTAAAATTATTTAATCTCACATAAACAGTAAAACTTAATGTATAGTTCTGGGTCTTTTAAGGTCACTCCTTATCAACACTAACTAAACGAACCCACACTACAGTGACGTCACAAGTCTTGTATAAACTCCCAATCAGGATAAAATTAACTGATAAGCATTCGTATTAATCAGGCATTGCTCTTCAAGACAACGCATGATACGGTTGTGTGTTCAAGAAGCTGCTGTGTAAGGTAGGAACAGTTTATTTATTATAATATGATTTTAAATTTCTTTGGTAGATGTTAGAATTTTAGTATTTTAAAATATTCATACTAAACAATGTGATTATGATATAATTATACTCATGTTTGTGGTAAATGCAAGTGTGATAACTTGTTTATCCTACTAAATCTATAAGAATGTTTAATCCAAAATAGTAATACTGAAACTTACTAAAATCATAATCTAAAATGAATTAACAAGAATTCATATCATTTTAATATTAAACTATAACAATTTCTAAAGTGATTCAATAAAATACAAGTGAATTATCGAGGAAAAGTGCAACGTTTATCAATTTACATGGGTGTTAAATACGTTGTCAAGCCTTATCATAGGTAACAGTTTAAGTCATGTAGTCTATCTGATTTGTTATAGGCTTAACTGATCAAGATGATTACACACGATTTAAGATATTTGTGTTTGGAATAACGTGATTTTTAATTTTACCTGTTCAGTTTCAATCATATTGAAAAAGATAATGTTAACTTTTTGTGATTATCGTATAATAGACAGCTTTCATTAAAAGGGATTTTCGATAATTTTAGAATTTTAATCTGTCAGGACACAAAGTCTATGTTGGAATTTTTCTGAGAACATGTCTGTGTTTGTATTTTTATGCCATTTTGAACTATACGAGCTTTTGTTAAGTATGTGTTTCAATTTCAATGAAGAAATAAGTGATCAATCGACTTTTTTAAGGGTGTGTTAATACAATCATGTGACTTTTTAAGTCAATAAATGTTAATATTTTAAGACGAGTGCCCCCTTATCATTAAATATTCGCTATCGTTGTGAAAGGTTATATTTTTCGGTTAAGTTAGCTTACATTTAACTAATTATGGAACAAACCATACACTCTCATGCCTTAAGTGTTGGTGATGAAACCAGCTTAACGTGTCAAACTATAAAATAAACATATTCTTAATATTATTTTTATTCAAAATTAATATAATCTATCATTCTTATACAAAATATCTTGTATTCTTAATACTATTTTCATTTTTAAAAAATCCATACTTCTATTCAAAAATAATATAATCGATCATTCTTATACAAAATATATTGAATAATATCACTTATTAAAAAGTTAAATGCGCACACGCTTTTGTAAAATATAAACACAATTTTTTATCCCAAGAAATATCTTTATATTTCTTCATTTAGCAATCAGATAAAAAAAATATAGCTAATCCACATAATTAAACCAAATATGGTATAACAAAAGAATCTTACAGAAATTTTTATATTTCTTCATTTAGCAATCAGATAAAAAAATCTAGCTAATCCACATAATTAAACCAAACATGGTATAACAAAAGAATCTTACAGAAATTCCAGAAAATTCTATATACTTCTACATTAGAAAATCGTCAATATTCAAATCTTAATACTATAAAACATACAAAAATCCTTATCGGAGAGTATTTCCGGTAAAAATATCATATCAGGAAGACTCAAGTTAGAAACTTTACATCTGAGATCATTACCAACTGCCGACCGCAGAATGATGAAACTAAGAATTTTAATTTAAAAAGTTACTTCTAAAACATCTCATAGATGGCGCTGATGAAAAAAATTAATACAAAACTTGTTTAAAACACTTTAACAATTTTAATCAAACTTCGAACTAACACCAACTAGTAGAACATTCACTTACAAATATTTTAAGATATTGGTTACTTCTAAAAAAATCTCATAGATGGCGCTGCTAAATAATATTTTAAAACCTTTTTTAAAACAGTTTGAAAAATTTAAATCTAACTTTAAATTAAATCCGAGTACTAAAACAATCACCTACAGTTATAAATAATTTAATATATTAGATAGTTCTAAAAAAATCTCATAGATGGCGCTGTTGAAAAATTTATTCAAAAAATTTTCTAAAACAGTTTATAAAATTTAAATCTAACTTCAAACTATTACCAAGTACTAAAACAATCATTTACAGTTATGAGTAATTTAATATATTTTTTACTTCTAAAACAGCTCACAGATGGCGCTACGGAGAAAAAAATTAATCGAAACTTATAAAAAATTAATTTAAAACTTGTTTAATACACTTGTACAAAAAAATTGAGTCAAAATACCAACTAACACGTAGTAGAGGGAAAAGGAGAGTTCTGCCCCAGTAAGGAGCAATGAGGTGGTGGAGGTGGAGGGAGTGAGTCCGACTGAACTCTCCTTTTCCCTCTACTACGTGTTAGTTGGTATTTTGACTCAATTTTTTTGTACAAGTGTATTAAACAAGTTTTAAATTAATTTTTTATAAGTTTCGATTAATTTTTTTCTCCGTAGCGCCATCTGTGAGCTGTTTTAGAAGTAAAAAATATATTAAATTACTCATAACTGTAAATGATTGTTTTAGTACTTGGTAATAGTTTGAAGTTAGATTTAAATTTTATAAACTGTTTTAGAAAATTTTTTGAATAAATTTTTCAACAGCGCCATCTATGAGATTTTTTTAGAACTATCTAATATATTAAATTATTTATAACTGTAGGTGATTGTTTTAGTACTCGGATTTAATTTAAAGTTAGATTTAAATTTTTCAAACTGTTTTAAAAAAGGTTTTAAAATATTATTTAGCAGCGCCATCTATGAGTTTTTTTAGAAGTAACCAATATCTTAAAATATTTGTAAGTGAATGTTCTACTAGTTGGTGTTAGTTCGAAGTTTGATTAAAATTGTTAAAGTGTTTTAAACAAGTTTTGTATTAATTTTTTTCATCAGCGCCATCTATGAGATGTTTTAGAAGTAACTTTTTAAATTAAAATTCTTAGTTTCATCATTCTGCGGTCGGCAGTTGGTAATGATCTCAGATGTAAAGTTTCTAACTTGAGTCTTCCTGATATGATATTTTTACCGGAAATACTCTCCGATAAGGATTTTTGTATGTTTTATAGTATTAAGATTTGAATATTGACGATTTTCTAATGTAGAAGTATATAGAATTTTCTGGAATTTCTGTAAGATTCTTTTGTTATACCATGTTTGGTTTAATTATGTGGATTAGCTAGATTTTTTTATCTGATTGCTAAATGAAGAAATATAAAAATTTCTGTAAGATTCTTTTGTTATACCATATTTGGTTTAATTATGTGGATTAGCTATATTTTTTTTATCTGATTGCTAAATGAAGAAATATAAAGATATTTCTTGGGATAAAAAATTGTGTTTATATTTTACAAAAGCGTGTGCGCATTTAACTTTTTAATAAGTGATATTATTCAATATATTTTGTATAAGAATGATCGATTATATTATTTTTGAATAGAAGTATGGATTTTTTAAAAATGAAAATAGTATTAAGAATACAAGATATTTTGTATAAGAATGATAGATTATATTAATTTTGAATAAAAATAATATTAAGAATATGTTTATTTTATAGTTTGACACGTTAAGCTGGTTTCATCACCAACACTTAAGGCATGAGAGTGTATGGTTTGTTCCATAATTAGTTAAATGTAAGCTAACTTAACCGAAAAATATAACCTTTCACAACGATAGCGAATATTTAATGATAAGGGGGCACTCGTCTTAAAATATTAACATTTATTGACTTAAAAAGTCACATGATTGTATTAACACACCCTTAAAAAAGTAGATTGATCACTTATTTCTTCATTGAAATTGAAACACATACTTAGCAAAAGCTCGTATAGTTCAAAATGGCATAAAAATACAAACACAGACATGTTCTCAGAAAAATTCCAACATAGACTTTGTGTCCTGACAGATTAAAATTCTAAAATTATCGAAAATCCGTTTTAATGAAAGCTGTCTATTATACGATAATCACAAAAAGTTAACATTATCTTTTTCAATATGATTGAAACTGAACAGGTAAAATTAAAAATCACGTTATTCCAAACACAAATATCTTAAATCGTGTGTAATCATATTGATCAGTTAAGCCTATAACAAATCAGATAGACTACATGACTTAAACTGTTACCTATGATAAGGCTTGAAAACGTATTTAACACCCATGTAAATTGATAAACGTTGCACTTTTCCTCGATAATTCACTTGTATTTTATTGAATCACTTTAGAAATTGTTATAGTTTAATATTAAAATGATATGAATTCTCGTTAATTCATTTTAGATTATGATTTTAGTAAGTTTCAGTATTACTATTTTGGATTAAACATTCTTATAGATTTAGTAGGATAAACAAGTTATCACACTTGCATTTACCACAAACATGAGTATAATTATATCATAATCACATCGTTTAGTATGAATATTTTAAAATACTAAAATTCTAACATCTACCAAAGAAATTTAAAATCATATTATAATAAATAAACTGTTCCTACCTTACACAGCAGCTTCTTGAACACACAACCGTATCATGCGATGTCTTGAAGAGCAATGCCTGATTAATACGAATGCTTATCAGTTAATTTTATCCTGATTGGGAGTTTATACAAGACTTGTGACGTCACTGTAGTGTGGGTTCGTTTAGTTAGTGTTGATAAGGAGTGACCTTAAAAGACCCAGAACTATACATTAAGTTTTACTGTTTATGTGAGATTAAATAATTTTAATTTAAATAATTTAAATTTTTATACATTGGAGATTATGCAATAATTATGTTATATTTCAAAAATTAGAAGAAAGCATGTAGAGCGTGACATAATATGTTAGGTTTTGATAACAGCCGTATCAAACAATACTACAACTTTGACTTTGAGTCGTGGGGGTGTATGGTTTGGTATAAATAGAGGGGGAAAATTATGATTTTCATCATTTGATGATACATATTGCTAGTGATTAGACGTGTTTTAAAGTGCCTCCGCTTTTTATCAGTGTGATTCGTTTGAGAAGATTGTTGTTTGCTTTTAAGAGTTAAAGTTTTTTATTGTTTCTATATTATGGATATTTTCATGCCTATCGACGAAGCCATGTCTGTGGTAGGTTCTGCACCTGTTAAGAAGATGTTTACCTGTCTTAGTTGTAATAAGACATTTTCATCTATTTCTAATTTGAACCAACATATGAAAACTCATTCTAGGGAGAAATTATATACTTGTGTCATTTGCCTGAAGTCTTTCGCCCGAAGATCTGACTTGAAGAGACATTTAAAGATACATGATAGTGTTAGACCATCAGAGCATGATGGATTCACTGAAGTTTTTACAGAAAAGGACAATTTATCTCAAAGTCCTTTGGATTTTGAGATATTACCTGAAGAAGATATTTCTCAAAGGACTGTGAGCTCTGCGAATGTTGAGAAGAAGCATGTTTGTTCCACCTGTGGCAAAGTCTTAACAAATATTTTTAATTTAAAGCGACATATGAAGATACATTCACAAGAGAAGCTATATGTTTGCAATATATGTCAGAAGGTATTTGGACAGAAATCAAACTTGATAAGACACTTGAAAACTCATAATACTGATGGACAGTCTACATTAAAGTGCAACATGTGTAACCAAGTTTTTACACGAAAGGATAATTTGAAGAATCATCTAAAGTCACATCAGAATTCAACATTCTCTTGCCGTGATTGTGATAAAGTGTTCGGACGAAATTATGAACTGAGACAACATGTACGCACCCAGCACTCTCACACACCTCTTGCGAGTGTAAAACGTAAAATGAGTTTATCTAATGTAAAGTCGAAAACCACAAAGCATTCTGATGCACTTAATGTGTTTAAAACAGTGATTTTGCATCCAGATGAACGTGAGGAAAGTGATTTAGAGGTACTTCATAGACATTTACGAACAGAAATACAGGAACGTTTAATAAGTGAAATTCATGAAAAAGGTTCAATTAAATGGTATATGATAGAGAAAACAGCACTTGAGCGTCTGACTGATAATGAGGAGTTTGAAGAAATTCAATCTTATTTTCGATGTTCGTGTATGATAGAACTTACAGAAGATACTATCTCACAACATATTGAAGAAGGATTTTCGAAGATTATTAAATCCTTTGAAGAATTTGTACAAAGAGGCTCTGGGTGGAAACTGAGGAAAATTCATTATTTAGAACTCAAGATTGCTAAATATCATCCCCTTGCTGCGAGTTCTTACATTCCTCTATCTAAAAAACTGGATGATAAAAAAGCAGTGTTGAATATAAAAAACGAAGACAATAAATGTTTGGTGTGGTGCCTTTTGGCTTTTAAACTGAACTTAGATTTTACAAAAAAGCCTGAACGTGTTTCACATTATCGACCTTATGAACATGATATTAAATTAGGAAATGTAGAATGTCCTGTACCCCTTCAGAAGATATCTATTATTGAACAACTCAACAATTTACGGGTTAATGTGTTCGGATATGAAGAGGATGAAGTTTACCTCCTGTATATATCCGAAAAGAAGGATCAAGATGTGATTAATTTGTTATTGGTTGGTGATGGTGAAAAGCAACACTATTGTTTGATAAGAAGCTTTTCAAGACTTTTAGGTGATCTTACCAAACATAAAGCCGCTGCCTACTATTGTTATCGATGTTTACATCGATTTTCAAGACAAGATCTATTGGATAGGCATAATGAATATTGTTCTCGACATGTTGCGCAAGCTATCAAGATGCCTAATGAAAATGATAATATATTAAAGTTTTCTGGTATTCATCTACAACATCCTGTTGCCTATACGATTTATGCGGACTTTGAGAGTTTACTTACACCTATTTCATCAGCCCCGCCCTCTTCTAAAGCATCCTATACCAAGAAAACAACCTACCACTTACCGTGTGGATATGCCTATGTGGTTATCGGACCCGATGGAACATGTGTGAAGAAAGCTCAGGTATATCGTGGTAGAAACTGCGTTGAACATTTTTTAAACAGAATGATGCAAGAGAAGGAAATTTTAGGACAAAAGTTACTAAATATTAAACCTATGAAGCTTTCTACCGAGGAAGAAAAGGCATTTCGAGAAGCAGAGTTTTGTCATATTTGCAAGAAAACTTTAGATGAGAAACGCACACGTGATCATGATCACCTGTCAGGTGCGTTCAGAGGAGCTGCACACGTGGAATGTAACTTGAATTATAAGCAGTGTAAAACAATTCCTGTTATATTCCATAACTTGAAAAACTATGATGGTCATCATATTATGACAAAGCTTGGAAAATTTAAAGATCATGAAATCGATGTGATTGCTACTTCTATGGAAAACTATATCACTTTTAAAATCAGAAAGCCTACATCTTCTATTCAGATGGTTTTTATCGATTCTTTTCAATTTTTGCCCACGTCATTGGAAAAACTTGTTAAAAACCTTCAACCTGAGCAATTCACAATACTTGAAGAAAATTTCCCAGAAAATAATAATTTATCTTTACTTATACGTAAAGGGGTTTACCCCTATGATTATTTTACTTCTTTCGATAAATTTAATGATAAACAGCTTCCCCCACCTTCTTCATTTTTTAATAGTTTGACCAATGAGCCAATAGATGAAAAAGATTATGAACATGCCCAAAATGTATGGAAAACATTTGACATCAAGACTCTCGGTGATTACCATAACCTTTATGTTAAGACAGATGTTCTACTACTTGCTGATATATTTCAAAACTTTAGGAAATTATGTCAGCAGTATTATGAAATTGACCCTGCTCACCTGTTCACAGCACCTTCACTCGCATGGCAAGCTTGTTTGAAGATGTCTGAAACATCATTAGAGTTACTCAGTGATATAGATATGCTGCTTATGGTTGAAAATGGTATACGAGGGGGTATCAGTATGATTAGTCAAAGATACGCTCGAGCAAACATACCTGATACACCCGATTATAGGAAAAATGAGGCACCCAGCTACATCATGTACTGGGATGCCAATAACTTATATGGGTGGGCTATGAGCCAATTTTTACCTTGTTGTGGTTTTGAATGGAGTGAAACAAGTCATATCACAGAAGAGTGGATTCTATCGCTATCTGATAGCTCTGAAATTGGGTACCTTTTCGAGGTAGACTTGGTATACCCAAAACATTTACACCCTCTGCACAATGAATATCCTGTTGCTCCCGAGAGGATCACAGTAGAAGAATCTATGTTGTCTTCTCATGCAAGAAACTTACTTAACAATAGAAAATTCGTGGGTACCCCTAAACTTATACCTAATTTAAATAATAAACGAAATTATATAACTCATTATCGTAATCTTAAATTTTATTTAGAACTTGGTTTAAAAATTACAGCTGTACATAAAGCCCTAAAATTTAAACATACACCCTGGCTTCAGAAATATATTAATTTCAATACTGAGAAACGTAAAGAGGCTAAATCTTCTTTTGAAAAGGACTTTTTTAAGTTAATGAATAATTCTGTTTTTGGGAAGACAATGGAGAATCTTCGAAAAAGGAGAAACATTGTGCTTTGTAATGGTGAAAAAAGAGCCAAAAAATTAGTAGCTTCGCCTACTTTTAAATCATTTAAAACCTTTGATGAAGACTTAACCGCTGTAGAACGACTGAAAACTAGTATTTTAATGAATCGGCCTATCTATGTTGGGTTCGCTATTTTGGAACTCTCTAAATTAGTTATGTATGATTTTCATTATAACTTCATAAAGAAAACATATAAAGATCGGTCAACCCTATTATTCACTGATACAGATTCCTTAACTTACCATATTCAAACAAACAATATTTATAAGGATATGGAACAATACCGTAATTTGTTTGACTTCTCCGAGTATCCGAAATCACATGATTTATACTCTGAGGATAATAAGAAAGTTCTCGGCAAGTTCAAGGATGAACTTAATGGTGAATTAGCCCTTGAGTTTGTCGGACTGAAATCAAAAATGTACTCGCTAAAATCCTTTAAAGACGAGAAAAAGCGTGCAAAGGGTGTGTCTACGCAGATTGTTCGACAGAAAATCAAGCATGAAGACTACTTAGAGTGTCTCCAACAGCAAAAAACAAGCATGGAGAAACAGATAAGGATCGCTCAGGATTCTCATAATTTATATACATTAACCCAAAATAAAAGTAGTCTAAGTCCTTTTGATGACAAGAGATACATTTTAGAAAATGGAATATCCAGCTTAGCGTATGGACATTATGAGATTAACCAAGATTGTAATGAAGAAGAAAATTGCTGATTTGTAAATATCTTTCTGTATATAAATCTTTTCTGTAAATTACTTTGTTTTAATAAAAAGCGTTAATTATATTTTTGTGTACTTATTTAAAACTTTTATACAATCATTTCTGATAAAACATTATCTATATGCACGTACACGTATGTATGCATGCACGCACACACATACACACACACCGTCTAATGAGGTTTACACGGTTTACCATGTTTTAAAAACAGTTTATCTTGTTTAAAAGTATTACAAAATGATTTTAAATCGATCTAAAGCGTTAATCATGTGCAAAAAGCTTAGTAAATTTTTTTTATAAGTTATGAAATACATTAAAGTAATAATTTTAATAGATTAGAACATTTTTGTTAACTTATAACTTTCTTAAAACGTTTTTTTTTTTCTGTTAGTTCGAGAATGAATAAAAACATTTTTATTATTTATTTTTTATTATTTTTTTTTTAAATATTGCAAAACTTTTTTTTTTACTTTTTAATTTTTAATTAATTTTTTTTTTAACTTCACTTTTTATTATTATTTTTTTAACTTTTTAATTCTTAATTTTAATTTTAATTTTTTTTTTAAACTTTTTTATAAATTTAAGTTTTAATTTTTTTTTAAATTATCACACATTTTTTATAAAAACTTATAAATTTTATGCATAAACATACACAAATACATATAAACATAGTTCTAAACCGACAGACAGACATCACACACAAAGAAAATTACATATGATAAAATGTATTATCTATATACTTCTCAAAACATATTCTTATATACAAATTTTTCTAACGAAATATCGGATATATCAGCAAAATGTGATTAACAGAACCGTGCAGTAAAGCGAAGAGTGACTTTAATCATGGATTGAGCGTTGATTGCGCATTTGCGCAATTGCGCATCTCTTCGCTCTTCCTGTGGCCGTTGAACCCCCACTATCCTACTACTACTGCTAAAAAACGCTAATTTCGTCGAAGGGCTGCAGAAAAAGTGAAATTACATCAAAGGGCTGCGGAAAAAACGCGTATTTCGTCATAGGATCGCAAAAAACACGAATTTCGTCAAAGAGCCGCAGAAAACCTCGAATTTCCTTACAGGGCCATAGTAAAAATGCGAATTTCGTCAAAAAGACGCGAAAAACCGCGAATTTTGGCAAAAGACCGTGGAAAAAGACGAATTTCGTCAAAAAGACGCGGAAAAACGCAAAGTTGGACAAAGGATCGCGAAAAAAAGTCAAATTTCGTCAAATGACCGCGGAGGAAACGCGAATTTCGTCAAAGGGATACATAAAAAACGCTAATTTCATCAAAGACCCGCAAAAAAAACGCGAATTTCGACAAAGGATCACGAAAAAAACGTATTCCCTCAAAGAGCCGCAGAAAAACGCGACTTTCGTCAAATGATTGCAAAAAAAACGCAAATTTCGTCAAAGAGCCGCAGAATAACCGTGAATTTCGTCAAAGGACCATGGTAAAAACGTGAATTTCAACAAAAAGACGCGGAAAAACGCAAAATTCGACAAAGGGTAGCGAAAAAAAACGCGAATTTCGTCAAAAAACGGCGGAAAGAACGCAAATTTCGACAAATGATCACGGAAAAAAACGCGTTATCCGTCAAATGGTCACGGAAAAACGTTAATTTCGTCAAAGGATTGCAAAAAACAAAACACGTATTCCGTCAAAGGGCCGCGAAAAAAACAACGAATTTCGTCAAAGCATCGCAAGAAAACGCGAATTTCGTCAAAGGGCCGTGATGAAAACCTGAATTTCATCAAAGTGTCGTGGAAAAAACACAGCGGTCTCTTTAAAAAACAGCACACATACAAACATCTATGTTTATAGGTATAGTTTTTAAATTGAAATAATATACTGAACTAACTTTTTAAAAATCTGGTTAAAAGGTTCTTCCAAAATCGAAAATCAATAATAAATGGCAAATCTTACTTGACATTGCCATTCACAAAAAAATTTCAGTACGTGCATTTACTGATTTGGTGAAATAGTTTTAAAATGATCAATTTAACAATAAGTGTTGCACACACAGAGCGATATACATTAGAGATGAGTTCGGGCTCTCTTTTCGGAGCCCGGGCCCGCCCGAGTCCGACGATTTTTAATCTGAGCCCGCTCGAGCCCGATACCGAAAAAAATTGCATAATAATTAAAAATTGCTTTAAAAGTAACTATCCCATTTTTAAAAAAACTGTATACATGAAAATAACTGTTAATCCCCAGCACATAATTAATTTTTGGGAAATTTACATTTAATCTTATCAAAAGAGAAGTTTTCTAGCAAATAAAAATATACTTCCTCAAAAGGATTCTCATATTTTTTCTCCCAACAAGCAAATAGGATGGACACATTAACAAAGCGAGTTTTATGAATAAATGCATGAAATTTAAGGAAATTACTATTTCTATGCAGAAGAATCAAACAACGTTTTTCTACTTCTCATAAAAAGTGTATATCGTAAATTATAATGTATTCCTTAATTAAAACAATGTTTCGTGCTCCTGAAATCAGCTTGAATTAAAAATTTTACACTGTTATCTGAAAGATCCTATGGTTTTATAGGAAAAGTGGAAACACTGTTCGATTGTTTTCTATCGGAATAACAATACATGACAATTATATCTATTTACGAATGGAAGTGACTTCGAAAATATGCAGAGCAGAGCTTTAGCATGAGTTCATTATGGAAGTTATTTTCATATGAAGAGCGATTATGACTCGAACACAATATTAGACTAAAAATTTGCAAACCTTTAGGTAATGCTGATTAACTAAAAATGAAAGAAAATATTCATTTCGCGTTAGATCTCTGAAAAAATAAAATAAAATAAACGTTCCAATTAAAAAATATCCTGTCACAAACAAAAATCGAGCAACAAATTATTCACGCCACTTCCCACTGGTATTATATTACCCAGTCGTCGCATCAATGCCATACATAAATCTGCAAGTATCGCATTTTTTCCAAAAGTAGCATTCTAATATGCTAGAAACATTTCTTCTATTCATTTTGATCACAATAGCACTATGACTCAGGGCTTGGAAAAAGATTATGTAATTTTTTAGGAGAAAAAGTTATTTTTATTTTTTATATATGAGAATAAATAAAAGTCAGTTTCAGAAAGAATGAGCCCGAGCCCGAAAACTGGTATAAAAATCGAGCCCAAGCCCGTGTCGGGCCCGGGCTCGGGCTTTCGGGCTCAGGCTGAGCCAGTCTCATCTCTAATATACATAGAGCTAAAATTTAAAGAATGTGTGTTAGATTCTTAAACTTGATCCCATTTGAAAGAGAGAATATCTTTTTTTAAAGGGCAAGGAAACTATCACTTAGCCATTATCTACAAAATGTTGGCCTATTCTGCATGTACAGTGGACATTCGGGACATATGGATACATCACAGCCATTATTATATGCATAACAGTATTATACGTCCTGCATTTCTCAGAACGCTAAAAAAACATTTACCCCAATCCTATGACTTGGTGCTTTTGAAGATTTCCTGATCTTAGACCTCACTTTTAAGTTCCCCATTTTTTCCCCTCAATTTCCTTTCAACAAAAACTCCCATACAAATATCTTTTTGTTGAATTCATACAACTGTTTATGAGCTGTGTATCTCGTCTTTTGTTTCCTTTAAATCCAAAAATTATTATTAAATGAATTTGTACCAAAATACATCAGATACTCAGTGGATTAGGGAAGATTTGAGGGAGTAATTGAATGTTAAAGTTTCTTACTAGAACACTAAACATTTAATAAAATAAATACATTTTTTTTTCATTTTGCTAATAAGAATAGATGATGTCTAAATAGGAGCATAAATAAAAGCACAAATAACTAGAATAAAAGATACATCCAACATCATAAAAGAAGTTCCGATTTTTCAGTGTAAAACGAAAAGATATAGGCAGCAAGAAGTTCTTTTTATAAACATATACACACAAAATATTTTTATACACATATCTAAAATAACGACTTAGCTTATTATTTGTGCATTGCACAAGTAATAATAATGACTTTAAACTGTTCCAAATGAAAAATATTGGCTGCAAATTTAGGACGGAATAAGAAGATAAATGGGAGGAGCGTTACCGAACTCCAAAGATGTCTTTGCAGTCAGACAAAAAGTCACTGTGTATTTTACAAATACGAGGAAGTAATGGAGTGCTAAATACGAAAGTTAATGGATATCAATCACAGTTAGTTCTTGCGCGTATATATAGTGCCTGACTTCCGACTTAGCCAAAATTCTGAAGAGATTAGCTAAAGTGTCAATGTGCACTAATATTGGACTAACAAGAAAGACAAGTGCTATACGTGACATATATACATATATATATACATTATACAGTAAAACCTCCATAACGGACACTCCCGAATAGCGGACACCTCTATTTAGCGGACACTTTTGTGATCCCCAAAACCTGTATATTTGTACATTTTTAACTCTCAATAGCGGACACCTCCAAATAGCGGACAAATTCTGTGCTCCCGAGGTGTCCGTTATTCAGAGGTTTTACTGTATATGTATAATATTATATATATGCATATATATATACAAATTGATCTAAGAAGTAAGGAACAAAATCAGCCCTTCTTTTACTATTTTACTCGGCAGGGGTCCCTTAAACCCCCTACACATTTCGGTATGTGTCTGAAAAATGAAAGTTAATAAGCTACTTTTACAGTCAGCTCCTCCGCACCTGATTTCCGATTTAGCTGAGATTAGCCGTGGTGTTACTGTGCATTAACATACTTCCGCATTGACAATCTTTGTGCACCTGTGGGAGAGATTAAAAAACTACTTAAATTAAACTGCTTCTAAATTTGTCGAACTTACTTGTAGGTCTCTTGAACTGAGCATATATGTATTCATTTATCCAGTAAAACTGGGATGGAGCTATTTTTCAGTGATTTGAAAATAGATTTTGTTTGTCTCAAGTAAATTAGTTCACAGGAATGGAGAGAATATTGGATTAACGAGAGAGACAAATTCGTTGCATGCCAGAAAATAAAACAAATTTATCTAAAAAAGAAAGAAACAATATCAGCCCTTTTTTAATTTTACTGCGACCTCTTCAGAGGGGAATGGAGCTGTAGTCTCATAACCCTCGAACCCATCGCCTTCTTTGGGTATTGTATGCTGGGGTATCACTGTGCACTAATATATGGAACTAACTAGAATGGCTGTATGGCAAATTACAAATTTATCTTTAAAAAAAAATCAGGAGTTTTTTTCATTTTATTTTTGATTATTTCGGGAAGGGGAGCTGTAACCCCATTGCCCCCTTCAACCTCTTTTGGCAACTATACGGATATAGGACTAAAGAGAGGAGCGTGGCTAGTCCATTGAATGACAGGAGGGAAAGAAAAAATATATCAGTGCTTTTTTTCCCATGTCATTTTCGAATATTTCAGAAGGGAGTGGCGGGCTGTAACCCCATCAATCTCATTCCCCTTCTTTGGATATGCTGTGGTGTCTATGTGGACCAATATGAGACTAACGAGAATGGCTAATCCGCGGTAAAACAGAAAACTAAATTACAAATTTATCTCAAACAGAAAGAAAAAAAATCAGCACCTTTTTCATTTCATTTTCGACTATTTCGCAAGGGGGCCTGCAACCTCATTGGCCCCCTTCCCCTCGTTGAGTATACTGTGATATAACTGTGCGCTGATATGAGACTAAACAGACAGTTCGTCGTATTTCAGAAAACAAAGTTACAAATTTATCTCAAACAACAACAAAAGAAAAAAAATCAGCATTTTTTTTTCCATTTAATTTTTTACTATTTTGGGAGGGGGCTGTAACCCCATAACCCCATGGGGGAAAATACAATTTTTTCTCAAACAGAAAGATAAAAAGAATTATTTTTTCATTGCATTTTCGTTTATTTCGGGAGGAGAGGGTGTAATCCCATCAGCCCCCTCCCCTTCTTTGGATGTACTGTGATGTAAATGTGGACTAACATGGGACTAACGAAGATGGCTATTTCGCTGTATGATAGAACAAAAAAATACAGATTTATCTAAAAAAGTAAGAATTGCAGAAAACAAAATTACAAATTTATCGCACACAAACAGAAAGAAAAAAATCAGCATCTTTTTCATTTTCGACTATTTTGGGAGGGGGCTGTAAACCCATTAGCCCTTTTCACCTCTTTGGGTATAATCTGGTGTCACTGTGCACTAATATGAAACCAAAGCGAAGGGAGCGGCTAGACTGTTAAATGATAGGGGGGGGGGGGATGCAAATTTATCTCAAAGAAAAAAAATCGGCATTTTTCATTTCATTTTTCATTTCATTTTCGACTATTTCAAGAGGAGGGGGCTGTAATTCTATCAGCCCCCTCCCCATCTTTGGGTATACTGTGATGTCAATGTGGACTAATATGGGGTTAACGAGAATGGTAATTTCGCTTTATGACAGAAGAAAAAAAATACAGATTTGTCTAAAAAAGTAAGGAAAAAACACTTTTTCATTTAATTTCCGACTATTTCTGAAGGAGGGGGCTGTAACCCCATCAGCCCTCTTTCTCTTCTTTGGTTTCAATGCGGACTTATGTGGGACTAATGCGAATGGCAAGTCCGCTGTATGATAGAAAAAAGTTAAAAATTTTCCAAAAAAAGAAAGAAAAAAATCAGCACTTTTTTCATATCACTTTCGAAAATTTCGTGGGGGCTGTAGCCCCCATCAGCCCACCCCTTAGGTACGCCCATGTCTTGCTGTTTCGTTTGTATAGACCAGTTGTATATTAAAATAAAATTTTGTGAAATTACATTATGTTCCAATATTTTTTGGCATACTGTATTAAAAAGGTACATGTATATTTCGTAGATGCAGACCGTGGGGTGCCTGTTTATTGGGAATTGCAGAAGATATGACCTTTTTGCCGTGATGCGGCAGTTGGGACCGCCCACTTCGAAAGCTACCTGTATCAGTAGGGGAAGCCGGCAGGGGTTTTTATTTTTTTATTTATTTTATTATTTTTTTTTTCTGTAAGAGTTGGTCCTCTAAAAACAACTTGTCAATATAAAAGTTGTCGATAATATTAAGAGGATTTATAATGGATTTAAGCGGATTTGATATCTTGTGAATGAACGAAATTATGATTTTTCTTCTTATTATTTCTATTTCCCCCCCCCCCCCCCCTTGAGGTTTTTTTTAATGATATCAAAAATCTGTCCTACCTAAATTTTCGGCCCTTTTCCTAGAAGTCATAATAACTTTAAACGGATTCGATACGTGTCATAATTAAAAAGTTATGGGTTTTTTCTGTTTTAATAAAAAGCCCTTGGTTCGATTTTGCCCATTCACGAACGTGTCCGAGATTTTATGCCCCTTGATTTTATGTATCCGTTTGGAAGAGATTTATTAAGAATTATGGAAGTTATCGTGTGCATAAAAAAGTGATATAGATAGATAGTTTTGAAATGGGGGTTGTTCTGGGAGTCATTTCAGAAATTCCAACATAGAGGAGCATGTAATTGGTATAATTTCTTACGAAATCGACCTGAAAAAATTATGTTGGCTAACAAAAAAGTTTGACTTGTTGCCTTGCCCATCTATAACATAAAAGGCCAGAATAATTAAAGAGTTAAATCAACTTTTCACTTTTACTTGACCCTGAATATTGAAACATATAACTCGTTTGAAGACCTTCTCTGTATTCGAACAGTTTGTATTCGAATCGTGCATAGGAAATGTTACATCAAACTGGAAAATGCTGTTTCGATATGTACAACAGTCTGATGTATTGGATATGTACATATCTGAACTTCTAAGAACCCACCCCATAAAACGCAACAGGTAAAAACGAAGATACCCGATAGCTATCTATCTGACAGTTTAAAAACATTAGCATCTCGATGGTATCAACGCCATGAAGATAGGGAGGGACACTTACGAACTATTATAACATTGTCCATTAATGAAACGATACACGAATTCGATGGCACGATCCGTCCAAGTTTGTCAACCACGAAAAATAAAATAAATTTTAAATTTATTTTGGCCATTTCAAAACCGTAACCTCTGGACTAGAACATATCATCCGTGTTATTCACTTCTTGATTTTCTTTTTCTTTTACATATTTTTTTTTATCAGTTAAGTGGTTTTCGAAATCCTGAAATGCATCTCAAACGTTTAATCTAATTTTATGAAATTGAATTTTATCCAATAATGTTCCTTCTATGCCATCTTTTGTAATATTTTCAACGTTTGATAACATAAATTATGTTGTTTTTAACTATAAAATGGATTCGTATCGGTCAAATCATTTCAAAGGAAATGAATGGATAAACTCAGTGACAACGTTTAATAGAACCCCAATGGAGCACAAAAACGACATACTGCAAGGGAGGAATTTTAAAACAAAGAAAAATCATGCGTCAAGCATAGATTGTGAAAAAACACTTTCCATCACTTCAGTGGCGTGTCTAGGATTTAATTTTTTTTTTTTTTTTTTGGGGGGGGGGGGGGGGAGTTGATTCAAATTTCGATAATGGTTTGAATCTTGCGAAACATGTTAAACTGCTTTATGAACATAAATCAAGTTTGACTATAAGGCCGTAGCCTGGGGGGGGGGGGGAAAGCCTCCCCACGCCGAAATAAGTTGAAAAGTGATAATAGATTGTTTCATATACTTTCATTTAAAAGAAAGTCATGGTAGCTTATAATCTATAAAAGTTGTCTCCCTTTCCCCTAAATTCTGTCTACGATTCTTGCTTGACAATAAATTAATTTTGCTTGGGACAATCTCAAACAACTTTTTTTTTTTTTTCATAATTCGTTTTCTATTTTAAGATCAATTCCCTATTACTGCCAAGGCACGCGGGGCACTTTCCTAGAACCCACATATTTAAGGGACCCAACAAATTTATGGTGTTTCAAATCAATTTTATTATAAACAATCTTAAGAGAATTAGAAATTAAAATTTCTAGATTCATTACACAACTTTATGTAAGCTAAAATTGTCAGTGATATCATAAGTGTATTTATAATATTTCTTCTCATTTGAAGATTTAAGTTCTTCATAGTGCGCCCAATTTATTTCAGCTTCTTCATAAACTTGTTTAGAAATGTTTTAATTTTATGACTATCTTATTTATAAAATATCATTTTCTTTGGGTTGCGTATGTTTTTAAAGTTCATGAAACATTAGTTCATGTTTATTTAACATGATAATTGAGTCTGTCAAGTTAATTTTTACGAAGAAATTTCAATAATAATAATAATTCAACTTCAGTTCTCAATTATTCTCAGTCTTTCATTTAAATGGGTGCATCACATAGTTATATTCATACCACTTCTCATTCACAGTATTTGTAAAAATGTGATAATCTACGATTAGGGCCAAAAATATTTTCTGTTGCCAGTGCCCAAAATTTTGAGGGTCAGTCTCTGTTCAGGATAAACAAACTTTCTTTTTTTAATACCAACAAAAATTTAATTCAAAATCTTAGGGGTAGCAAGCATTCCTTCTTGATCACCCTCTTCCCTTCGTATACATGCTCCTGGGATTTTAATCAAACGTATGGCTATTCACCTTCAAGAAATATATGTTAAAAAAACTCATCAAATTTGTGAAGGAAGGGACAACTTAAGAATTAATTGGAAACTAAACATCAGATTTCCTTTTAATAAAAAGAGTTAAGTTATTGATAACAATATTACTGGACTTTACTTCTTTGAGGAGCCTTCCTTGTGTGAGTAATCCAAACGGCTTGCCGTAAAACAGACTCAATTTATAGATACTCGGTGTATATTCAAAACGTCTTAACATTTATACGAATTACAACAGTTTTTAGAATTGAAAAATTATTGAAGAAAATATTTTGAAAGTATTATACATGGATTTATTTTTTTTATTAGAAAAAGAATCTGAATCACCAATGTTAATAAAAAAAAAAGCCTGTTAATACCCAGTGCATGGATTAATTTTGTAAATTCTTTTGTGTAATCAAAATTTCCGAAAATATATTTACCCCATTTCTATTTCAACTTCGAACAACATTCGATTTGCTTCAAAGTAAAATTGTAAGAAAATTTATTTTTAACCTGTGCTTAATATTAGATGTTTACGTTGACTATGAGATAATTTTAATTTATTTAATGCTTCTTTTGTTAAATATTCCAAATGGTAAAAAATGGTAAAAATGCCAATACTAAAGTGTATCATGTCAAAATAAGAGTGGTTAGAAAAGAACACTATTCATAATATTGCACTTTCATAGAAGAGTAATTAAGAATTTTTATCTTTAGCTGGATCACTCGTACACTGAAATATTGAAAAATGAATCTTCCTTTAAGGTAGTTCTCAAATGATCAACGTGAAACTTTCTGACACATTTTTAAACGCAAAGGCATTAGATTGGGAGGCCTGACTATCGGAGAGATTTGGAATCGAAATGAGTTTTCCAATTTTTGATAAATAGATTACTTATCGAGTTATAAGTGATTCTGGTAACGTATTAGCGACTCGTTTTTCGCGCTTCTCAGGCTGCCGCGTCGGGAATCCGATTCAAAACACCAACTTCGACAGTACTTTCTGAAAGATTTTCTGCCTTTACAAAAGAGGGAAAACGTGTTTAGATTGCAAAGTTTCTGAATAAAAAGACCTGTCAATTTCCTGCGTTTCTGAGCAAAAATGAATTAAAAAATAGTCTTAAAGTAGCCAGTTTGTATTTGAGAACAGCCTTAAA
The DNA here is from genome assembly GCA_963931845.1 of Maratus michaelseni. Taxonomy (NCBI): domain Eukaryota; kingdom Metazoa; phylum Arthropoda; class Arachnida; order Araneae; family Salticidae; genus Maratus; species Maratus michaelseni. Next base: position 3,700,936 of record OZ007592.1, on the reverse strand, counting down.
TCTAGAAAAGCACGTAACGTAAATAAAACTAGATCGCTAGTAAAAAGACCAAGAACAAACAAATCAACAGGAGATATTGTTTTAGTATTACTACTGGGCATCTTTAAAAGACCCTTCCAAAACCGAAAATCAATAATCTTGCTTGACATTGCCATTCACAAAAAACTTCCAGTTCGTACATTTGCTGATTTGGCGATAATGTTTAGTGTCACTGCGCACTAATATACCCCCTTAGTCTTGGCGCAATCTGTGGAAGAGACTTAAACTCTTTAAATTAAACTACTTCTAGATATTGCCAATTAAGCATATTATACGTATTCATTTATCCACTAAAACATGTATGACAGTAATTTGAAAATAGATTTTGTGGTCTCAAGCAATTTTGATCGCAGGACTTAGAGGCATATGGGGCTAACAAGAAAACAAGTTCGTTAAGTGTGCCAGATAATAAAACAAATTTATCTCAAAAGAAAGAAGCCTTTTTTTATTTCACTGCGACCACTTCGGAAGGGGAATGGAGCTGTTACTCCATAACCCCACCCCTTGTGTACTTACATGGGACCAAAGAAAATAGAGTGGGTTGTCCATTGCATGACAGAAAAAGAATTATAATTTTATCTCGAATATAAAGAGAAAAATCAGCACTTTTTTCATTCCATTTTCGACCATTTTGGGAGGTGAGGGGTCTGTGCCCCATCAGCCCCTCACCCTCTTTGGATATGCTGTGGTGTTACTGTGTACTAATATGGGAGTAAAAAGAAGAAAGTGGGTAGTCCGTTGTATGACAGAAAAGAAAAACAAATTTATCACGAATAGAAAGATGAAAAATTAGCACTTTTTTTTTCATTTCATTTTCGATTATTTTGAGAGGGGACTGTACGCCTTTCATCCTCCTGCCTCCTCGTTGGGTAGGATGTGGTGTTACTGTGCATATGGGGATAAAAAGAGTGGGTAGTCTGTTGTATAACAAAAAATATACAAATTTATCTCAAAGAAGAAAAAAACAGCACTTTTTTCATGAGATGTTCGACTATTTCGGGAACAGGGGGGCTGTAACCCCATCAGCCCCCTTCCCTTTTACTTACCCATCATACGTAGTATAGGGTAAGTCTTGTAATCGTTTTGAAAATCGAAAAATTTTTTTTGACGGATTTACACGTTTCAGACACTGGAGATTCCGAAAAACATATTTTTAGAAAAAAAATTTTGCCGTCCGTCTGTGTGTCTGTGTGTGTGTGTGTGTGTCTGTAAACGCTCTATCTCCCGAAAAAATTGAGATAGAGACTTGCAATTTGGTATGTACTTAGTATGTAATAATGGGAAGAAGCCTATTTCATTTCAACAACCTCGATTAACCGGAACAATTTTTTTCGGACTCTCGAAATATTCGTTCTGATGAAAGGTATATAAAAATTTTCGAAATTGTTTATTTTAAGAAATGAATATAAAAGACAATAAAAAAACATAAATTTTGAATAAAGCATGAAGTCGATCGGATAATGAGTTGCCGAGATATTTGTAATCCTATTTTTCACACTCTTCGATTTTTCATGACCCTGTATTTCATCCAAATTTCACTTCAAAGATATATTTTAATTGGAAATTTGACGCTTAATCAGATGCAATAAACCGCTAGTTAATAGGATTATTATTTTTGGAGTTATAAGGAAAAACCTCTTTCAAGCAATTCAGTAATCGAGCCTTTAAAGTTTGTGACGTCATCAATCCACGATTTTATTTGAATTGCAATGCATTTTATAAGTAGTTTACGCATTTTTATTTTAATATTTTACATTATGCATATCCATGATGGGTAAGTATTACGGTGGCCCCCAACGACTAGTTTTAGGTATACTCTGATGTCAATGTGGACTAATATGGGTTTAAAAAGAAGAGAGTAGGTAGTCTGTTGTATAACAAAAAATATACAAATTTATCTCAAAGAAGAAAAAAACAGCACTTTTTCATGAGATGTTCGACTATTTCGGGAACAGGGGAGCTGTAACACCATCAGCCCCCTTCCCCTTTTTAGGTATACTCTGATGTCAATGTGGACTAATATGGGTTTAAAAACAAAGATAATAGGTAGTCTATTGTATGACAAAAAAATAATCTTTTAACAAAATGGACCCCTAAGAAAAAAAATAAACCTGCATCAGCCCCTGATAAATTAAGTAGCGATTCTGATGATGTTGAAATAGAAACTCCCAAACTTACTAAATTTTTAAATGCTTTAAAACTCTGAAGATATACTTTTTGCACAGCACAATGTAAATGGTACAATATTTAGTTCTTACACTTATTATCTAAGCCAGTTCAGGTGCAACTGTACTGTGCCAACGCCAAGCATGGCGCCAATAATACTAATTACAGTAACACTTATTTTTTTTTCTTTCTATATGGTAATCGCATATAACTGTTGACATGGTAGCTGCTGATTCGTGATGTACGTTTTAAATTATTTTCTTTCTATATTTTTTATTGACTTGTGATGTGTTTTTTAACGTATTCTATTTATACCATGTGTCATACTAAATTACTGTTTCATATTATAGATATTGATATTGTATTATATTGATATCTTTCATTACCGCTATATACTGTCAACACCAACCTGATGCACTACGGTTTTAGTAAATGTATACTAAATTAATGTTATATTATTTACCATTTATTAATTTTAATAAATCAATTTTAGTTATTTACCATTTTTAACAATACTATATGTATTTAATAAATGTATGCCAAATTACAGTTTGTGATTGTCAGATTGTGGAAGAATGACAATTGGCAATTCAGTTTGGTGATCTATCTCCTAATACGCAAAATAATTCCAAATTGCAACTTTTCTTTTATCAGGACTACACACACAAAAAAATACTACATCAAATCAACTGCAAAAATTATTTTAAAAAAATCATCTCCATCTGATTTAAACCGTGAGTTAATCACTGATTTCACTCACCTGATTGAAATTATTGACAGTCTATTGACAAGTATCTAATTCAAATTCTATATTTCTTTCTTTAAAAAAAAAAAAAAAAAAAAAATCTGATTTTTTATATTTTTACTATTAAACTATTGTTTAATATTATATGTTGATAAAAAACCTCACACATCCCTAAATTAAACTGTTTTCATATAACCTCTTTTCTTTCTTTCAGATCTGTATCGGATGATGGAAATAGAAGATCTATCCGATTGGGTCGCGCTGAAAAGTGATATATTTTCTCAAAGTGTCGAGAATGATGTAAATTCTGTGAAATTTAAAAAGTGCAAAAAACAGCACTTTTAAAATCGCATTTACTGAAAACCTATACGTCGGATTTCGCTTTACTTTTGAATTATTAGTCCCTTGGCACTCTTCATTTCATAGAATCAAGAATTTTGTTTCTATCATAAATAGAACGCGAGATATAGATGTGTCAAAAACCCGTTTTGTCCCGTCCGCAAAATATAAACTAGACAGAGTGCTAAAATTTTTTTGTAAAATCGTTTGGCATCCATTGGCTAAAATTCCTTTCATTTACGGTTCAATGCATTGCTGTTTCTTATGCTTGGCGAGAAACTCTGTTGAGTTTCTATGATTTTAAAAGTGCTGTTTTTTGCACTTTTTAAATCTTGTTCAGACCGAAAACTGTTGACAGGACTACAGCAGTGTGTAATTATCGGATTTTTACGTGGTTTACGTTATTTAAATCGTTTTTATGAGTAGTTCGGACCTTTGTAAGTTTCATGTAAAAATATTAATTAGTTTTTGATTTATATCAGTTTAAAGTTATTGATTCCTATACTTAACATAGAGCAAAAAAATAATAAATGACCCAACTCTTTTAGGAGTGGTCGTATACACATGATATTAAGATATGTTATTACACTCGACCCAAGTAAGCTTCCTATTATAAAAAATTGTAACATTTAAGGTTCGTTTACAGGATCTCACAAAAGATCTTTTGATATAGGGCTAAAGATTTGTGTAATTATCAGATTTTTACGCGGTTTGCAGCATTTGAATTGTTTTTATGAGTAGTTCAAACGTTTAATATTTCGTGTAAAAATATTAATTAGTTTTTTATGTATACCACTTTAAAGTGATTTATTCCTATACTTAAGATGAAGTAAAAAAAAATATTAAATGGTCTAACTCTTTTCAAAAAGAACGTATGCGCATGATGTTAAAATATGTTACTACGAACGACCTAAGTTTGCTTCCTATTGTAAAACAGAATTGTAGAATTTACTGTTCGTTTACAGGGTAACTCAAAAGATTTTTTAATAAGACTAAAAAGTTGTGTAATTAGCGAATTTTTACGTTGAAGTACATGATTCCTGTACTTAACACAGAGGAAAAACAATAGTAAATTGCATAACTTTTGTCAAATACACAAGATATTCAAATATGTTACTACATCCTCTCCATTGTAAAGCGGCATTGAAGCATATACGTTTCGTTTACAGTGTCTCTTAGAAGATCTTGATTACATTACAACTGATGTATATTTACTGAGTGAGATGTATTTTAATAATTTTACACTGTTTCAATCTCTGTAAGGTTTCATTATCTTGCTTTAAAATTTAATGAATTCATTTTGTCCGTCTGAAATCTCGTCGATGTTAAGCTCTAAATGTATTAAAATATAGTATTTTCATCGTTTAAAAAAACTGTTTATTTATAAATATATAATTCTAGCGTATCAGGAATTGATTGAAATAGCGATTATAAAATTTCAACTTTACGTTCATGCGCTGAGTAATAGAATGAAAAAAATGTTGCTACCCCAAGATTACAAGTTTTGCGTTTAAATATTTGCCGTTCATCGAATCTCCGGCTATGACGAACTTAAAATGCTAAATTTCGTATACAATACGTGATCGGTAACGAACTGTTCGGTTTACGAACAAATCGGTTAACGAACACTTTCGCGTGAGATTTTTATGTTCGGAGAACGAACACCTCACGAAACAAAGCCATGATGAAGCAATGCCGTGTTTCATATTTGCCGAGCTATACTTATTGCCTCTATTGTCAACTTTGAGAACATTTTAACAGTTGCATATACATATGTCCTAATTAATTCAAGGACTGCCGGAGATTGGGGACCTATATTTTAGGATCACCGAATTGGAATGAACAGACTATATGAACAGAAATCACTTTAATAGTTTTTATACTTTTGCAAACGTTGCGAATTTTATATTTTTCAAATTCTTGAAACGTTGAGTTAAAAAACTTAAACAAATAAAGAAACTTCTAAGGTGCTCAGTAATTTTCAAAAATAATATATTTAATATGTTAGTATAATAATCCCTGTAAATTTTTATACTAATAGAAATAGGTTCGTAGAAAAAAAATGTTGATTATTCTCGGTAAAGTATGCTCCATAAACTTTTCGTTGTAGTTGACCGAAAAAAGTGCTTCTTATTTTTCCACATTTTTCTGAAACTGTAGTATTTTAATTAGTTTGTAAACTACTGTAAAATTGTCTAATTTTTTGTTTTTGAATGTATATAAACGGAAGAGTGATATAAACAAAAGAAAAAGGAAAATAAATATATCATAAATAATCTGATAAATACAATGTAAGGAAATTAATATAAAAGTTTCCCCGTTGTTATGGTAGCGACATGTACATTGGAATAAGTCACTCAGTAAATTGTATAATTCTGTTTATAGCATCACTATTATTTTTTTTTGCCCCTTTCATCTTTTCTTTTCTGAATAAAAATGGAATCCGTATAATTGAAATTAAATACCTTACAAAAAGGAGCGATATCTCATCAAAAACAACTCGTTGTAAATGATCCCGCCAAGCCACAAACCTAAAACGTCAGTCACAAAAAGAAGTGATATCACATAAACAGAAGCGATATAGAAGTGCATACTCCGAGTCCCGTGTAAAAATATATCACCACTCATAATGTTTCCAAAGGACTCTGAGTGAGGTACAGTATGTGAAAACTGCTTGGCGACCTGCAGGCTTTTATAATGTTTGCGCTTCCTGCAATTACATATGGCTATATTATTTTTATTTTGTTTTATTTTCTGTTATTTATTTATTTATTTATTTATTTATTTTGCTCCCATAAAATTGTAAAAGTTGAAGCTTCTGTGTTTGCATGTCCTTTCTTATTTATGAGTTTGAAAAATCAATTTGTTGATTTTATTTGCCATTATTTAAACTAAAAACACCACTCTTACGATGAGGATTTTTTAAAGTAAACGTATAAAGATTTTGAGTTTGTAATATATATATACACACCTTATAATAAACGTTAACTAAATTGAGATATATTGCAGTAATTCTAGCGTAAGGGAATGGCATAGATCTGGGGGAAAATCCGTTCTGTCAGTTCTTTCGCATACAAACAGGGGTGCCGAGAGAGGGGTTTGGTGACGCAAAGTGCGGGGGGGGGGAATTTAGAGAAAAATAAGTACATTTTGGGGGGGGGGGGATTTTTAAATTCTTAATGTTTCCTTTTTTTTCACTGATAAAAAAATTCTTGATATTTAAAATATAATTTAAAACTTTTTTTCAACATTCAATTTCCAGAAATTTTCCTGTTTTTTTCATTTTTTAAATTCTAGATAAGGGCAATAAGAACCTATTCTGCATCTTGCTATCTTTAAAGGTGCGGTAATAAAAAAAAAACTTGGAATACAGGTGGGAAAATGTTTATCACATGCTGAAAGGCAATTAGGACCACAAGATGTGATAAAAAGAATAGCTTTCTAGAAGCGTCTTAAGTAATTTATTGTCTTGTTTGACAGGGTCCGAGGGCCAAAATACATTCTTGATGGGTGAGATAAGAGAGAACAACAAAATGCCTTTCAGAGGAAGAGACAACGCTAAAATAAATTGCTTGACCATTTTCAGAAAACTAGAATTTAAGTACAGTATACTTTAGTGATGTTAGAAGAGTAGTATAGTATGTCATTAAAACAATATAAGGTAAACAACCCGTACAGAGAAAAATACTTCCAGCCATTAATTATTTTAAGGGGAAGGGAGGAATTTAAAGAAAATTAGATTTTTTTAGGAGGGGGAGGAGGATTAATCCCTTGGGGACGAGCGACACGTATACGTGACGCATAAGATGCTCAGAATCCTCGATTATTCCCACCAGTTATTTTTTAGTGTAATGAAAGCATTTCTGCGATTCGACTAGGCGAAAATTTCTGTTTTGAAAAACCGGTGGTAAAAGATTAAACATTCTGTAAAGGTTGCTCGTCGCGAAGGGGTTAATTACTAGATAATAAGAGTGAAAAATTATAGTGTGAAAGAAAAAAACATATACAGAATACAGGTGCTTACAATATATTTAGGACTATGTTTTAATGGTACAGTGTCTGTCATTTTATAAGAAACGGTACTTGTAAGAGTATGTTGTTAAAGCAGTATAAGACAACAACTTGTACTGAAATAAACGCTTCAATCCACAGTTTATTTTAGGGGGGGGGGTGATTTAGAGGCTTTTTTTTGGGGGGGGGGAGAGAGATTTGCATGACTAGGTAGTATAAAAAATAAGATTGGGAAATCTTAAGCATTAAGATTTAATCTTAAACAAGGGCGTATGTACATATAAATGTACATACACCTTTGATATAAACGATTTGTCTTTAATATTTTAGTCTTCTTAAAACGATATGCGATCTTTGTATTTAAGATTTATTTTGTAATAATTTAAAAGATTTTCTTTTAAATACTTGTAAGTAAATATTTATTTTCATAAAAAAGTAGCTTTATTTATTAAAATATTTGACTTTTAGTAGATAACTTAAATTATATAAAATTTATTGGTGTTTACTACACCAATACAACAAGTAAAAAATTTCTGCTTTTAAGCAGAATTCTTTTGCCACAACTACAACAATCAGAAAAAAAAAAACAATTGACAAAAATTTAAAAACTTAGTCTAAATGAAAATTTAACATCTTGATTTTTTACTTTAACTCATAACAGTTTTCAAAAAGTATTATCCCAGGTATTTAAGTTCTGTTTGTTGATAATTTTATTCTAATGTATCATTCTTTTTTAATTTCTGGTTATATTAACAATATTTTTTTGACGTTTTTCATCTTTTGGCTTTTTTATATTTGATCGAGATGAAATAAACATCAATCAGATTTTTTTTCTTAATTCTAGAATTTATTAAAATTTATTCCAAATTTAAATTTAGAGTTTTTTTTTAATTTCCTGTTTTATACGATTTTTTTTTTCAGACTATGATTTGATACAAGGTCTTTTCTTTAAAAAGTTTTCTTAGAGTCTCTAAAACAATTCTTTCGATATTTAAAAATTTATAAAGCATAATTCATATTAAGGAAAAATATTATAACTTAGTTTTGGCATTCATGCAACCAAATATGTGAAAAAAAAATGCTTTAAATTTTGTCAGATAGATCTAAAAACATATAGTCTTTTCTCTCAAAGAGAGGTGAAAAATAGTTTAATCAAGAGTTTAATAATTTTTCTGAATGTATGACAACTTCAGTGGCTGAAAAATTGCATTTTTTAAACTTGTTGCTCGCATTTCTGAAAATACGGTTTCCAACATAGTAATGTATTTCAGATTGGTGTAATCTTTTACGCAAAATAATGAAAAAATATGGTTTTCATATGTTAAACCGCATAGTCTGCGGAAAAGAAAAAATGAAGTTCATTATTATTTTAATTTACTGCTACTTGTTTTCAAACGTTTATCAAATTTGTTTTATAGAATTGTTCTCCCTTTCCATTTTTTCCAGAATATGTTTTCTATATTTGTTAACATACAGTATGTTTTTTCCAAACGTCGTCGACCAAATGAATAATTTCTGAATCGTTAGTCTTAGGCATATAGTTCCAATTGCAAAAGTATTTAAAATTAGCTAAATAATTATGTTGGACATAGTTTTGATAAAAAAATGCAATTATGATGAATAAGTTATAAAAAATAACTTTTTATACAGCCTACAGGTCTTATAAGTTATATTCGGTGAAACAATCCTGAATCTTTGATATATCAAATGAAAAAAAAAATCATTTTTCTACGACCAAAACTCACCGTGTTATACGAGATTAAAATTTGAAAAATTTTCGCTTTTAACATGGTGCCCGAAGTGATGTGCGGTTATATAGTTCCAATTTTTTCCAAATTTGAAACTCGGTAACTTTTGGTCGTACTAAAATTATTTTTTCCCCTGCATGTCAGAGCATGAGGAGTGTTTCACTAAATATAACTTACAGGGCCCAGGGACGAAAAAATAAGTTAAGTTTTGTAACGTCTTCAAAAATGCATTTTTTGACCCAAACGGCGTATAATTTAATATATAATATTTTTCAGCTAATTTAAATATTTTTGAAATTGAAACTGTTTATCAAAAACTAATGGTTCAGAAATCATCTAATGGTCAATGCTTAGAAGGGACATATTTTATATTTTTTTTATAATATGTGTAGATTTAAATTTTTGATAATTTTTTTAAAAAGTTTATATTGTATTTATTTGTTATTAAATTATCTAAAAATGAACCATTAAGTATAATATATCGAGCTATCATACTGATCTCGAGAAAGAAGTACTGCCTTGCAAGAGTGATCCTCATGTCCACTGATGTTGGGACGAATTTAAATTTTCATACACTCCAGCTAACGAGCAAATGGGCAAAATTGTAATGTTGTTGTCTCTGTATTTTATCTTAGATGCTAAAAACTTAATTTTTCTAACATAAAAAAAAAATAAAAATAAAAAATAAGATTAGTATATGAATGTAATCATTAAGAGTATTAATCCTTACTTTAGTCATTATCTTTAGAATTATATTAATTGAAATAATGCTTTTTCTGCAGTGAAAACTGGAGCTTAGTAAACGTATTAACACGGGCTTGTCAGTCAGGACTTATAAATGTGGAAACAATCAGATTGCAAATAATAAAATATATATCTTCATTATTTACTACGCTGTTAAAACTTTTATTTCATGTTTGTGTAAGAATACTATTATTAAATTATCAATAAAATATATTTTACAGTTGATGTTCTGTTTAGGTTGGGGGGGGGGGGGGGGTCGATGTTAATGTATGAAAAATTTTTTTTTTGGGGGGGGGGATTTGCGTCATTTGGGTTTGGGGGGGATGGTCACCACTGCATACAAAAATATTTATAAAAGTGGTATACAAAAATATAAAATTTATTTTTCGATTTTCAAAATTGATGTACTACATATATTACAAAAGCTTGCAGGTCACCAAGCAGTTTTCACATACTGTACCTCACTCCGAGTCCTTTGGAAACATTATGAGTGGTGATAGATTTTTACACGGGACTCGGATTATGCACTTCTATATCACTTCTTTTTATGACTGACGTTTTAGGTTTGTGGCTTGGCGGGATCAGTTACGAGTTGTTTTTGATGAGATCCTAATTTAGAGACTGCTTTCCCCCCATCTCTAAAGAAAATTGGTATTCTGCCAAGTCAACAGAAAATCGAAAATATTTGCAATGGCATCACTCACTACCTAACCGAAGCAGTTAATTTCGTAGGTAAACAAATAGCCGTATCTTCTATTTTTGGTGAAGATCCCCTTAGTCATTATGAAGTAATTATACAAGAATTTAGGTTAAAGACTTTAGAAAATACCGTAGAAAAGAATTACAGAGACTTCGATGGAATTTTACAGCTGAGAGAAAGAGCTGAAACGTTGCTAGAAATTAAGATACTATATGTTCCGGAAGATGAAGTGGTGGGGAAAATATTTGACACTCTGTCTGAATTGTATAATTTTAGATTACAACCATTTTTAGAACTCAGAGAGATGGCAAATTGTAGGGTAAAAGAAGCTAAATCAAAATTGAGTGAAGACATTGGTCCTAGGATGAAAATGAAAACAGAAAAAGAATTTGAAAAATGGACGGAAGAATCCTTGATTACATCGGAGGCTTTTACAGCAATTGTATTTAGAATATTATAGAAGAACACTGAGTTTAGTGAAAGGTATAGTTTTGTTTCTTTTAGGTAAGTGTTATTTTTATAATCTCATAACTGTCTTTTGTCACAGTTTCTACTAGGCTTGAAAAAGGATGGGGTGCACGCTGCTGGTGGGAAAGAGCACTTTGTAGATTCCTAGGGACACTTCTTTAATTTTTAAGAGATTGACTATATCCCTTTAACCAATTTCGCCAACTATTCACCAAGTTATACAAATGGATGAATGTTGCCATTCTAAAATTTTAAGTTAGGAAAAATTAATGAATTTAAATTTAAAAAAAAGTCACTAAAGAGTTACTTTAATGATGACGTAACGTTCATATATAACGTAGCGACATATCAATTATAAAATTGGATTTATTCAGATGATTTTGGACAAAAGATATGAATAGTTTGTGTATTTAAACGCAAAATTATTAAATTAAACAATAAACAAGCAGGAATTTTAAAGATATTGCATTTGTAAATAAATGCAATCTCTTAAAAATAAAAAAAATTTGAATAAATTAAGTATTTTAAATGTAATAATCAAATTTGTTAAGGGACATAATAAATATCAATGATAACAGAAGATTGTAAGGAACTTAATGTTCTTTATTTAGACAAAAAACATAGATGGATATAACTATAAAATGTATATAAACATTAGATATAGGCTTGAAGCAAAAAAAAAAAAAAGTGTTGTTTACAGATACCTCACAGTAATGCTCAAGTATAAGACAAGCCTGTGTATTCATTTTAGTTTAGGAAAACTGAACTGCATTCTGATCCTATATCTCAGTTGATAATTTAAAATGTTTTTTTTTCTTTTCTTTTCTTTTTTTTTATATTAATATGTGATTTGATAGTAAAAGTACAAAAAGTGGTAAATATTAGGTGTAACATTTACCTCCCTCCTTTTTTTTTAAGTAAGCTTGCAAATATTTTGCCGACTAGTTTAGTGCAAATGCTACTATTTTTTTCATCGTAGGCTACTAAAGCAACTTGTTGCCATTAAGCAGTGGAAGGCCTGTAGTAACATTAAATTTTATGGCTCTAAGTATTGAAGTAATTTGATTCTATCATAGAAATGGAATCTTGTTCTTTTCTTCTTTTTTTTTTTATTTATTTTTCTTTCTACACGGTGGTTTTTACTAAAAAATTGTTACCTGTTTTATTTAGAAAGCACTGGTTTGGGAAACCAAAAATCCAGATTCTGATGATTCTGAAGAATGTATGGCCTCTTCTATGGGTTCTGCTTCTGCCTCTAATAACATCATGCTGCCTAAGCCCAGAGCAGAGTCTCGGACAAAATCTCCTGCACAGAAATCTTCAACAGTTAATAATGACAGTAACAAGAAAAGATTGTCACAGCCTCAGATTCCTTCAGTATCTTAACCTGATTCCTTCAGTATTTCAATGCTACCACCACCACCACCTCCACCTCCTCCTCCACCACCTCCTTCTTCAAGTCCTATGTTGCCACCACCTCCACCTGGACCTCCAGGTTCTCTAACCCAGTCCATGCCAGCTGTTTTCAGAAAGAGTCCCGAAGAGGCTAACAAGATGGCCAACTCTCAAGTGTTAGTCTCTGAGGATGCACTGAAGACAAAATTGCAAGGACTGAAGAAACCCACAGACGTTCAGCCCATGAAATCGGCACAGCCATTCAATCTGAATGAGATTCTTAATATCAGAAGCAAATTGAAAAAGCCGAGTACAGGTACTTTTAAAGCTAAATTCAAATATTTCGTTAAATGTTGGTTATGTTATAATTTCACTTTGCTTCTTTTTGAAGTAGCTCTCTTTTTCTCTTCTTTATTATCTTTTAGGGTACTTTTCCATTACACCTACTACGGATGCATTGAATAGTGATTTTGGCCAATACCGAATATTTGGCCCACAGGTAAACCGAATACCAAATATTCGGCCCACAGGTTAGTAACAGTGAAACCGAATACCAAATATTCGGCCAACCGAACAGTAACTATTCAACTTAAATTATAAAACAATTTTACATAATATTTAACATAGATACTACCATTTTATAAACTAGACCTTTTTACTAGAAACATTTATAAAAAAAAAAAAAAAAAAAAAAAAAATCTGTGCTTTGAGTTATAACTTAAAAAGAGGATTGTCTTAAAACTTTTTTAATTTATAAAGCTTTAAACTTTGTGGTTTCTGCTGTGAATTAAAATAAATTTATAAAATGTTCTTATATTCTTAAACAAATACCTTAAAAAAAAAAAAAAATTGAATGAATTAGAAGAAACAATTTACAGTAATATATAGTGTTTATTTGTCAGGAAGGGACTAAAGTAAAACAATACAATATATTAAAATGGTGACAAATCAGCAAGAATAATTTTCCTGCTCCTTTTGATTTGGCAAGGAAGTTTTTAAATGAACCAGAGAGCGGGTGTCTGCAATGGGTGATGATATTCAGAGGTTGCAAACATACAGGGTGTTCATACATCTTGGAACAAACTTTCTGCGTAGATAATGTGGTCAAGGTAAACAGTTTTTGATCAAGAAATATTATATCATTCTACTTATTCCATCAAAAATAAATACATTCAATCAAAAACACAGAGTGTGTCACCGTAAGCTGAAACTGAATTTTCGTTCTGTCAGCTGCACTCTGAATAAAGGAATAGCTAAGTGTTGTTTAGATATGAATGGCGGCAATTTCCAGTACTTCTCATGATTCACAGAAATCAAAGTAACTAGGATGAAAATATAGTTTACAATATCTTCAACATTATTAAAGTAACAAACGAAAATTCAAATTTTTCCTGGAGTGAGATGCATGAGTGAATAAGTGTGTTGCAATCCTGGTTTCCTGGGCAAAAATTGTCTGTCTTGATGTCAGTGGCGCACCCAGGATTTCGCTTTGGGGGGGGGGGGGGGCTAATGCATTTTAGAGGTCTGCACAGGCCCGGCTCGGCCCGTATCCGGCAAAATGAAGGTAAACTTTAAAACAGGCCAGGCCGCCAGAATTAGAAGATTTTTGATAGGCCGTGCCGGGCCGGGCCAACTCACAAGATAAACGGGCTAACAAAAAAAAATTAATGGGGCCGGGTACGGGCCTCGGACCCGTGATGACTTGTAGATTTTTACTTGTTGAAACTTCAGTTGTTTTCATGCATCGTCATAATCGGAATATTTGAAAGATATACGTTTAACACTCTTTTTTTCGTCTTTGAATAAAAATCAGTTCATCACTGTCACTATCACTACCAATTTAAAAATTAATTTTACGTTTAACCGGCCCGATATAAATATTTAAACGAAGCCGGTAAAATGTGATGATAATGTTCGCGAGAATAAGTATAAATCTGCTTCATGAAGTTACGCTAGTTTAACAACACCATCAATAGAGTAAATATAACATGTCAAGTGTATAGAGATCGACATCGGATGTTTATATCGTGTCTGAGTCCAAGTTTTACTGTTTTAGCAGACTCGGGCCTAGCCGAGATCAGGCTTAAATTCTTTTATATACAGTCGAGCCGGGTCGGAACTGGACTTAATTGTTCCCAAACAGTTTGTTTTGTCAAAATAGTAATAAGTTGCTGTTAACGGATTCAGTGAAAATATGCCTTAAGTGATTCTCAAATTCCCAGTTTAACAACATGAAACTCTCCGAAACATTTTTTGACTTTTATTTTTAACTGTAAAGGCATAAAATTGACAGGTCTGACTTTTGAAACGATTTGGAATCGAGTACTGTTTTCCATTTTTTGATAAATAAATAACCTATTGAGATATAAGTATTCATTTCTTGTGACGATAGGTTTTTCTTCTTTACCGTGCTATCGCGTCCGGAAATTTAATTCAAAACGCCAATTATGATAGTATTTTCTGAAAGATTTTTTGCATTTATCAGAAAAAGGAAAACACTATTCGATTACATAGTTTCTGAATGAGAACACCTGTCAATGTTATGCATTCCTGAAGAAAATTGATTTCATAAATGTGTCAGAAAGTAGCGCCATTCGATTTGAGAAGAGCCTTAATAAATTACGAAGAAATATTTTCAAAAATCTACTTTTTTATACAGCTTAAAAGTTATGATTTTTTAACCCTCTTTTTCTCTTTTATTCTCAACTACAATGCTTCTTAGATTGTAGCTTTATTTGAAGGCTGAAAAATATGAGTAATCATTAATGTTGCTATTCTGTTTTATCTGTCTTGTAAACATATAATAAGTTAAAATATATTGTAAAATTTCTCCACAAATATGTATGCAATATTCTTTAAAAGAATCTTAATTTTATGTTGAGTAAAATCGGAATTTTTTTAAATACAAATTGAGCGGACTGGATAGGTCATGATTTAACTGATTTTGTCACTTGGCTGGGTCGGGCCTGTTTTCTTTGATTTTTGGCCAAACTTTTAACTTTTGGAATGGGCAAGATAGATTTCGTTCGGGCCTGGCCTCTAAATTCTGGCCTGTGCAGACCTCTAGTGCATTTGCATGACACTCACGAGTCGGTGATCAAGTGACCATCTGCATTTGCGCACTCAAACAGTAGCTTGAAATTTACTATAATCACTTCTGATATCCATCAGTGATACAAAATTTGTTAATTATTTATGGATATGTGCAGTTTTTTTCCTTTCTTCCTTTATACTTTACGATTACTGAAAAATATTACAAAAATGCTTTATTTTACGATATAAAGCTGACATATTCTGTAATATAATATTCTATGTAATGTAATAGTACGGTATTCGTTGTAGTGCAGCAACGTAATGAAATTACGATGACAGCTCTTGTGCGTCTTTGCTTTATCATCAGTAATTCGATATCGTTTGAATTTGAACATATGCTAAAACGTATATTATTTATCATAAATGAACAGAATGAAACATTTTGTGAAGAAAACATAGGAATATAATTTTATAATAAAATAGTTGGCTTGTTACTATAAATAGGACTTTGATATGAATGACAGAAAATGTTATCTACTTATTTATTTTTCAGTATCAACGGTTTTTGCCGCTGTGTATTTACAGGGGGAAAACTATTCTTCTATTAATTAATTAATATTATGAATATTCAATCCCATTTTAAAACTTTTTTTTAATTTTTGTGCCCTGTTAAACTGATGGCATTGACCTCACGGGGCTATTCACACTGATTGCGTATATTATACTCTTATTTCAAAGAATAATTCTGCATGATATTCCCATTTAGCTAAATTAAGGGGGGGGGATTATCTCCCCAATTCCCACCCTTTATATTTAACCAATGAACTTCCAAATCTAATATCAGAATAAACAGGTATACCAAATTTGCAGCAAATCGGATAATTCTGCATGAAAAATCCATTTATATAAATTAAGGGGGAGGGATTAGTCCCTGTTCCCTCCCCCTTTATACTTAACCAATCAACTCCCAAAACTAATCAGGAAAGCGCCTTATCAGAATGAACCTATATTCAAAATTTGAAGTAAATCGGATATTTCTATCAAGAGTTATCGCGTTACGTACATACATACTTACATACATACAGAACCTGTGGGCATATTAGCTCTCAGGCTTTGATCGCTTGTGAGCTAATAAATAAAGAGAAAACTGCCCAGTTAAACTGAGGGCATTGAGCTCACAGGCTATTCACACTAATTGTATATTATACTCTGACAGTATATTAACAGGGGGATCATCCCCCGTACCCCCTTATAATTAACTAATGAACCCCCAAAACTAATCAGGGAAGCGCCTTATCACAATGAACCTATAAACAAAATTTAAAGCAAAGCGGTTAGTTCTTTCAAGAGTTATCGCGTTACGTACATACAGAACCGTCGGCCATTAGCTCTCAGGCTTTGATAGCCTGTGAGTTAAAAACCGTTAACATGACAATTTACATCTATTGTGAATAGGAAAACAAGTCAATTATATAATATGGAGTCTTCTTGGGCTTGGATACAATGGATACAAAAACAGTAAAAAATGCTAAGACGGAATTGCAATAAATTGGTGAGAAATTCCGTTTTAGACAGGTTTTCGTCTTAGCTGGTAAACTGTAAAGGTGTTTCTTTCGATGGGACCATGGAATGTTTGCGATTAAGATAATATTCCGTTATAAACAGGTTTCATTTACACTGGTTAAACTGTATACGTAAAACTTGTGTAAATAACCCCATACTGTTTAACTTGAGTAAATGAAACTTGTCCATAACGTAATATTGTCTTGATCGCAAACATACCAGCATGGTCTCAGCTCTCAGCAAAGGAAACACCTTGAAAGTTTACCTGCTAAAGCAAAAACCTGTATAAAACGGAATTCTTCACCGATTCATTGCAATTTTGTATTTGTTACGAAATCCTTGATCACATGTTCTGTGGGCGGGGTTATGCTCACGGCGCGCGTTACGTAATGTGACGTAACCTCGAACCGATTAGAAAACAGTTTTGTATTTTTCAGTTGGAATTTTTTGTATCGTGAACAATGGAGCTTCTTGGCGCTCTCCTGAAATTTAATAGTTTTTCAGTCTAATAATTATTTTTAATTTACTTTTGTGTTTAATGTGCTGTCGAATAAAATATGAAAAGACATCAAGACTATTATTATGAATTTATCATCCTCACATCTCTCCCAGAATGTGTATTTATTGTGTTTCTTCTTTCAAAATAACGTTCTTTCTGACATCTGCTGCTGCTGATTATCATTATTTTTTATGGTGCGGAAACCCGCGAAATCAAGAAATTGTTCCGAATTTGTTATGGACGTGAATATATAGGAAAAAATATTAATTGGAAGTTTCTTTTTTCTCTTCTCGTGGACTATGCTCGGATAAAAGGTACTGTAAAAAGCTTTTTTATTATTATTATTGTTATTCTAAAATGGAAAAAGTCGATAAGTTAAAATCAAAACGTAAGCTTGCTCGAACTTCATGCACTAAATTAATTACTTCTATCGATAGATTTATGGAAAGTATTGATACTCAAAGTCACAATGATAAATTTAAACTGTCTGAATATTTAATAAATTTGCAAGAAAAACAAGATGAGCTTAAAAATTTAAATGAAAAAATTGAAGAATTAATAGATGATTCAACGGAATTTGAAAACGAAATACAAAAGTCACTTGAGTATGAGGAAGCTATATCTGATTCGAAAACCAATATAAGAAGTAAATTAAAGCAATTCAAGGTCGAGCAAGCTGAATCCGTGAAAAGTAATGATAGTACTTCTAATTTAAATAATGCATCACAGAATCCTGTCAATTTGCCAAAACTAAACATAACCACCTTTAGTGGTGATTCAAGTAAATTCTTGGAATTTTATAAGTTTTGAAAGCGCTATAGATTCAAATGAATCATTAACAACTGTTGATAAATTTTTATATTTGAAATCTTTCTTAACCGGTGAAGCTTACAAATCAGTAGCTGGTTTTGCCTTAAAAGAAGATAATTATAAATCTTGTTTAACCTTATTAAAAGAAAGATACGGAAAACAAGACCAGTTAATTAGTTGTTTTGTTAATAAATTATTAGAAATCGAACCTGTTAAATTTTCATCAAATATTAAGGGTCTCAGACATATTTATGATGAAAGTGAAGTCAGTATTAGGAATTTGCAATCTATGGGTATTGCTTCAGATAAATTTGGATATATATTAATACCTATTTTGTTAAAACAATTGCCACATAATTTAGTGGTAGAATTTCACAGAAAAAGGGATCCTAAGAAAATGGGTGATGTAGGGGAATTAATGAAATTCATCAAGTTTGAAATCGAATCTAGGGAGGCTGCAGATCTGGTGTCAGGAATTTCGTTGAAAGGTCAGGAAACGTTTCGTTCGAAAGCTGAATATTCTAAAGAGAAATTTAAAGTAAAAAATAATTTCCCGACATCAGTTGCATTAAATACTGTTACTAAAGGTGTTTGCATTTTTTGCAATTCTAATACACATACTGGATTAGGATGCAAAATCTTATCCAATGAACAAAAAAGATTTAAGTTAAAGAAAGACGGACGTTGTTATAAATGCTTTTTTAAACACTTACAGTCAGCTTGTAAAGTAAAAATTCAGCCATGTCAAACATGTCAAAGCACACAACATAATCACTTATTTTGCCCACAAACAAAATGTAAAAAATTAGTTGAAAATCAAGATTCAAAATTAAAACAAGTTAGCCAAAATCCTGAAAACGAAACAGTAATGCAATCTATTCATAAGTCAAAAAATTTGAGGAATAATTATATCACTCTACTGCAAACAGCTTGTGTTCAGGTGGAAAGTGGATCTAAAAAATTATTTGCCAGAATACTATATGATTCTGCTTCCACAAAAACCTTCATTCGGAGTGATATGGCAAAGGCATTAAATGCCAAAATCCTAAGAAAAGAAAAACTTTTCATTTACACATTTTCTAACAGAAATCCTACAGAAAAAGAATTTGAATGTGTATTAATAACCTTGAGAAGCAGATATCATCCGTATAATTCTGTTAATGTTGAGGCATTAATTACGGATGAAATCTGTGGTACCCAATTATGTCAAAATATTAATCCTCAGATTCAAAACCTTATTTCAAAGGAATATCAATTAGCTGATTTATTCGAGGTAAATTTACCAGTTCAAATTTTATTAGGAGCTAATTACATTTATGAAACATTATGTGGATCGCTTACCAAAATAAACAAGCAATTATACTTTCAAACGTCTATTTTCGGAACAACATTAGTTGGACAAATGTCAGATAATTCTTCGATGAATTCTATTTCTTGTTTAAATGTAATTTGTTATTCGAAAGAAAGAGATTTAACATGTTTAAATGTTTCGGGTGAAAATTTAAATACTCAATTAAAAGCATTTTGGGAACTTGAAGCAATTGGTATTATAGAAAGTAATGAAAAGAAAATTTCTAATTATGAAGTAATAAATGGGTTTCAAGAAAACTTAAAATTCGTGAATGGTCACTATGAAACACGTCTTTTATGGAAAAATTCTCGTGATTTGCTTAAAAATAATCTTGAAGTAGCAAAAAAGCGGTTTTCTAGTTTGGAAAATAAATTCCTGAAAGATGAGTCTTTATTCAAAGAATACAATTCTATTTTGCTTGACCAAGTTAATGAAGGTATAGTGGAATTGTGCCCTAAAAAGTTTTCCGAGAATAACTGTTACTACATGCCCCATAGACCTGTCATCCGAGAGGATAAAATTACAACAAAAACTCGGATTGTTTTCGATGCTTCCTCTAAACAAGCGGATTCCTTATCTTTAAACGAATGCCTGAATCCGGGTCCTAACTTGAACCCAAATGTTCTGGATATTATTTTAAAATTCCGATTACACAAAATTGCCCTTTCAGCTGACATTGAAAAAGCCTTTCTCCAGATATCTATAGCGGAAGAAGATCGCGATTATTTAAGATTTTTATACTATGAAGATTTTGACAAAAATAAAGAAATTGTCCCCTATAGAATGACTAGGGCTACTTTTGGTGTCACCTGCAGTCCGTTTATCCTTGCCTGTACTATCAAAAACCATATAAAAAAATACAAAGACTCTCACAAGAAAACATTTGAAATCCTTAATTCGTCCCTTTACGTAGATGACTTATTTACCGGAGAAAATGATGTTGTACAGGCTTTTAATTTATCTAATGAAGCTGTTAATATTTTGAAAGAAGGGGGAATGAATTTAAGAAAATTTGAAACTAATTCCGAGGAGCTTAGAAAAAGATGGATTGATAAGAGCATACCTATTTCTAATTCCGATCCACCAAATAACTCTCTAAAAGTATTAGGCTTAACTTGGAACAATAATGAAGATAATTTGGGACTAGAATTACGTCCATTGTTATCAAAATTAAATAATGATTCTTGTACAAAACGGAATGTCTTGAAAATTGCAGCTATGTTGTTTGACCCGGCTGGGTTAATCACTCCTTTTATTATTCGAATTAAATATTTATTGCAACAATTATGGGTAATGGGCATATCATGGGATGAAAAATTTTCTGGTGTGTTAGAAAATGATTGGAAAACTTGGATTTCAGAAATACAGGATCTCTCACAACTGAAAATTCCCAGATATTATTTTAGCACCCTAATCATGGAAAAGGAGGGTCTTCAGTTACATATTTTTACAGATGCTAATCCCAAAGCCTATGGCGCAGTAGTATACTTACGATATCAAACATCTAAAGAAAATTTTAAAACTAGTTTTGTCATGTCTAAATCTAGAGTTGCCCCCTTGAAGAAATTAACTCTCCCACGTCTTGAATTGATGGGAGCAGTTATTGGTGCAAGACTTGCAAATTATCTTAAAAATATTCTCCAGGTATTCCAGTTTATTTCTGGACAGATTCTGAAATTGTCCTTTATTGGATAAAAGGCTCAAAAGAAAAATGGAAACCATTTGTCGCGAATAGAATTTCAGAAATTCATGACTTGTCTGATCCTAGTTTATGGAGACATTGCGAAGGCAAACTTAATCCTGCCGACCTACTCACTAGAGGTTGTTCAGGAAAACAATTGGTCAATTCTCAAAAATGGTGGTACGGTCCCGAATTTCTTTCCTTACCTGAAGATCAGTGGCCCATAGTTAAAATACCCGCAACTCAAGTGTCTAATGTTTCTGAAGAGCGGTCTCGAAAAGCAGAAATTATTTCTTGTGTAGTTAACACAAATAACGCTGATAAAATTAAAATTTTAAATGTGTCAAGGTATAGCTCATTGAAGAAATTGTATCGAGTAACTGCATGGGTATTTAGATTTATTTTTAATATAAAACTAAAAGCAGAAAAACGAAATCTTGCAGAGTTATCAGCTGATGAAATAAAAAATGCCGAAAATTTTTGGGTAAAACTTGTTCAAGAAGAAAGTTTTCCTGAGGTTATAAAATGCTTGAAGCTTAACAAAAATATCCCTAAAGAATCCAACCTTTTGCAACTAAATCCTGTGTTGTCAGAAGAAGGATTACTCTTGGTACGAGGGCGGTTACAAAAGGCTAACTTGCCAATTTATGATAGACATCCTATCGTGCTTCCTCCCAAACATAAATTTACTGAATTGATTATTAAAGATTCCCATGAAAGGGTTTTGCATGCAGGAGTATCAGACACACTGGTACAAACTCGTGAAAAGTTTTGGATTTTGAGAGGTAGACAGTGCATAAAATCAGTCCTCAACAACTGCACAATCTGCAAGAAATTTAACATACGTCCTGGTCAACAAGTAATAGCACCTCTTCCAGGTGACCGCATTAACGAAGCACCCCCATTTTCCGTTACAGGCCTAGATTTTGCGGGGCCCCTATATGTGAAGGGGAGTGAGAATAAAAATTACATCTTATTGTTTACTTGCGCTATCACAAGAGCAATTCATTTGGAGCTTGTGAAAGACATGTCAACTGCAGAATTTTTATTAGGATTTCGCAGATTTATTTCAAGAAGAGGACTGTGTGCTATAATCTACTCGGACAATGCGAAGACTTTCAAAAGAGCCGAACTTGAATTAAAAGAAATGTGGAAAGCTATCCGCCATCCGGACGTAAAAAAGTTTTATGCCGATTGGGGAATTTCTTGGAAATTCATTGTCGAACGTGCTGCCTGGTGGGGTGGCTTTTATGAGCGAATGGTGCGCTCAGTGAAGTGTACTTTACGTAAAGTCATCGGCAAATCGTCGTTGACTCTAAGTGAACTGGAAACTCTTCTAGTTGAAGTAGAAGCTATCATAAACTCTCGTCCATTGACTTATATTTATTCTGAACTAGATGAACCATTTCCTCTAACACCTGCTCATTTTATTATAGGAAAACGAGTTTTGTGTTTACCAACTATAAAAGTAAACGATTTAACCTTACCAGCAACCAAAGAAACTTTAGTGAAACGTTTTCGTTTACGTGAGACAATTTTAAACCATTTTTGGAAGCGCTGGAAGAATGAATATCTCCTCAACTTAAAATCTGCTCACTGCACGGATCAAAATAAAACTTCTGATTTCAAGATAGATGATGTTGTGCTTGTGCATAATGAACCTAGAGCTTTCTGGAAGTTGGGAAGAATTACAAAAACATTTGTTGGAAGAGATGGAAAAATAAGGTCTTGTGAAGTGAAAACAAACAATTCAACTATTAAAAGACCAATAAATCTCTTGTATAATCTTGAAATTAGTGACTTGAAAAACTGAAAAACTTTTTTTTTTACTTTCAAAAGACTCTAAATTTTTTCTTGATGATATTTGAATTGGACTTTAATTTCTTTTACTTATCCTTTTTGAATTTTTATAAAATAATTCTTTGCCTGATAATAGAATGTACATGAATAATATTTTTAACTGTTTCTTTTTATATTTTTAGTAGAAGATATTGTAATTTGTTTTTGTGCTTATTGAAGAAGGTATGTAAGTATCAATATATATTTGCATTGTTTCTTGAATTTAATATTTGAAATTTTCTTGTGTTCATGATTTAATCTAGATAGCATATCAAACTTTGATTTCCAGGACTATGGTTGTATCTTGGACAGTTTTATCTTGACCTGAATTATTTTAAATTTAAATAATTTATTTTATATTTGACTGTCTTCTTGAAAACTCTTGGGCAAAACTTTAAAAATGTTTTGTTTTACTTACTTGGTTTCATTCTTGAATCTTATCTTGGATATATTATTATTATTTTACTTTTATAATTTAATTTAAATCTTGTTCTTGGAATAGATATTGATCTTGAATAATATTATGTTAAATTGTTTACTTGAATACCTTAATATTATTTTTTATTTGAAAATTGTGACAATTTAGTTAATTGAGGTATTTGTTAATTGAAAACTAGGTTACTTGTATTGATGTTATATATATATATGATGTTATATATGTATGATGTAATATTTTTGAAAATTTTTGATGAACCCCCATGTGTTCATGGTGGGGCAGGATGTTACGAAATCCTTGATCACATGTTCTGTGGGCGGGGTTATGCTCACGGCGCGCGTTACGTAATGTGACGTAACCTCGAACCGATTAGAAAACAGTTTTGTATTTTTCAGTTGGAATTTTTTGTATCGTGAACAATGGAGCTTCTTGGCGGCTCTCCTGAAATTTAATAGTTTTTCAGTCTAATAATTATTTTTAATTTACTTTTGTGTTTAATGTGCTGTCGAATAAAATATGAAAAGACATCAAGACTATTATTATGAATTTATCATCCTCACACCTCTCCCAGAATGTGTATTTATTGTCTTTCTTCTTTCAAAATAACGTTCTTTCTGACATCTGCTGCTGCTGATTATCATTATTTTTTAGTATTAGCATTTTTTATTTTTGTTTGTGTCCATGATTCAGTAAATTATTACCTTGTTCGGCACAGGAGGGAGGGGCAGACTCGGGATATGCCCTCTCTTGGCTATTAATAAATTTGAAACTTTATGCTTACGAATATACTAGTGTAATTATCCTTAGAAAGAAATTAATATGCATGCTTACCATTCTAGTGATGAAGTGCTGGTGAATTATTCTAATCTTAGATGATTTTCTCGAGCTTTGATGATATACATTCTCCAAATATAAAATTTAAAACTATGGCTATTTTTTTATACGTTTAGTTAAATGTTTTAACACGAACGATGCTAAAAAAAAAAAAAAAAAAAAAAAAAGTGTATAACTAGAAGTACAAAAAAAAAAAAAGTTGCATTTCGCCAGCCCCCCCCCCCCCCACCCCACCCACCACTCACATTTTTTCGAAAATATTACCAATCGTTTATACTTCGTTTGTACCTCATTTGTACTAAAGTAATAAAATGTTTTTAGTGAGGGGGGCTGGAGAAACGGCCAGCCCCCCACCTCAATGTTTTACAAAACGGATAGTGCCAAATGTTTATACCTCGTTTGTACCCGTTTGTACCAACAATCATTTCGTTTGTAGCTCATTTGTACTAGGGTAATAAAAGGTTTTTAGTAGGGGGGTGTGGAGAAAAGGCAGTTCCCCAACTCAATGTTTTACGAAATGGATAGTGCCAATCGTTTATACCTCGGTAGTACCAACAATCTTTTCGTTTGTACCTCATTTGTACTAGAGTAATAAAAGATTTTTGGTGTAGGGCTGCCGCTTCTCCCCCCCCCCCCCCACTTCAATGTTTTAGAAAAGGGATAGTGCCAATCGTTTATACCTCGTCTGTACCAACAATCTTTTCGTTTGCACCTCATTTGTAGTAGAGCAATAAAAAGATTTCAGTGTGGGGCTGCCATTTCTCCAGCCCCCCCCCCCACACACACACACGCACACACACTTCAATGTTTTACAAAATGGATAGGGCCAATCGTTTATCCTTCGTTTGTACCCGTTTGGACCAACAATCTTTTCGTTTGTACCTCATTTGTACTAGAGTAATAAAAGGTTTTTAGTGTGCAGCTGCCATTTCTCCAGCATCCCATTTCAATGTTTTGCAAAATGGATAGTGTCAATTGTTTATCGACCTTGAATGGGTCGTATTGTCCATTTGTTCATTACACAGATGTACAACGTAGAAGAAATACCACCCTCGTTTGGACTTGAATCGGCTTGACCTTGCTAAAAATATGGATGATGGATGTGTACTCAGAACTGAGAGAATCAGAGTACCGCTATAAAAGTCTTTACGCTTAACGTATGTCGAAAACGGCAAAAAAAATTTTAGAATAAAGATGAAATGAGATACGAAGGTTTTAAATATTTTCTAAAGACCTTTAAAAAAAAAAACTTTCTATAATTTTATAGAAAACTGTATATAGTTACTTCATTTCAGCCCCCTTAGCCCCCCTCCCCCCCGTGGGTGCGCCAATGCTTGATGTCTACCTGTGCAAGTTTTTTTCCCATTTTGTTTAGAAACATGATGCTTGCGAAAAAGCAAGAAACAGATTATTTACTTGACAGATTTTCAAGAACTTTCATATATTTGTACATCATTAATTCCTGTGAAGGTCACCTTTAATGGTTAATTTTCTTAAGTGACATTTTTCAAACAGCGAATAAATAATGTAAAAGCATTCTCTTTCATTTAAATATGATTATATTTTTAATTATTTTGAATATATTTATTAATTGACAGTTAAAAGTAGAAATTGTGAGGTTTTTTTAAATATTTAAAAAAAAAAGTTTTTTTAAAGTCTTCGGTTTGGCTGAATATCGAAATATTTGGCTGAACCGAATATTCGGTAGGCCGAATAGTTTGATATTCGGCCGACCGAATAGTTTGATATTCGGCCTAACCAAATATTCGGTAATATGGCCGAATAGGCCAAATACCGAATAGATACCGAATATTCGGTACATCCCTAACACCTTCGCCATTTAACCCTTTCCGGCGCGAAGTAAGTCTGTTTGTAAATTGATGAAATAATGGACTGACACCGGAATTTACAAACGAATTTATTAGAAAATAAAAACTTGCTTATTTTCCGATACTGAATAAAAGGAAATTTTTAATTAAATATTCTTGGTGCCGTTTGTCAGTTTTGGAATTAAAATTAGGTGTCCTTTTTTGTGGACACCGCCCATTAAAGGGTTAAAACATTTCAAGATTACAGATTTTCACAAACTATTTTATAATATAATTAATTACTACTATATGCTTAAAATAAAAGAACAAATAAATATTATACAGTAAAATAATAAAATGAAACTTAATTTAAACTGCAGGCATGAAATTGAATTTTTTTTTTGCAAAATTTATTCTGTACGCCAAATCTCAGCTGCAGTGTATAGCAACGTATCACATGAAGTCATAGATTTTTTTCCATCTACACTTGCTGCTAAAATCAAGTGCTAACCCACCAAATGAATTAATTTTCTTCCTGGCAACACTTGTCTATTGTGTATATTATTAAGTCTTCATGTTTCTTATTATTAGGAATTACTTTATTCACAGATTTATTTATTGTTTGCATTTAGAGCTGTTTTTCTTTAATTTTCTAGGTTATAATCTCTCTTAATTTTACTACGAAATTTGTAATATGTGTATAAACTAACATTTTGGAGACACACAAAACATTTTCTTGTATGTTATTGTTTTTTCATTTTTTTAATGCCCTCGGATATGTCGCATTTATTTAATTATATCCTGGCATATCATAATAGATATAAGGAGGGGTCGCTTTATTATTTAATCCGCTTCTTATATACAAAGAATCCTTATATCGACTTATATCCACTTATAGTATACATGGAACCCTTTGACAAAATCTGAAAGTAGTGACTGCTTTTGAAAAGTAGTTTGTAGTCGCTACTTTTTAAAACAAGTAGTTGTAGTTAACTACATTTTCGATAAAGTAGTTGTTTGCTACAATAAAAAAGTAGTTTTTCTGACACCTGAGCCCACTGTATAAGTAACATTCACTTTTGGGTAGCTTGTGCAGATAGGCAACAACAGTGATACAGAGGGTGAAAAAAAGGTAGAATTACTTTTGATAATATTGTTCTTCCTTTTTTAAAAGTGAATTAACGATGTAATCAGGGCTTAATTTCTAAGAAAAAAATGTACCGGAGCCCTAATATTCTGCAGTATTAATACCTGTAGTGCCCCCCCCCCCCCCCTCTGACATCAGTCTAATCTACATATTTATATTTCATACATTATTTTCAAAATTTAAAGCATTGTTTTTTTCTTTAGCAAAATAAAAATATTAAATACATCTATCTGCGTATATACTTAGCTATCAACAATTCCACTTTTTAGTTATTACTATCTCCAAATAGAAACCTTTGCCTAATCTCAATGTTAATTTCTATGATTCAATAAGCATTAGGATTAGGATTCGGAAAGGGTGTTAACACAAAAAATAGAAAAAGATTCTTTCTGTTTGCTCTTTATTCTGATCAAAATAGCATTAAAATAATTTGAAATGGAAATAAATAAACTTTTGACTTTAAGACAGATTGAGCTGAAGCCTGCCCAAACCCGATAGTCCAGGGGAAATGTATATGTTACCTTGCAAAAGGTCGGGTAGAAGATTTTATTTTTTTGACTTGTATATAATAAGGCCAGCATGGAAAAACCGAATTATCCAACAAAATTTCTTAAGGGAGAAATTTCTGTGGCCAAAAAACACCAACATTTTGGGACTTTTATTGTTGTTTTTTAAATATCTAGAGATCCGTTGTCGTAGCGTATTATTTGTTAATTACAATGTTAAAGAAGACAAAATTCTCTACAACTTTCATATTTACAACTTTTTCATACACTCAATAGCAAGCGCAGTACGACATTTCAAAAATAAGATAATTTTTTCACTGTCCTTAAAAACCGTGAAAAACGTAGTTTTGTCCCGACGCGCGACGATTCAAATGTTCCCCACGGATGTAATGATGTATGTTAACTTCTACAGATTGACAGCAGAAAATTATCTATTATTTGCACACCCTCTTCTTCATTTTCATCACAACAGACATATTTTAAATTCAATAAATCTATATAATTTAGTAAGTAGGGGAGAGTGTGGATGACTAAGACAATTTTCATATTTAGACAATAACTTTAAGTATATACAATTGTTAATTTTAAAGTATTGTTTAAAATAATATTTCAGTATTTAGTAACTTATTGGCACGACAGTTTCAATAAAAAAAAATCTTGTTTAATTTTAATAATTATTTTTATAATGCATGCATATGTTCATTTTATTCCATAAACATTTTATTCTATAGTACAATGGTATATTTTATTTACCGATTATTGATGACATATGTTTTAATGTTTTACTGTTTTAAGTATATCAAACATTGGATTGTAGTTCTATATAAAAGGAGGGACTCAAAAAATAAATATATCTTATGTAACAAATATTTTTACCTTATAAAATATCTACAATAAAAATGACAACATATTATTTCATTAACTAATATTATGCATTTATATCTCTTGTAAAATTTAAAAATTCTATCAATAAAATATTTGAGATAACTATTTTCATAAATATTTTCAAAATATTAGTTTTAGTAAATATTGTCAATATTTTCCAACTTTTATTATATAATTATAACAAGAAATTATAACATTTTAGCGTGTAAAAATATATATAATTTTAAGATTTTATCTATTAAATGCTTTAAAGCTCAAACAGAAGAACTTGTTGTTAAAAAATACACTTTGTGGAATATTCTAATCTTCTGTAATATGTACTGTTTTGAAACTATATCTGTTGAATTATCTCAGTGCTACCATCTATCAAATGAAATACCGAGTTATTTATGATTGTAGACCATATAAACATTTTGTTGTTATACATTCATTCCCTATCTTATTCAAGTCCACTTTCCCTACACAATAAAGTAAGGTACGCAATGTGACTGCATAAGCTAAATGAAAAAATGTATTTTAATAATGATAATTTCTACGGGATATTTAACAATATTTTTGTCTCTTTGATGGGACTGTTGTAGGATTATTAGCGTTCAGTTTCCTGGATAGAAGATATATCATGTATCATGGTTCTTCTAGAGCAGGGGTTCCCAAACTTTTAGATCTACGTACCACTAAATCGAAGTTCATACTTCCTCGTACCACCAGATAAAAAACGTAAAGCTAATATAGAAAAACCTATAAAAAGGAACCTGCCTAAAACGAAATATATATTCGGTCTTTCTTGTTTCCGTCATAGCAGGTTTTATTGTATTTAAAAATGAATAATTACATAACTAAATTGGTACTAAGATTGGCTGCTTTGTAATAACATTCAAGTAAAAAGTAGTATCATCATTAAATTTTAATAATGCATACAATATTAAAAAAAAAAAATGTTTTGGTATAGGAAAAAGGCACAATACTTAATGACATATTGGCGCACACTGATTCATATGCTATTACAGTAGGCTAATTTGCTTCTATCGCTAATGAAAAGGGTGGACTTGTTTTATCAAGCACAGCTTCCTCATGTCTGGCTCAATATTAGGTAGTTTTAGTCATAAGTCACATTCGATGTTTACTTTATTCGTGTGTTTGTTTTTGATGTAACGAAGAGGGGGAGCACATTCACAGATATATGTTGTGCTAAACACAAACAGACTTTGACGATATCAAACGGTACTCTCATATTCTCGCCAATAAAAAAATCTGTGACGTTCATCTTTTTGAATGTGGACTCCAGTAATCCATCACAGGAGAGCTGAATAAGTTCACTTCTTTCCTCTATCGTGAGATAGGGTGTCTCATATGATATGCTGCTTTCTGTATTTTATTCCACGTACCAGTATCGGATTTCTGCGTACCAGTAGCCAGAGCTTCCTGTACCAGTACTGGTACGCGTACAATAGTTTTTACCAATCCCTGCTCTAAATGTATCTTTTCTTTTTTCCTGGCAGTTATTTGTCATCCGTCCCCTCTTCCTCATACCCACTCTGTATAATAGAGCGGGTATGTAAGTTGGAAAAATAGCCTCATTTTTGAAAAGCCGTACTGCACTTACGAATAAGGGGGGGGGGGTGCAAATAACAGATAATTTACTGCTA
The DNA here is from genome assembly GCA_963931845.1 of Maratus michaelseni. NCBI lineage: Eukaryota > Metazoa > Arthropoda > Arachnida > Araneae > Salticidae > Maratus > Maratus michaelseni. The sequence goes on along the minus strand of OZ007592.1, from coordinate 3,670,543 downwards.
TCAATATGTAGAAGATGACATACATCATTACATCCGTGGGGAATATTTGAATCGTCGCGCGTCGGTACAAAACTACGTTTTTCACGGTTTTTAAGGACATTGAAAAAATTCTCTTATTTTTGAAATGTCGTACTGCGCTTGCTATTGAGTGTATAAAAAAGTTGTAAATATGAAAGTTGTAGAGAATTTTGTCCTCTTTAACATTGTAATTAACAAATAATACGCTACGACAACGGATCTCTAGATATTTAAAAAACAACAATAAAAGTACCAAAATTTTGGTGTTTTTTGGCCAGAAATTTCTCCCTTAAGAAATTTTGTTGGATAATTCGGTTTTTCCATGCTGGCCTCATTACATACAAGTCAAAAAAATAAAATCTTCTACCCGACCTTTTGTAAGGTAACGCCTTTTTTTGGTACATTTCCCCTGGACTACGAAGACTGATATAAAAATTGAGCCTGTTTCATCTCTCTTACGTGAGCGATACATTACGTGCCTTATAAGTGTTTTGATACAAAAGATTGGAGATGGGGGGGGGGGAGGAAAGGGTCATTTAGGATTTGTCTTTCGGAAGTGTTATGGCACTGGGCTCTGTAGTGTAGTGTTTATGAGCTCCGGTGAATTCTGGCAAATATTTAAATATTTACTATAAACAGAGAAGCACTGGAGCTGAACTCCAGTGGTCTCCGGTGCAAATTAAGCCCTGGATGTAATATATAAGATAATTTTGTCCTTCTTTCTAACATTAACTTTTTTTTTCTTTATTTCTAATTTGTGTGTGTTTTATTTTTCTAGAACCCAGACCTGAGATGAAGGGGGATCACCCTGTTGATTTTACGGCCGTTCTTCATGCTGCCGTGAAGCGGTTTATAACGGAAGAATCTGAAAATTCAGATAAATCGGATAACGAAGATTTCGATTAATGAATAGTGTATCGTATTTTAACTAATTTATTTAATTTTGTAATATTTTACAGCTTTTTATATATTTTGATACATCTGTGATGTTTTTTATAGGAAATGATTTGTAAATTTTTGTACATTATGATATAAAAAGTGGTTATGCCCTATGAGTGATTATGTGTAGTTGTTATCCCTTAGCAATATACACTGTAAAAAATTTTCGAAAAAGTTTCCGGTAGGAATAGGAATTCCAGTTGCCCTTATAGGTAAGGAAACTTTTCCGAACCAACACTAGAAAAAAAACGAAAGTGTTTTCTTTCTGTCAGGAAACTTTTCCTGTTTGATTCAGAAACTAATCTTTAGACACAGAATAAATTCCTGGGTCTTACTGAAATCTTTCCATTCACGTAAAGAAACGTTTTGAAGAACGGTAGAATAGACAGAAAGTATTCCGTTTTAAAAAGGAGAACTTTCCATTCACATAAAGAAATGTCTTGGTAGAACGGTAGAATAGACAAAAAGTATTCCGTTTTAAAAAGGAAACTTTTCCGAATTAGTCAGTAAACTAATCTTGAAAAAATTAATTCCTGTATAGAACAGAAACTTTTTCTTTGCTTTACGGAATTTTTTTTCATTATGATCGGAAAATTTTCTGTATTGTAAAGAAACTTTCGTTTTAAAGAGTAGGAACATTAACAGATGAAAATATTGCTTTTGGACACTGTTTTTGATTTCCTTTTATCTCAATTAAATATTATTAAGAACTTTTTTGAATACATACACACATTTTAAGTATTTGTTATCATAAAATGCATTACATGTAATGCATTTTATGCATTGTGCATATTAATGTTATTGCTGTGCGTACATTGTGCATTTATTGAATGCATTTTATGCATTCAAAACAGTGTCCAAAAGCAATATTTTAATCTGTTATTGGTCCTACTCTTTATAACAAAAGTTTCTTTACAATACAGAATCAGCTTAAAATTTTATTTATTTGTTACAAATATACGGATACGTTTAGCTTATGAGTATTTACATTTTTTTAAAATAAGTATTTTATACAAGGAATGCTATAGGGAAGTATCTTTATAAACAAGGAGAAGCAGTAATTCTCGTAAAAAAAATGTATAAATAAATAAAAAGTACACAATGAAATGGATTTTATGTTCATAAGATACATAATATACTTTTATTTTCTTTTAGAATGTGTGTATATGTTTGCTAGAAAAAAAAAAAAAAAAAAAAAAAATATTTTAAACGATATAAAAAAAAATCAAAATAGTATCCAAAACAAACCTTTTCATCTGGTGTCTGTATAGAAAAGTGGACTGTACAGAGATGCCAGCTTATTGGTGCCAGAATATACATAGGTGTAGCCAGTAGTGAAGTGTGTGTGGGAGATGATTGCCCCAGGCACTAAATATTTAGGTGATGCCAAAAAACTGTTAAATAAGATATTAAAAACGGAACAAAATATTTTCAATTTGGACTGGATATTTAAAACCCACACTTATGTCATTGGGTGTAGCACAAGTATATGACATGTTGCATGCGTATGAAGTGTATGCAACTAACATTGAAGTTTTATTGATGCTGGAAAGACTTTCTATTGCTGTATATCCAAAACAAAGAACATACAAAACATTTTTTAATCACAATAGTGACCGCCCCTCCTTAAAAAACGAGAACTTCTTTTAATTTACGCCTTAAAAAAAACAATCTTATGGGGTCGTCTTCGTTCTTAAGTTGCACAAAACTCCGAACTTTTCAATATATACATCTAACTTTGACATTATATTTGCCTCTTTCGGTAACTTTTACTCATGGATACCAAACGGGAAGTCACTTGGTCAAAATGTTTAAGAATTATGAAGTTTAAAGTTTGGAACTCCTAATGTTAAACAGCTTGTGGAGTTTTTTTATATATAATTCAATACTTGACGTAATAATTTTATATTCGTATATTTTATTTGAAGCTTTTCGAAATCTATTTCGGTTAAAAAATTATAGATTATGGTTCATAGTTAATTTATAAAAAAAAATGTATTTTTAAATTAATTAAAAAAATTAATTTTAATAGAAATAGATTTCTAAAAACTTCAAATATGCAAATCAAAAACCACAGCTGATTCCGCTAAGTAGTTTTTAAGTTAGGCTTAAAACACTACCCACATTACAGTCTGATTTGCAACGATTACAGATTAGGAGTTACAAACTTTAAATTTTCATAATTTCAAAACTACTTGACTGAGTGAATTCCCGTTTGTTATCATAGGGCAACATTTACTGAAAAAAACAAATATGATGCCCCAATTAGATGTATCTATTGAGTTTGCTACAATTTCGGCATGAATATGACCCTCTAAGCTTATTTTTTCAACATTTAATTAAAAAAGACAGTTTCCAGAAGAATAACTTTGTTTTTTACTGTGACAGTTTGGAGATTAAATGTTCTTTTTTGTCCCCAAATACACCCTGCGCATATATGATATTTCAAATTTGGCACTTTTTATACCCAATTTGTGTCACAGAGACACTTTCCAATTAGGAACATTGCTGCACCTAACTATTATAACCCAATTTGGGTGCTTTTCTGCTCTATTACACACACACACACACACACACACACACACAAAAAAAAAAAAAAAAAAAAAAAAAAAATCCAGAAACTATTTTATAAATTCTGAAAATTTATATGGAGCAGCATTGAAACTTTATTTTTTTATCTTTTATGTGGAAGGTATTTTTTTTCTCCTGTCTAAATTAAAAACGCCATAAAATAATAATAATAAAGTAAATCTAAAAACTTTTGAAGTCATGTAAATTATAAGAATATACAGAATTCAGCTAACCCTAATAAATACGTTGATGATAAACAATTTTTAGAAGCCATACAATTTGAAAATGTACAAGACTTTGAACTTGAAGCTCAACTGAAAATTACATAACAAAAAGCCTCAGTAAATGAAAATTTTTATTAAAAACAGGGTTCGTGATTTTACTTATTTATTTAATCAAAAAATCATTTTTTGTTAAAATTTAAATCAGCTATTTTTTTAAAAAATTCAAAATACAATTTTAAAATTACGCGTTTTAAAGTAAAATAATCTTTACTAAATCATTAAAATTAATAATTAGAAAAGCGCATTTAAATTTATTTGAAATTAAAAAAATATATAGAAACTCATTCACTTGTTTAATTTGAAATATTTTAATCACATAAACAGTTAAAAATATAGTTAAAAAATGGAGCAACAGAAAATTATATAATTTGAAAATGTGAATTCTCTTTTACTTTTGAAAACATGAAATAAATTAAACAAATTGTCTTGTGTTATATATCACTTATTTACACTAACTGCAATTTAACAATATATTTTTTATTGACCTATTCTGTATAAAATATATACCACCTTAAATTACCCCTTTGATAAAATAAAAAGCATATGCACTCTTCATTACTAAAAGCTAAATCTTTTTGTTTTGACCAAATTTCTCTATTAAAAATCTTAAAATATAAAAGATAATGTAAGAATTTTATTCAGAAAAAATATATATGAAATTTTAAACATTCTATTCTAGATCTGGATTACATATAGCTGTCCATGTAAAAGTTTGAATATTGCAATAAAAAGCCAAATCCTTCAGATTTTTTTTTTTTTAATTTCATTTTCGTCAAACGAGGATTTTTAAGGAGAGCGTTCTGGAAATAAATAAAAGAGTATCTGTCATTTTTTTCATTATTAGAAAATATTATATAAGATGCAATAATAAATAAATAGGCAATACATATATATGTTTACTCCAATTAATATAGGACAAGTCTTTAAAATATTAATCTTTCTTTTACATAAATCTCATCATTTGTAAAATTACGAAATAAGAAATTTGTGATTATTGATTTTGCATCATGAAACAATTTTCGTGGTTCGTTTCGAAGTCTTAACATTTTAAGTTTAATAACTTGCATTACTTTGAGAATCTTTTTGAAGCAATTGGATATCAATTTGTAACTTAATATACCATAATTAGGAAATTGAACGTGATTAAACATTTTTAAGGTAGTTTACAATTTTTGGGATTGTTTTCGAAAAATACCTTATTTTAACCGTGAACCGCTGTTAGTGGTCTCGCAAACCGCTGTTTTTTTTTTTTCCCTTCAATTTTTACAGTTTAACTTGTACATTTCAGTTTAACTTTATATACAAGAAAAAATTGTTTCATTCATTACTATCACTAGAGACTTCTGAATGGAGGGAGTTTAATTATAATAGGCCAGTACAGAATGTTTAGTACAAAAACAGTATCCTATGAGATAATCGAGCTTTCTGTTTATCTTTCTATCAGAGTTAATTTTCGGTTTCAGAGGTCACTCTCAGTTGTAGGTATGAGACAATTTTTGTGACAGCAGTTAAGGGTTAAGATGTCATTTTCTAAATTTTTAATTACTTTAATATTGTGTTATTAGTAAAGAAATCTTGCATTGCACCGTTTTACTAAAAATGGGGATCTCACATTGCTAAAGCAGACAGTATCTCACATAGGCCGTATGGATACTATACACATAATTAAAATTTACACATAAAAAGAATAACTAACGATACAAATAATGAAGTGAATTCCCGAAATTT